>CM052888.1:7106585-7201363 GCA_028534135.1 Potos flavus
GACAAATATCTATTTTAGGACAAGTAGGTCCTACTCATGCAATACTAATAATTTTTCATTGTTTATCTGGAATTCGGTGAAGCTGGGCACCTGTCTTTTACCTGGCCATCCCCTGCAGGGACACCTTCCTTCAAGGCAATTGCGTGGACTCTAGAACACCCAAGCCCCTTTTTGGGGCACACAACACTAGGAAAATAGGAGAGCACACCACACCTCCTAGATCCCACATGTACCAATTTTCTTATCCTTAAGAGGACCTAAGGATTCCCTGGCTTAGGAAATACTTCCAGGATCCTTTTTTAGAGAAATGGGAAACAGCAGATGGGGTCTGTTTCAACCCAAATCCACTGCCTTCCTTTTTTTCAAATTTTTTTTTCTTTTTTTTGCAGTTGGGGAGACCTGACTATTTTGCCAAACGCTCAGATCAAGGCATAATTTTAATAGCTCCATAGCAAGAGAATGAAGGTGTATCAGGCTGGTACCACTTTTCATCTAAAGTGTTCAGAGTACATGCTTTGTCCTTAGAGCTGACCCTCCAAACATGAAGTGAAGGAGGAATTGTAGGAAAATAGGTCTTAAGGAGCTGTGACCTTACCCAAAGGCTCCCAGCTAAGTCTCAATGGGACAAGTCTCGGCAAACCTCCTGGCTTCTGTCTCACTGGGCCTGTCCACACTAAGTGCCGGCTCCTAGGTAGACAGCATTTGGCTGGTTCTTGTGTCCTTCTGGTCACAGGGAAATGGCTCAAGGTCACTAATTGCCCTTTCTTCCTTCCCTGTCACTTCCTGGGCACTTGACTGTCTTCAAGACACTAATTATGCAAAGGGTGGCCATAACTAACTTTGAAAGGAAACACTAAAACACCCTTAATTAATTTCTTGTTTTCATTATTTCGTTAATTTTAATGTAACAGCATATTAGAGAACATTTACAAAATTCAGAAAAACAAAGATGGAAGTAATAACCAGTCCTACTCTTAACTGGAAAAATCCTTAGTAACCTTTTGCTCTTTCTCTTTATATCTGTTTTTTGAGGCATATGTAAATATACACATTCATCTGTGTTTGCGTAAGTGCCTGGAAGCACGCTTTGTAGAATTAAATAATGTCCTTAAATATGTTATCCCGATTTTTCACTTCACTTTGTATACTCCATATGTATTTTCCAAGGGCATTTCAGTGTTCTCTGAAAAAGTAGGGTTTAAGTGTTTCCCAATATTCACATGTTTCCTTTAATGCCCCCACCCCCCGCCCAGGGGGCTCTGAATTTTGAGTAGGCCCTTTAGGGCCCTGATGTGATCGTCCAGCTAAATGGAAAAGGCTCTGAATGGCTAGAGATGTGTGTACACCCCCTGGCCCATTTAAAATGCTTCCAGAGATCTCAGAAAACCAGCCAGACATTTGTGTCACTTCCCCATATGAGAAGTGGGCATGTGCCCGTGTCCTTCTCAAGCGAGATGAAATGTAGACATAAACAGGGTCCCACTTGAGGGCCTAAATATTGTTCTAGCTCTTCGAGAGACGTAGTCTCTCCTGACACTTGGTGAACACCATGTGCCTCAACCCTTGTTTGAAATTAAGTCAAAGGAACACTTGCTGAGTGCTTAGTATCCATGCGTCTGTCTACACATTCAACCAAGATTTATTAAATGTCACCCCCTGCCAGGCATTATACTAGGTACTTACACATATATGATTCCACTTAACACTTGCAAAAATACCCTGTGAGATTATATTATGCTATTGTTAATGCTCTTTTTCTAAAAAAAAAAAAAAAAAAAAAATACAAAACTGTTTTCTCAGTAATTACAGGTTCACACAAAATTGCTAAAATAGTACATAGAGTTTTGAATACGTTTCATCCAACTTTTCTCAATGGTGAATTTCTACTTTTCTCCTTTCCTCCCTTTTCCTTCCTTCCTTCCTTCCGTCCTTCCGTCCTTCCTTCTTTCCTTCCTTCCCTACACAAGGAAACAGGCTTAGGTTAGCTAAGTAGCCTTCCCAAATTAAAAATTAGAGTCAAATACTTAAGGACATTGTTTGTTCTATAAAGAGTGTTTTTAGGCATTAACACAAATATGAATAAACGATTATATTTATGTAAGCCTCAAAAAACAGATACAAACCAAAGGACCAAAATGTTAATAAGGGTCTTTCTAGTTAACAGGAGTATGACTGATCATTTTCAACTGTATGTTCCTTTTATGTTTCTGTTTTCCTCTTTGTGTTCCACCCAGCCAGGGAAGTGGAGGGTAGCTCTAACTCAGGTCCATCCGAATCCACAGAAAAACCTCCTTCCCACTTGTTGGCCCAGGGGAAGCTATCCCTGATTGACAAGAGCGCAGATGGAGTTCGAAGTCTCTCATTCTGGAATCAGGAGTTCTAGTCAGTTCTCTACCACTTCCCAGCCTGCCCCCAGATGCCACTGATGTAGAATTGAGTCCTAAGGTGGTTTTTTTCTCAGTTGAAAAAAGAGCTTGGGTTGACTTACTAAGACGATAGGTAGGAACGAAAATAGAAACTCCTGACTGCTTCATTTCTTGTTGGCACCAACCTCTATTCGGTGGATCTGGAGGAAACCTTATAAATACACAAATGTAGGGAAATCCTGCACCGGGTCACATCAACCATCTATATGGGACTGAAGGGAAGGCACATTCGTGTAAGCAACCAGCTCCGAGAAACCTGGGCATTTCTGAGAATCCCTGAGTAATTAGTGATTATAGACAAGGAGGCTAGACACAGCCCAATTAATTTTCAGAATTTTGGATTATTCGGTCAGAAATGCATACAAGCATATGTATTCAATAAGAGCACTCATAGTAGGAAGCTCTCCCCCAGCTACCCCATTGCCTCTTTTCTCCCTTCGAATTGATATCTCAAAGCCTTGAGTCAAACTGTTTTATTAAGAGAATGCGCTATTTGAGATACGGTTGTGACATTTACCAGGGCCGAGCCCAGCTGAAGCTCTGCCAAGATCCTTCATGCTGAATCTGGATTTCAGTACAGAGAGAGCCCTGCTTTGCTCAGTTTTGCTTGGCTTGGATGATTTTGTGCAGTTCCTACCCAAGTGGCAGGGCCTTTGCCAAGAGCAGGATGATTTCCCGGCCACTGGGACAGTGTCTGTTGATAGTGTGGGTGGTTCACAGAAGCTAGATGCAACCAACCGCATGAGCTTGGCTTTCTTCGCCATGAACAGGATTCCAGAAAATCATCCCTTTGCTCCTAGGAGTGCTATGAGAAGGAGCAAAGGGCCTCTGGCTCCTTGGAAGTGGACCTGGCCAAGGAACTCAAGGGGGCAGAGAAAAACTCTTGGAATGAGACCCCTGACAACTTGAACTGAATCCTCAAATTCACTTTTTTAAACTGTTGGGTTTTTTTCCTGTTGATCTTGAACCAACATGTTGCTGGCGCCATCTTACTAAGAGCGCTATCTCGGGGGCTCCCTCTAATCACCTGATAATAGGCTCTTCTTCAGACTGCTCCGAGAGTTTTTACAGATGTTCCCCCAGCAATCTGCTCCGAGCAGTGGTCTTGATGATTGTGAGGTGAAATGCTGGGACCCGCATCAGGGTGGAAGCACCCCAGACCTCTTGTCTCCTGAGGTCACCAAATACTGGCATCAGAGAGGGGGTTTGGTGGACCTTCAGTCTCCTGTCTCTTCCCTAGTGGAACTTTATCCTCTGGGCCTGTAGGAAAGGAAATATTTTCAAGATCTTCCAGCATGAGATGCCATAAAGCTGAATGACTTCTTTTGTTTGAGGTGTTGATTTCTCTCTTCTTGAGGTTATTTAGATTCCACTGAAGCAAGGTAAGAAGGCCAGCTGAGAGCTATATTTGGAGACAATGAAGCAGATGAAACCCTATATCACAGAAACCACACAGGGCTCTGACATTTTGTGGGCAATTGTATTTTGGGGGGAGCTTTGAGGAACCAAGACCAAACCGAATCTCTCTAGCACCGATCCAAAAATACGGTCTGTCCCTGGAAACAGGCAAGTTCACGAAACCACAAATGACACACAGCCATTTTCAACTGAATGGAGCCAGGTTCCCCTCCAGCACTGGTGTGTTGGAGTTGGCTCGTACTGGCTCACAGGACCTGTTGTTAAATTTTTAAGTTGTTAAATTTTCAGAAATTTACCGAGTCAGTTTTTACACCCAGCCATTATTAAAAAATAAAATCACATAACTTCAATAAATTCTATTCCTAGAGATGTACTAAGTAGTCAGAAATCCTCACTTCCTAATTATCTTACCGTATTATTATCTCTGCCCTTGTTATGACGGGCATCTACCATACTATATGATGGGGAAGGGCTACACATCCTTTCCCTTCTCCGCATCATGGTAGCTCAAAATTGACCACAGTGGGAGTCTTTACATCATAGAAATGAGCTAATGCCACAAATGAAACCCTTCCTCCTGGGTTTTTGTTTGTTTTTTGGCTTGGGAGAGCCAGTTGTAAAGCATTTCCCAGCACGACAGTACTCGACAGGACCCATCTTCCAGTATTTAAAACCAGGAGCGGGACCACCAGTGTAAGGAAGGTCAGAACCTGCAGTTACTGTGAGTTTATTTCCATCTGAGATGAAGGAGACAGGATGAGTCTTGGTGATGGGATCAAATGGTGTTAACTCTCACACCATTTCATTTTTACTAATTAATTAAGAGCCTTTCATGCTGTTTAGCTACTGTCGTACAGAAGTTTGGCTTTTTTTTTTTTTTTAAGACTTTATTTATTTGACAGAGAGAGATCACAAGTAGGCAGAGAGGCAGGCAGAGGGAGAGGGGGAAGCAGGCTCCCTGCTGAGCAGAGAGCCCGATGCGGGGCTCGATCCCAGGACCCTGAGATCATGACCTGAGCTGAAGGCAGAGGCTTAACCCACTGAGCCACCCAGGCGCCCCAGAAGTTTGGCATTTTAAGGCAAGGAAGCTGATCCTACATGCCTCTAAGAGTCTTCTTTCCAGGTTTCTAGGGACTTCGACTTTATAGGGCATGAATGTTTATAGCACTATCCTTTGTCTAATCTCATCTCCTTCTTGAAGAGTCCTTATGCTCTCTATGAAACCTGCAGATGTTGCTACAAAAGACATCTACTTGGGAATATAATGGTTTGGGGCCAAATGTGTTATACTTTTCTATACTATCATTTGTAGATATAATCACTGTATGAAAAGAAGAAAAGATAAATCTTAGCAGATTTAAAAAAAAAAAAAACTAGGCCTCCTTTTGGTTTCTGTGAAGGGAACACAAATACACATCTCATCAGAGGAAGGAAAAGCAGTAGCCCCCATGGAATGCTTCAGTTTTTCAATTCAGAAGGGATTCGAAAAGTTTACCTTGATTTATTCCTTTTCTTCTCTCTCTCAGAATAATATCGTCACGCTTTTTCTTGCTTGCTTTTCTAAATTGATCAAGTTGCTGTCAATATTTGGAAGAAAGAAAGAAAGGAAAAAAAAGATCCAACATAGTACATCTTTGTGCGATCCTCCGAGACCACTCTGTCCCCTTCGAGCACATGGCCTGGACGGAGCCACGTTGCAATTTCTGTTGTCTTGCCAAGTCAGAATGGGATTCACTGTTCTCAAGGTCTCTGGACTATCACTTTACCCAAAACATCCATCCCGGGTATTGCGGGAGGCAGAGAAGCTCTGCATAGCTATTTATTTTAAGTGCCTGATTAAAATTTCATGAAAACAGGAAGTCAGGGGAAAAGAATAGATTGCGAGAGCGATGAAATCCGGGGCTTTGTAATTTTTAGCTCACAGGGAAAAAAAAAGCGTTAAATCGTAAGGAAGGTATATTTTCAGAATCGTGCTGTGGCCACTAATGGCATATTTTGTCACTGGCTGGGGAGCTGGTGAACTAAGAATGGGTCCAATTTTTTAAATCTTATTACACAGTTTTGCTCTCATTTAGAAATTGTCACCTTAAAGTAACCTAATGGTGCTCTACTTAACGCGAACCTCATGCAGCTAGCTCTGTGTGCATGTCCGCCGCTTTGTCTTCCATCTAAGCAGATAGAAATGTTGTCCTGACACAGTTAAACAGCACAGAATCTGTCCACCCCATAAGATGATGTTGCCTAAGAACTTAATCTTATCTAATTCCCATATCCAATGGGATAAAGAATTTTGGGGAAAGAAAGTAATGACTTTTTTTTTTTCCCCTGGCTGGACAATAGCAATGATTTCTATATTTGGTCTGTATTCCTCCCAGGGAGTATCTGCTGGCATTTAGCTATCGAGGAAGTAAGCATTCAAAGGGAAAAAAAAAATCATCAGACTAAAATTTGTGATGCAACCGAGTGAAATGATAGGGAAGCAAATAAATACAATGTTCCTATTCTACCACCATTCCTGGAAAGCCCAGAATCCTAGATGAACATTGGCTTGCCCACTTGAACCTTTGGGATCTCAAGCTGAGCTCTCATTTGGCTGACCAGACAGGAATAATTGCAACAGGCTAATGGCTAGATAACTTTCATTTGCTCATCTCGAATAAATCCCCATTTGAAAAACCAGCCCCCAAGTCGGGTCGCAGAGGAAGGTGTAATCCTTATGAGAGATGGGTCAGCGTGGAGCAGGAAATCGAGCAAGAAGGCATTGCATGGCCCCCAGCTAATGCAGCAAATTAACTCCCCTGCAGAAGGGGTAAGTCGTTTAGATCGCTTGCCAGGCTTCCGGTTCTCCCATTGAAACTGACCTGAACAGGGATCAGAAGGTTTATCGAGTAGGAAAAGCATCTGGGGATGCTGATGGGCACAGTTGGATACCAGGGCATCCCTTCAAAAGCTCCCCAAATCCCCAAGGGCCTGAGTAGGCTTGAGTATATCTGGGGGAATCGAAGGATCTCTGGGATAGGTGTGTATATATTTATACTAGATGGCTTAAGGCCATTTCATGCGGATAATCACAGGATCATCACAACCGTATTATTCCAGGATAGAGGAAAAAAAGAAGTAAACTGCAGTAAACTTTTCAAGTCCCCCAAGTTGAAAATCCAGTCATTTAATTGAGGCTGCTATTGGCCTAGTACATTCATTTCCATGGGACTTAGTCCATAGGCCTTGCCAGGTGGTGATGCCCATCATTCAAGGGCTTTATCGCTTGAACAGTGTGTGACATCAGATGAGTCTTTTAACCTCCCCATGCCTCAGTTTCCCCTTATGTGCAGCGGGGTTTGTAAGACTTGTTGAGCTCACTGCTTCCCGCCTCTGTGACCACTGTCTCAAGAATTGGCTTTGCTTACCTTCTTTGCTTACTCCTCTGTAAACCATGTTCTCCAGGCACCTGGTATCTCTTGTTCCCCAGCCCACTGTGATCACTCAGCAACATGTCTGGCCACAGTAGGCTTTCAGAAATAAATATATGTAGAATGAATGAATGCTTAACAAATGTTGTGCAAATAGAAACAGGAGGATCGCTTCTCGGCCTTTTGGCTAAGATCAAGTGTAGAAACAAACAGGATGTGTCAAAGTTCTGGAGGACTTTTAGAGATTCCGCGCAACCTCATATCCTATACTGGAGTTTGGTCTAGGGCAGAGGGGGGCAAGTACCCCTCCCATACCCCAGGAGAAGAAGTCACCCTACCCATTGTAGGGGAGCACCTGCAGAGGCATGTTCTCCCCTTACCTGCTGTGGAGAATTCCTGTTAAAATGACCATGGCTGGAAGATCGACTGTTAATTGAATTGAATAGACGCTAGTTTGATTTTGCCACTTAGAAAGCCCTGTGCTCTCATTTCATGATAATATCTACTTTCAAACAGTATTGACCAATGGATCAGGAAAAGCACAAGAAGAAAACAATTAGATGCCAGGAGAGAAATCTCTCGGGACGGGCATTTTTCTGATGGCTCCAATGCTATAATCATTCGGAAACCCCTCAAAATTCTGTTTCCATCCTTCTTTCTCTGTGCTGGGTAAGATTCTGAAGCAGAAGACTTGTATTTTCCCTTTGGACTTTGGAAATCTAAACACAGTGCTCCCAGGGAGACATGCTCCTCTGAGCTCTCCAATAGCATGGTGTTTATGAAGCAACGTTCTCCAAGGAGCTCCTAGCATTTGGTGTCTTAATCAAGTTAAGCCATACAACATTTGGTGATATTAAATGACTTTTGTCCAAAGCCCTAGTAAGCAAGCCATTGTTGGATTGATCCCAATGCAAGAAGCCTCTTTGATTTAATCATAGGCATCATGAGGCTCCCAGAGCATTTTGCTGAGACTTGGCTGACAGCGATCACTCTGCTTGGCCTTCAGATACATGCACCATGCATGCATTTGATGCCCTGGCTAGACTGTAAACTCCCAAGGGGCAGGGCAAAGTCTAGACAGCTGTGACATGCCCGTCCTGTACCGGGCACAGGGGGAGTGGTGTGTGTCTACGTAACCACATTAGGTATTTTGGGGTGACTCATCCTTCCATGTGTGCATGAGGCTAGAGGTGAAAACAAACACCACTCCTTTAGCAGTTCTCAGGAGGGGGAGTGGGCTCTGCCTGCAAGCTTGTGACTCTTCCGTGCAATGGAGTCATTGAGGCGCAGTCTTGCCTACACAGGGAGACTCACGCAAAAAGAGAAATGTGACTTCTACCCCCAGAGAAGCTGACAACGGGTTTGAAGAGATCAGTTGACGCAGGGGCAGTGGAAGGTCTATGGTGTTAGGGCTGAAACCACCTCAATTTCAGTCAAGGCTCTACCTCTCAGTGGTTCTGTGTCCTTGAGCAAGATACTCAGCCTTTCTGAATGTCGTATGCCCAGGACACTGTCTCTGGCCTCTTATGCATCTCAGATCCTCTGCACCCCGACCCAGCATACATCTCTCTTCACACAGACTTAATTTCCCAGCGAGTATCATTTTCCAAGGCTGCTTCCCCCACTAGAAGGTGAGCTCTTCAATGCTTGTGACTCCATTTTTTTACCCTTCTCCCTGGAGCCCAGCATCGTTCATGGAAAATGAAGATGATAATACTACTACTTACCACATAGGATTGTAAGATAGGGATATATTTATGAAAGTGCTTCATGGGGTGCCTTTTTCACATAGAAAGCATAAGAAAATTATCGGCTTGTAATAATTTATTCAATAACTGTCTGAAATTTGTAGTCCTACTGAAATTGATGGTATTATCCCCATTTTATGATGAGGCAACTGAGTCTTGGAGACATGAGCATGTGGGAGGTTCTTGTAAGGAAAGACACTGCTCACTGGCACTTAGGCTATGCTTGTGATGGTGAGTGTTTGCAGAAGGTAGAAGGACTGCTTTCTTTCCAAGGAGAAGGTGGAGGCTCTTGTTCAGAGTGTTTGGAAAACAGCTCTGTTTAGAAGCTGTGAGCCGTAGGATTCCGGAGTCCACAACAGGAAGGACCTGGAGATCCTGTAGGAAGTGTGTCCCGAGGATTAATGGTGGGTCTGAATGCTGAGCGAGGACTTTTTCCCTTTTCTTCATCTGCATTGGGGAGATCTTTACTTTTTCTTTTTAAAGATCAATGTGCTATATATCTTTGTTCTGAAGGTACATCTATTAAACCAACAGTGGTTGAGCTCACAGACAATTCCCCACCATGTAATTAACCCTCTCGGGGTCCCATTAAGATCCAATGATATTTTGTGATTTTATTAACTACAAGTAAATAGGGACGGTACCTACTGTGGAGCCTACCTAGGTTTAGAACTCCCGGTCTCTGGGGTACAAGGGGTTCACTTGAGCACTCTGTGCTCCTTGTTCCCCCCTAACAACATCTAAGCATTTTCTAGGAGCTCTCACTTTTAATTCATGATTTACTGAATTTTTCCTAGAGGAAAGTTCCATGTTTTGGTTGGGAGGGAGTTCTCTGAAGCCAGGCTCTAGCATTACTAACTGAATAATTTGGATAAGTTATTTAAGCTTTCTGAGCCTCCGCTTCTTCATCTACAAAATGACAGTGATGACAACACCTACTTCCAGGAATTCTGTAAGGATGATATAAGATACACGGGTGAAGTGCTTTAGTTGCACCCAAGGCCAATGGCTAATACTCTTCCAATGCTAAGTACGGTAAAACAGTAGCAGGAGCAACTTTTGGCGGGTGCCCTGGGTGTGCTGCCCTTGCTCTCCTGTCCAGAAGCAGGCTGGAGCCAGGTAGGTGAGCATAGCCCAAGACCACCCAAGTGGCAGAGTTGGGACTTAAGCCAGATCCGATTGGCTCCAAAGCCAGTGCTCTTTAGTACTCTGTGAACATTTTAAGAATAATGCTTCTCTCTCAAATCCGTCACTGTTTGGGAGGCACCGGTTAGGCAGTAAATAAGAGAAGGCATTTCCATGTACTTACTGGGCTTTCAGAATCTGTGGGCAAGAGACAGAGCTCTAGAGGGAGAGGATAGGGTGGGAGAAGGCCCTTGGTGTGCCCTGGGACAGCTCCTGAGGGTGGGAAGGAACTTGATGTGGACTTGCTGGGGTGGGAAATGCACATGGCCAGAACACAGGGGTCTTAGGCCATAGTGAGAATTTTAGTTCCCCTTCTCAGAAGGACTGAAGACCATTGAAATACTTGCATCATGGGGGCGACTTGATCCAAATTATAGTATAAGATCATTCTGATGGCTGGATGGAGATGGAATTGGAAGGCATGAGTGGTCTCCAAGAGGAGAAGTCAGAACAGATGGAAGGGGATGGATTCCGGAAGGGTGTTCCCGTCCGCATCCAGTACTCAGAAGAGCCTTGGATCTTTGCAATATATGTGCAATTCTTTGTGCTTAAAGTATGAATGCACACCCTTGGGGTGTTTGTTTGATGCAGATGTGTCTCCCCAGAGGCCTCCAGTATCACCTCCCACCCAGCCACATCTGCAGGGACAGAGAACTTGACCAGTAGGAGACAGTGCATTGGAGAGGCCTACTCTTGGGCCAAAGTGGTGGGGGAGGGCATATGGCCAGGCTGGGAGGGCCGAGTCAAGGTGGGGGAGCGGTCACAAAGACCCCCGGCTCTGGTTTCTTCCACCTGGCAACAGGTCATGCGACACATCTGCCTACCTGCCCTGGGAACGCAGAGCCTCCAGAGGAGTGCAGTGTCACACCGGCGCATGGGGGAGCACAGGAAGTGCAAACTAGCACAGTTAGCAGTGCAAACCACAGGCAGGAAACCTGAATATACGAGGACCGCGCCGCCTGGCTTGCTCTGTTGCCAGGCTACCTGGGTTACAGGCCCTCCTGGTCTCCAAGGGCCAGGGATTACTTAGTGATGGTAAGCGAGAAGGAACTGGGTTTTCTATGGCAGTCCAGAGGCAGGAAGATTTAGACAGGGTAGCAAAGGCACAGGACCCCAGAGATGACAACTCTCCTTGGAAACTTTGCGGGGAGACCCCCCTGTAACATCCAGTTTAGACCATCCAGGTCAGAGACCCCAGCTCCTCTCGTTCATGGATAGAGCTTCTAATAGCATGCCTAGCCCGTCTTCAGAGCCTGAGAGATTTGGCACCCCATCTCCTGGTGGTTCCTCTGTCCTTGGATGTCCCTGACGAAGTCACATTGTTGTTTCTAGGTTTCATGAGTTCTGGATAATAGTTCTAGGTATGCTAGTCAGTGCTGTGTGGCATTGGGCAAGTTGCTGAACGTCTCTGATCCTCTGTGGTTTTAATGTGTACGTACCGCCCTGCCGCAGGGAGGTTATGAGGACCAGCAAAGATAATAAGCATGAAGAATTTTGGAGAGTGGAATATATCTACGTTATTAGTCTGAGTGGTAGTAGCAGCGATAAGTTAATATCAGTAGACCCTTATTGGGCATCTACTATGTGTGAGGTGCTGGGGGTGCCCAGATGTGTGATATATAGGTCTTCTACAAGTTTATAAACTTCGTGTATGTAATAAAGTTGATCATACTAGCTAAGGCTTAGAAAGCCCCTACTGTGTGCTAGGCAATGTTCTCAGTATTTTATGTGTATTAACTCATTTGATCCTCACAATAACCTTACTATGTAAGATACTATTATCACCATTTCACAGATCAGGCAACTGAGGCATAGAGAGATCTAGTAACTTTCTCAAAGTCAGGTAGCTGGTAGGAGTTGGTACCAGCATCAAATTCAGGCCAGTTGGCTGTAGAACCGATATTCCTAACCGCTACTCCACATGTTTTATTGAGCAAGAAACCCCGTTGGGGGTTTTCAGGACTCCCCATGATAGTTATACAAGATAGGTCTGTCTGAGTTCATAGCTTGGGTTATGAACCACTTCCCCATGCAGCCTTGTGAGCTCACCAATGAGAAGCCCAGAGAAAGATAACTTCTTGGAGAGGTGAAGTCATTGACACGATGACACAGCCAGTGTGAGGCATCTTTCATGCTGACTCGAAGAGTCGTGTTGACAAGTTATTGAAGGGACCGTCAAGTCAGAACCCAGAGACAGTCCTGGGGAAAGAGAGGGTTGACATCAAGGCAGCTAGCTACTGCAAACATGTAGTGTATTGGGAAGGGAGCTGGGAGAGCATATACACCCCAAAACGCTCTCATTTGCCTGGCATGAGCCCCCCATAACACCCCCCATTTACCAAATCCAGCCAGCATCCAGAAGGCAGTGGGGTTCTGCCAGTTGATGGAGGCCACACAGGACAGCCTCCCCTGGTCTAGAACTGGGTAGAGAAGACTGGAGATCCACTCTGCAGGAATAGACAGAAGATATCCAGAGGAATGATAATACTCAGTTTCAAACCCAGAGTTTTCTGCCACTCGAGCCTGAATTTTCAATCATTCTGCTAGAAGAACATGGCAGTTCCGGTACCATGCAGGGACCTGCTTGGGAAAATCAAAGCTCTTGATAGCAGGCTGATAGGGTCTTCAATTCTCAGCTGACAAATTCAGGAAGCCCTCCTTTGAAATCATATGTACATGATGTATTGGCACCCATGCTGAGAAAACTTTCTATTATTTTTAGGCAAACCAAGCTCATCTTTACAAGGCCGGTATTCATGAGATCACACTGCAAATCACTCCCTCACCAAAAGAAAAAAAAAGGAAAGAAAAGAAAGTTGAATAGCAATCCATTTTAAAAAGAATTCTGTTACACATTTGAATGATAGGTAATGGGAAGTCTGACAAGTTGCGTGTTTGAGGTCCCTTCTGAGCAACACCACCATGAATAGACAATGAGGACACATTTGCTTTTCTCCAACAAGCCGGAAGAGCTTATTTCCCTATGCAGTGAAAAGTCCTGTGAATTGGGCCAGAAAGCGCAACTGTGATTTATCTAAAAACAACTGTTAAACATCTCAGAAATTAAACTTACTGAAATGCACGGGAAGGCAGGTTAGAATAGACACCAAGAACAGAGATCAGATGTCCCACTTCTGTAGCGAGGGGCAGGCGGGGGAAGGTGTTATATTTATTGATTCCATTCTTTCCTTTGATGAGACTTTATTGTGCCTTCACTAGCCTGGGAGATATGCAGTACTGAACAAGCCTGGGATTTGAGCGTGTAGGACATTTTGCTTGAGCTGCACGAAGGGAAGAGCTCGCGCCGTGTGGGGAAAGCAGTGTTAGTAACTGGTGTATGTTGAAGGCGTCCTTTACACTGGGTCCTCAGGTAAGCACTTTTCCTCATTTATTTCATTTGATCCTCACAGCAAGCTCACAAAGCAGGTGCCCTTGTCTCCATTTCACAGGGGGAGGAAAGTGAGGTGCAGGGAAGTTCATTAACTTACCCTGGATCCCACAACTGGTTAAAGGTGGAACCGGGAATCCTATTCCAAACGGCTGGATTTCAGAATCGCCGTGCATAATCACTTTGCTAGATCGCCTCCTGTATATTTGTCCTTTCCTGCAAAGCAACGTCCGAAAAACTCAGTAAAATTGAGCTTCTACTGTATTCCAGGGAAGGCATAGGGAACTTATCCATATGTTATCCCACGTCCTCCTGACAGATCTGGGAGGTGACTGTCTTTCAGTATTCTCACGCTCTAAAACCCCTGCTCCACCCTCCGCACGCTCCCTCTGGGCTGCTGCCGAGCTGAATGGTCAGAATTCCCGTGTGGACACCTGGAGCCAAGCGCCGTGGCTGACGCCATAGGATCTGGTCCCTTCTCTACCCTGGTGTGGTCATACCCGTGTGAGCTTGCACACACATGCACGCATGCACACATGCATATAGTCCTTGCAGGTACCCTTACGCACATTAGGGAAAGGGGCAAGGCACCCCGTCTGGGCAGGAGTCAGCACATTTGTGCTGGACATCAGCTCTCCCCTGGCTGCGTGAGGTCTGCAGGCCCCCTCCCCTTCCCCTACCCCAGACCACAGTTACGTGTGCCTGTGAAGTGGATGCCACGTCTGCAGAGCCCCCAGGATGGGGCAGCCATGCACTGGGCTCCACGTGGCCCATCCTAGGAACAGAGGACCACTCATTGTCATCAGCTGGAGGAATGAAATTGATACCAGCAAACCCACATTTTTTTTCCTGCCACAGAACCTGACTCAGGCACATCTGTTTCTTTATGATGTTTTTACCATTATTTTCCTCACATTCAAATATGGATGATCTGGGAGCTCTTAAACAGTTGTTTCATTACGGCCTGCCCTCGCCTTCCCACCGTCTTAAAGGACTTTCCCCCCTGTCAGGTAGAGAGAGGTTCCTTCTCAGGAGAAACAAAGCTTGGATGGTGAGTAGGGAATCCAGGTGGGACACCCATTCCTCCCCAAAGAGGACCCATTGAGATGGTCCCAGGTTCAGAAGACAAGCTGTCTTCCAATCTCAAGAGCCCACGATCTTGTCCCCTCTGTGGAATGCAGAGCCCATTGCCCTGCTGGCCCAGGAATGTAGCCCCAAACCCCAGAAGTCCTGTGCAAGTGCGTGGAGCTGAAAGGTTTCATCCTCCTCAGGTAGACGTGGGTACCATGAACTGGCTTGAAAACTGGCTCATAAGAGAGACAATTAGGGAGACAAAAGGGCCTCCACCTTGACCCAAGAGGAGTCCAGGAGACTGGGGAGCCTGTCCTGGAGATGAGGGTGTGCTTGTTATTTGTGTCTCTAGCTCAGAGTCAAGGGTAGAAGAGAAAGAGATCTCTCTTTCAAGGTAGAGACAAATGTTTTTGTTCAAAGATCTATGGCATCATGGACAAGGTAGTGAGACAAATGTTTTTGTTCAAAGATCTATGGCATCATGGACAAGGTAGTGAGTTCAGGTAGTTGTTTGGGTTCAGGTAGAACCTTTTCAGGTTCAACAGGTAGTGAGCTCTCTGTTATGGGGAATAATACAAAAAAATATCTAATAGGAGATATTGGAGAATAAATCCATGCATTGGGTGACACGTTCGGAAGATGACCTCTCAAGTCTCTTTCTCCCCTGTGATGTTGAGCTTATAAATGGTCAGTAGTCTTGTCAAGCATGGAGGTGTGACTGCCGTTTTTGCCGCAGCTAATCAAAGAGGCTCGTGTTTACAAACACCGGCCCAGGAGGGTGTGGAGAGCTTGTGTGTGTGAGCTCTGAGGCTGGATGGATCTGGGCTCCAAAGTTGGCTCTGGCATGAGCTGTGTGACCTTGTGCGAGCCTCAGCTTTACCCTCCGTCAGTTGGAACACACCTGTCTCCTAGGGAGTTTTAGATTCAGTGGCCCATGAAATGCCAAGTGCTTTGCGCTCAGTCATGACAATGGCGGGTATTCACACAGCAGCAGGTGCCAGGCCCGCGCGTCATGAGCTCAGTAACATGCTTGCCTAACGAGGCAACACTTGGTGTTTTTCCTAGGTCTAGATGCAGCCACGTCTCCCCTTACTTCTGGAATTAAAATGCATTAAATGCAGTCATGCTTTTATAGTCAATAACGATGGTAAAAGTTTGCTGGGTACTCTGGCCTTTCCGAAATAAAGACCTGAATTTATTACTATTTATCTTCAGATTTTAGACTCTCGTGTAACTAACCAGTTTTAAGTGTCTTTCTCTGTCTCTGACTCTGTCTCTGTGTCTCTTTCTCTCATGCACACACAAATAAGATAATTTTTAAAAAATATATTTCCTCTGCTATGTGAATGAGGTGAGGTGTTGGAGGTTCTTTTCTTTTCTTTTTTTTTTTCCTTTTTGTAAAGGAAACACCTTTTCGGGGTTGGCATGACATTAATAAAAATAATAAAGGAGAAGGTTTGGAGGGAAGAGGTAAATAAGGCAATTCATACATCATCTGGGAGAGACACAAGAGTAAGGCAGAGAAAAATCACCATCCCGCATTGTGAACTGGGAGATTTTCCTGAGTCAGCGCCTTTGCTGTTTTCTGCCACTGCTGTGGGGCTAGCTCTCTCCTCTCTGCGGGGCTGGGCCTGGTTTGGAGATCTCTTGCAATTAGCTGTACTGCTTCTATGCGGGGGGCGGGGGGAGCGGCTAATGGAGGCATGTCTTAGGTGTAGCACGTTAAAATTCCAAAGACACACCTACCCATACATGTACACGCACACACATGGAGTAGTGTGACTGTGGTGACCTTGCAGAGTGTACCTACGTGTGGCGTAACTGACCTGTCACTGTGCGGGGGCCCAGTACAAAGGGAAATGCTAGGCCCCGTGTTCAAGAAATACTAAACAAAAATGAAGACGGCCAGAGGAGAGCCTGAATGTGCAGGGAACTTTGAAGCGTGGCATCTTGGATGACCGCACAGGTCACACACACATGAGACCGTCCCCAGCTGCCACCTTTTTAGGTCACAAGCGGTAGGGGTGTGACAGTAAATAGAGCAGGGTGGGGTTGCTTTACATGGTCCCTTTGGTTAGCAGCTACCTCAGGGGGGTGAACATGCCACAGAACCCTCATTCTGGAGCCTACCAGGTCAGAGGAGGGAAGTTCAGCCATATCTTCTAGATGTGGCAGGCCCAGAAGGCCCTTCTGAAAAGGGGGCCAGTGACAGTCAACAGAATTGTCAAGAGATGCTCCATCTCCAGGGACCAGTTAGAAAACCTATACAACTTTACAGTTGGAGGATTCCCTAGAAAACATCTCTTCTAATAAGCCTTATTTTCCAAATGTGGACACTGAGTTTTGGAGAGAAGGGAGAGAGATTTCTGGTACTAGTTCATCTTTATTGCACCTATATGCATTTTACTTGCATTTAACTCCCCAGCAATACAAGAGGAAAGCATGGCTGTTAACACCCATTTTATAGGAGAAATTGAGGCCTATTAAAGTCCAGTGGCTTTCCGCAAGTGGCAGAGGTGCCTTCTGAACCCAATTCTGGAGAGTTCCTTCGTTAAGTGCTTAGCCATATCCAAAGCAATGGAGGGGTGTGGTCCCCAGTTCCTACTCCCAGCTCAGGGTACACACCCCTTCCCTTTGGCTGCCCATGTCCTGCTTGGGGTAGCCTGATACCCCCTCTCTAGCCTGCCACTCCGCCAAAGCTGGAGGTGGACCTTCTGCCAAGTGAATTCTCACTGGTAACACAGAAGAGGCATTCAATAAAAAGAGACTCATCAGAACCTGAGAAACAAAATAGGTTTGGTCCTTTTGTGGAAGATAGCAGCATGTTCTCAAAACCAGGGCCTAAAAAAGCACCACATCCCCAGAGAAGTCCAGGGCCGGGCGCCCGTCATGCCAGCCCCCATGACCCCCATTGCGAATGAATTACATGTTGAGGCCAAGGTACCAGGGACCTTGGCCAATCTCCCCAGGTCTTTCCTGCCTTGTGCTGGCTTGGACCCATCTGTGCGCAGCCGGGGATGGGAAGACGGGTGGGAACCCAGGAGAAGGCCTCATTGGAGCAGGTCTCAGAGCCCCAGCAGGGCATGGTGCTCCCCCTGGCAAGGGCCTCCCTGCCAACGCGCTTGCCAGCCAAGCTGTGTAAACATTCGAACGCTGCTGGCAGAGCTGGTGACACAGAGGGGACAGACGAGAGGCTTCTCCTCCCAGGACTGGATGTGGCTGAGTGTGCCCTGCTTCCTGTGCACTTCCTTCCTCAGAGCCTCCTCCTGCCTCCATAGGCCTGGAGGGCTTTCTTGGAGACCCATGTGGTTCTGGGCTCCATTTCCCCTTTGCAAAGACCTGTCCTATTTTTATTCTGCTTCTGCTTGCAACACCCAGGGGTTGCTGTTCTTACTGCCTCGCCTCTGAGACGGTTTCCCCCAGGCAGCAGAGCAAGCCAGGTCACTCCAGGGATGCAGCCCACATGTGTGGCCGGACTTGAAGCCCTAAAGGGAACACATAAAGACATAAATAAAAAAGTAGCGGCAAGCCTGAAGTTCAGTTTAGTTTAGAAATACATAGTTCCGGGGTACCTGAGTGGCTCAGTTGGTTAAGCATCTGCCTTCGGCTCAGGTCATGATCCCGGGGTCCTGGGATCGAGTCCCGCATTGGGCTCCTACTCGGCCAGAAGCCTGCTTCTCCTGCTCCCCCTGCTTGTGTTCCCTCTCGCATTGTGTCTCTCTCTGTCAAATTAATAAATAAAACCTTAAAAAAAAAAAAAAAAAAGACATACTTCCCCTATTTAAGGAATGAGGTGTGATGAAAGCCAAGGCCAATTTGTTTACATAATAATAATGAGATGCTTTACATATATATTCATGATGGAAACACACAAACCTTGAGAAGAAAAGTTGGTTAGGTTAGGAATACTAAATAAAATGGGGTATCTAGCAGCTCTTAGTGCAGTGATTTACGTTTATCAGTTGACTTACAGAGATTTCTAAATATATTAAGTAGAAAGGCAAGATGCAGAGAAGTTGGGAAAATAGGATGTTTGCTTTTAAATAAACCACTAGTGATACATATAAAAAGCATATTGGATGGGTAGATGGGTGGGTGGATAGATGGATAAATGATGGATGGATGTGTAGGTGGATGGATATAGATTTTTACACACTTTTTAAATTAGAGAAGTGTTAGGCTTCTAGAAGCATTGAGCACCACATATAAAGAGTTCCCATCTAACTTCCGTGTCCAGTTTCGGCACCTCTTTGGCTCTCCCCCGTCCAGTGGCTTCCTATTCCACTGAGATTAAAACTCACACACCCTTCCATGGCTGCCAGGCTACACCTTGGCTCTCATGCTCTTCTGTCGTCTCCTCTCCCTCAGCTGCAGTCTTGTTGGTCACCTTGCTCTTCCTCAATGAGTAAGCCGCCATGGCTTACCTCAGGCCCGTGCCCTTCTGTAGGTTCGTCTTGTGCACTGAGCACGCACGCTGCCTCAGCTACGCTCCAGCCTGTCCCTTCCCTGAAGGGATGTGATGAATTGCACCCAGGAGCTTCCCCTGGGTCCTCTCCTGCAGCCCCACTTTGTGGTCCACGCTTCACTATCCTTTTCTTCCGTAGGCCCTTGATGGCGTCAGGCCTTTCCCATGTTCCTCTGCTGTCATATGATTCGTGGCCGAAGACCCTCACCCGTTATGGGTATTGGGATTGGGGTCTTTGCTGCTTTTCTTGTCAGAGGTACTAGGAGGTATCTAGGAGTCATGTGTGCAGACTCCCAGCTTGGGCCACTCTTGGTTGGCAGCCAGAGAGTGAAAAGCCCTGGGCAAAGCAACCAGGGACCCGGATTTCTCTGAGACTCAGCTTCCTTAGCATGAAAATGGCGCTCGAGAAGGTATCCATTTCAGGGGAAGTTCTGAAAATGAAGTGCAAAGGAAGGGCATGGGACAGTGTCCAGTTACAGAGTAAATACTTCCTCCATTTACCCCCTTTTCCTATCACCTGTGCGAGTCCCGGCTCTCTTTCCCTTTGCTTTGTTCCAAATTTGGGGATTTGAATTCCACTGCTAAGTCACAACACCTTCTTTGCAGCGTAGGAAGAAATGGTGACCCCTTCTACCTCATCCTCCCTCTCTTCCACTTCTCCCTGTCTTCTTCTCTCTCCTTCTCTCCTTTCCCTTTCTCTCCTTCCTCCCTTCTCCTTTGCCATTCATCCATTGTCCTACCTGTTGGCCTTGCTGATTTTGTCTACTAGGGCCCAGCTCTCTTGTGCCCTGGGGCTGCCTCTGTCCGTGGATTGCTGAAATCTCAGGCTCCCTTCTCAAGAGTGCATTTACTCACCAGTTCCCTGTCCCCAAGGGCCAACCTCAGGGCTCCCACCCCTCTCAGGAGAACCTGGCCCGGGGGGATCAAGGCACAGACCTAGGTGTCAGACTACCTTGCAGCACTTGACAGGCCCCGGTTGATGGTGCAGATCCTGAGGCCAGCCCTTGCTGCCAGAGCCATGTGCCCTTTCAGGCCTGTCTGCCGCCTCCATCCCAGGTCCCAGTGCCCTGGGAGTGGCTGTTTGTCCAGCACTATGGTTTTGGACAGGAAGCAAGGGCTTCCGGACCAACTGGCGATCAGAAAACTCTTCCCCTAGGAACATCAGGTCCCTTTTTCAACGGTGGCCTTTTCATCAATTTTAATCTTCCTCCTTTGTCAAACTTCCCTCCTCTCCCATGACTGAGGGACAGGGACAAACCAGCCCCATAAAACAGAGCAAACCTTTTACATTGTCACCCACCCAGTGGAAAAGCGCCCATTACCTCATCTCTGGCTCACTCCATAGTGAAATAGGGGGGACAGAAAAACCCATAATCTGAATTTCCAGATTATATTTCAATTGTGTTTTTGTGGTGGTGTTCAGAAAAGAAAAATGTCAAGGCTATAAGACAACATTTTGGTAAGCTTTGAGATTTTCCACCTGTTTTCCTCCTCTTGGGACTTTTAGTTTGAAAATGAGTTAATAAAATAACTTACCTTTTAGGTAAGATGGGTGTTTGAAAATGTAAATGGAGGGGGTCCCTGGCTGGCTTAGTCGGTAGAGCGTGCGAATCTTGATCTTGATCTTGACTCTTGCTCTTGGGGTTGTGAGTTCGACCCCATGTTGGGTATAGAGATTACTATTTAAAAAAAATCTTTAAATAGAAAAAAGGAAGAAAATGTAGATGGAGACAATGCCATGCTTACCTAACACTTAGACCATGTTTTTCTGAGGTATACATGGTGCATACAGTTGTAATTGAATGTACCCCAGGTGGGCAAATATGGCCGCCATGATACAGGTAGCCCCTGGGAGACAGAGTAGTAACTCCACACTCTGTGTGTGTGTGTGTGGGGGGGGTGTATGGGAATATGTCCCCATGCATAGCCACAGCCTTGAATCAGGGGGAGGGAATATGGAAGAGGGAGTGTCGTCTCTTCTAAACTCTGGCAAGAAAATGCATAGAAACTCTCACCCTAATGTATGGCTTTGCCCTAAGAACACAGTCTGTGCTATATTCATCCATCATCCACCCATCCACCTGTCCATCCATCACCCACCCATCATCCATCCACCTAGCCCACCACCCCTCATCTATCTATCCATCTTCCATCCATCCATCCTTATTGTACTGTTCCAGACATGGTACTCTATAAGTTATGTGGGATTTGCATTTAATTCTCCCATCAACCCCATAAAGTAAGGCCCTAGTTATTTTCTCATAAGTACGAAAGCCAAGACTCAAGGTAGTTAGTAACTTGTCTAAGTCATGAGCTGTAAGTGGTTGAACTAGAATTCAGTTCTTCACTGTCTAAATCCAGAGTCTGGACTTCTGTAACACCAGGCTTTCCTGGGGTAGGGGGAAGAGGAGAAAGTGAGGGTGTCAGGTGGATGCTATCAGACAGAAGGGTTAAGAGAAAAGAGAAAGGGGTGAATTAAAACAGGCATATTGATTCGGCCCTGCTTGCTTCTAAAAAGGGTTTCAAATGTCTTGGCTTAAATATTTTTAAATTCAGGTTACAGCAAGATAGTTGAGTTTAGATGGCCCAAACAGAAGGTGAAATCAAAGTCATAACTGGATATCTAAATGTAGGAAACTCTCATAGGTAGCATTTAAAATAACACAAGTGAAAGAGTTTATCCTTTCATGAAAACTGAGGATTGGAAGAATTGAGGGAGAGAATGATGGAGGCCCTGCTGTGTATCCTGCTGTGTGCTGTGCTTGTGTGTATTTCTAACACGGTATGTGTTGTAGAGATAGAAGTTATAGATTGAATTGTTTCCTGTATTTATTAATACTTAGCTAAATTCCCTAAGTGGCTTATGGGCTTCATGAACAAAATAATGCTTGGGAGACAACCAAAAAACAAGAACAAGAGAATGATGGAAATAACACATTGTAAAAGCAAGTCAAGACTAGGGAATAACCATAGGGCAGAAGTGCAAACCATATAATACTGCACATTTGCACTGATTGGCCCACAAGTTTGTCTCTAAGCTTCCTGGTGAACAAAGTGAAAAGGGCAACAGAGTCAGTCATGTGATTTTTCTTATCCAAGAAGAAAAAGCAATGCAGTTTCTCTAGGGGTAAAGATAAAGAGAAGTTCACACTCCAGTGGGTAATTCAGAGAATCCAGCCATTATGATACCCACAGCATGAGGAAAAGAAGGCAGTGATGGCCAGATTCCAGTCTAGGATGAAAATGTGTCTCTTATGAAAGGGAAGGGATTCTCAGCTGAGGATTGCAGTTGGCTTAAGTTCCCAGTCTTTGAGAATTTGATTTACTTTAATTTTCAATAATTTTTTTTCAAAATTATCACCTAAAAAAATCTCTTGGGAAATGTTGGTTCTTTTTAATAAAATTTGCAACTCTTCTAAATTCTGGGAGCTTTGTGATTGTGCTACTATATCCAGGTATTTAATGAGGAATTTTAGCTGCTTAGCATAGTGTCTGGCACATTGTAGACACTCAATAAAATTTTGCCAAGTGAATGCATAGAATAGAAATAAGGTGGCTCTTGAGCACAAGGAAACAGAATGAATGTAAAAATATCAGAAATTCCTCAAATTCATAAATAATCGATTGCTGAATTTGTATCCCATTGCTAAACCAAGCTACTCTTGAGTTCCCATCGACTTTAGGCTTTGACTTTGAATGCTCAGACATCCCTACAGTGCTAGAACTAGAAAATATTAGTTTTCTGGTTTTCATATATTTTGACTCAATTCCTCTGATAAAAGCAGGTAGCTTTTTAATCAACATTATTTAGGCACAGTTCCATATAATGTGCACAGTTTCAGTGAAGAGCTTGATGAGTTTTGATGAGTAGATCACCCCATATAACCACCACCTCAAAGGAGACAGAACATTTCTAAAACTCCAGAGACTTTCCTTGGGTCCCTTGGTAATTAATTCCCCTACTGCTTTTCCTTGGGCCACCAGTGACTGAGTTGATGGGTTTTAATCTGTTTCTTGTGTTGGTCTTAAGGTTAAGATTTAGATGGAATAGAAGGTTTAAATTTGGAGGCTACTCATTAAGGCTAACCCTCTTACTTGAGGGAAGGGGAAACTGAGGCCAGCAGGCTTGGGCTAGGCGAGGCAGCAGCCGAGTTGATGGAACCATTCAGATCCCATGAGCCAGAGCTCATTCTCCTATTGGTCCTGCCTGCACCATCCCAGCGCTGACACTAAGGGGCTCTTGGGAAGGGGGAACTGGTAGGGAGAGAGTAGGTGACATACATTTCATTGAAGTTAAAAGTTGCAGTGGTGGTGAAAATTATTCTGAATTATCCTCAGAATTATTAAGAAAATGATACTCTTAAATAAATGTTTGAAAGAAATGGGTTTTGTTGGGAATAATACCTCACAGCCACTTCTCAGAAGTCTAAAGAGAGAAGCAAATTAAGAGATGCCCTTCAAGCAGTTGGGGGGGGGGGGAACCACAGAGTTCCTAATAAATATCTCACCAATCCAATTATAACATTCAAATCAAGGAGAGGAAAATGCGGTATCATATATAATGAAAGCTTTCTTTCCCATCGAAAACACAGCCTGCTTCTCATTGTCCAGTGCTGAAGGGGATTTCAAAGTCAGCATTTATAGGAGAGGGGGAAAATGCCATGTAAATCAAAGTGAAATAATCAAAATTTTCTGGTGGAAATAAGTGCAGTTGTTTGATGTGATTTTGACATTCAGCATAATTTCAGCATCAGCGGTGAAGTTAGGGGATCGGGGTGTCTCCGTGAGATTTGTAGAGTAAGAATTTTCCAATCAGGAAAATCTAACTTAGGCTTTGAATGCAATGTGGCATTTTGCATTTTGGGTAATATAAGGTGTTCTACTAGATTCACTACCAATGGAACGCTGAAAAGACCTGTTTCCATTTGTAGTGGGTTGATGGGCACCCCCCACCCCAAATCCATGTCCGCCTAGAACCTCAGAATGTAACGTTATTTGGAAGTCAGTCTTTGTGGATGTAATTAGTTAAAATAAGGTCATCCTGGATAAGGCTGGGCCCTAAAGCCAGTAGCTGCTATCTTTGTAAGAGGAGGGTACACACAGAGACACACATACTAGAGATTAGAGGTATATGACAATGGGGGAGATACTGGAATAATGCAGATATAAGCCAAGGGACACCAAGGATTGCCAGGAGCCACCAGAAGCTGGAAGAGCCAAGAATCCTTCCCCAGAGCTGATAAAGGAGGTGTGGCCCTGCATACACCTTGGGTTTGTCTAATCCCACCTGTGATGCCTGGCCTCCAGAATGGGGAGAGAACGAATGTCTCTTTTAAGCCACACATGAGGGGCGTCTTTCCAGCAGCCTTGGAAGACCAATGCACTGGTGTTGTGTAAGACCTCTCCTCGTTCTAGAAACAAGAGTCTGTTCACAATCATGATGTCAGAATACGAAGGAATCTGGGAAGTGACTTTTCCTAACAGAGAAACTGGGTTCACAGTATTTGGAGTCAGCGTTTGAGATTCTTCCAGACACCCTCTGAGAAATTCTAGCTCCACCTCCCCTCCAGCGAATGAGAAGCCTCAGTGAACCCTAAAGCTTCCAGCAGGAAACCCATCTGCCTCCCTGCTGATGTCTGTTCTACTTTTATAGAGAAAAACCATAGTGATGCTGACACAGTAGACCTTCACCAGAAGACGAGCCCAAATGGTTTCCCACGGAGTCTGCTCTGAGCATGGGAGAGGCGGAAGGGAGAACCCCTTGGGTCCCCTTTCTGCCTGGAACCACCCTGCATCTGAAGGAGACCAGTGGGGTTCACCATCTCCCACTTGGTGTGAGGAGACAGTGGCTGAGAGCAGAGTGGGAGGGGACTTCTGGGGTAGGGGGAGCTCACATCACAAGCAAGCACTGGGGTGTGACACCAGGACCCTGCATTTCTGCAGGTGGAGGTCTTGTTGGGACTCACCTGTTGGGTCCCGTAGCCGGGAAGTCTGTGCAGACCGAGGGTGGTCTGACCCCAAAGGACGTGTGCCACCTAGCAGGCAACACTGCTCATGAATGTTAATGGGGCAGCAGATAGGGTTATTGTTCTAGGCTCTTCAGCCCTCCACCTCTGTCCAGTCTCACTGGGCTTCTCTCTGAGTTTCTTGTGGCGGCTATAACAAATCACCACACACTGGGTGGCTTAACCCCACGGTGGTTCATTGTCTCACAGTTCTGGAGGCTAGAAGGCTGACGTGTAGATGCTGGCGAGGCCACACTCCCTTTGTAGATCCTCGGGGAGAATCTGTCCCTTGTGTCTCCCGACTTGTGGCTGCTGTTGGCATTCCTTGGCTTGCTGCATCTCTGTTCTGTCTGCCCATGGCTCTCCTCTGTGTCTGTCTTTAAACTGCCCCCCGTTGTGTAAAGATATATGAGATTGGGCGGGGGGGGGGGGAAGATACCTGAGATTGCATTTAGGGCCAACTTGCATAATCAGGGATAAATTCTTCTTAATTCAAGAGTGTTAACTTAATCCCATCTTTTGCCATAGAAGGCAATATTCACAGATTCTGGGCAGTAAGACAGGGACACATCGTTTTGTGGAGTCAGCATTCACCCTTCAATAGCCTCCGTGCCATATGGTTTTGCACTGCCTCTTACTACAAGAGGTAGAGTTGTCTTCGAGATCCCATGCATTTCTCTGTCTGTTTGCACTCCTGCCACTTTGCCATGGGATGAGTATGTCCCTGATAGTGGCGGCTCCTTCAGTCTGAGCCCAGAATGAGACCCTGGAGGAACAGACTCATCTCCCTACAGCTTGGAGCAGAGCTGTTGCAGTTGGGTCACAAACCATTGGGTGCTGCTAATAGATGCTTGTTGCTGTTTATCACAGAGATCTGGGAGCTTCTTGTTACTGCATCAAAAGCTGACTAATACAAAACCAGATTGCAAGTTGGTTATGAGTAAGAATCTCTAATACTTCTGGGACTTTGAGCATGATGGTCCCCCTGAAATGCCTATAACACCTTATCCACCTGGGAAGTGCTTCCTCCTCTTCTTTCTCTATAAAGCCTTGGAAAACCTAGCTGGAGGGTCTTGGAAGTATGTTCTCATAATGCCTTGCTTCCACACATCTATCTAGCCCACTAGCCTTTTCCTCGGTGTCAAGGACGATGTTCAGGTATCCCCATATACCTAAACGAATGCATACAAAGACAAAATGAGCAAATGACTGGAGCATCCACACCTTCTAAAGGCTGTAAGAATGAACAGCAGTTTTGCACTGGCCTAAGGCCCATGGTGGTTCCATGCCAGGGGCTTGGTGCTGGACTGCCTGGATTTGAATCCCGGTGCTTCCACTAACTGGACCTGTGAACCTGAGCTAGCTCCTTAACCCCTCTGTTTCTGTCCCCATGTGCAAAACTGGAGTACTAATAGCTCCCAAAGGGCTGATGTGAGCTGAAAATGAATAAGCTCTTGGAATGGTGGCTGGCACCAGGTAAGCCCCGTCAAAGTCAGGACTTGGCAAACTGTGGCCCATGGACCAAGTCTGGCCTGCAGCCTGTAGTATGGCCTGCAAGCTAAAATTGACTTTTGCATTTTTAAATTATTGAGAAGAAATTTCTTAAAAGGATAATATTTCATAATATATGAAAATTATATGAAATTCAAAATTAGGTGTCCACAGATAAAGATTTATTGGAACACAGCCAGATCTACTTGTTGACATCATGTCTGTGTTTTTGTGCTACGATGGCATAGCTGTGACAGAGCCCACATATGGCCCGCAAACCCTAAACTATGTACTATGTAGTTCCTTACGGATAACATTTACTGGCTGTTGACCTAAGCTGTTCTAAGTTACAGTCTTAGCAAATGTGCTCACGTACGGGAGCCAGGGAGCCAGAAGCACCGGCTCTCTGCTTGATCACTCCCCAGCCGGCCAGTCTAATGAGGATTTCTGCAAGAAGCACAGATTAAATCACAGTACTGTTGATTTCATCGGGAAGCAGGGACAGAGGGAAATGGAAATTCACATCTTCCTCTCCTCTCCTTTTGTTTCTGTCATCTGTGTGCATCCTGTGTGGATCTGAATGGTGTCCCTTAGGTACTAAATGAGTAAATAGGAAAGATACAGACAAATAAATAGATGAGCAAAGAAGAACAGAATTCAGGGATTACAAGTTCACTATAGCCTGAGCTTTCTCCGATGTTCTCTGTGAATGGTTTAGAGGCTTCCTCTTTTCTGCTTTATTGTCTCTTCTAATTAATTAAATAACTCATTCAGTAGTTAATAAACACCTATTTGTTAAGTATTCATTATATGCTGGAAATTGTGTCAGGTGTTAGGGCTCAAACAATGAATAGGATGAACCCATTGGTCTAGACCTCACTAAATTCCTGATCCATATGGGACCTTTGGGGTGAATTAGATAAAGGCACACGATTCCTCTCAGCAGAGTGCATGACTTAGCACATGTAACAAGGACTGGTTATCAGTCCAACCCAATTCCCAGGCCAGTGACCTTGTGCAGTGCACAACCGATACAACTGTACAAGGCACTGAGTCTCCTGGGAGGCACCAACAGCTAATAGGGACAGGGAACACAGGAGAGTATGGGGGAAGATTGAAGGGCATGCAGAGCAGCATCTGATACAACCCTGGTTGTGCCAAAAGAGGCATCTCATAGCAGGGGTGACTTCTAAGAGGCAGCCAGTACCTACAGCAGTGAAAACAGCCATACAGTAAGCCTTTTCTTTCCCTGTTAGTTTCTTTTCAATATGGGGATTCCAAGACATGGAGAGGTCAATTAATCCTTTACCTGTTCTCCAACTTCCTTCGTAAAGGAGAGAGAATTTATATGCTACCATTTAGGCCTTTGTAATGCAGTCACTGGTGTTGCATTTTGGCAGAGGCACTAAATGACTTGAGAGAGTTGGGAGATGGAGGGAAGATGTTTTTACTAGTATTATTATTATTATTCAGAAGTTTTTATTTGATCGTATAAATTGTTACACTCACTTAAGCTTCTGCCTCAACCAAGACCAAGAATTACATCTACCAATATTCTCAGGCCCACTGCTACCATATAGAACCTTAAATTGTAACTTGCAAGAAAAAGGAAATAATCATAGGGATTTATCATGATTGGACCATCAGATCCAGGAAAATCAAAGCATGCTTTGCTGTAGAGACAGATTTGCATGTGCAGTAGGCTTGTGTGCTGAACCAGTGCTGGATGTCCTTGCAAGACCTGCTTCTCTTTCCACTGGTGTTTTCCTCCTGTTTATTAAATATACCTGCATTTAATGCATCTCCAGACTCTGATGTCTGCATTTTGAAGAGGTGACCCTCCTCATGTGAACTCCCTCCCTTGAAAACTAAAACCATGTGGAATTCTTTATCTCTATAAATGAAGGCAGATACACAAAGTATGTTACATAATACCACACAGCAAGAAACTGCTCTGTTAATAAAACTCAGGGAATTGCTAGTAGCAGCTGTGATAACAGAGCCCAGGGAGTGTCATGCAGGGCGAGTAATAAAGTACAGTAGAAGAATTCAGGTTGTGTCTTTGAGACTCACTCCCTGTGACAGTTCTAAGCCTGCTGATTGCATTAGGCAATGCTATAACCCCACCCTATCCAGAAATTGGAACTAGAAGCTTTTCTTGCATCCTATATTTGTTATATCATATGGAATATTCCCAGATGAACTTCTTCCAAAATGCGGCCCAACTCTCTTTCAGGATTCCCTATTCACCTTCCTTATTCTATTTTTTTTTTTTCCTACTAAGAATTATCAGCATCTGACATAATACATGTATTAGTTAGCTAGTGCTGCATAACGGATACTGCAATACTTAGTGGCTTAAAACAACAATGTGATTCTCTTGTAATTTTTGTGGATCAGAAACCTGGGTGTGGTTTACCTAGATCCTCTAGCTCATGGTATCTTACAAGGGAGTGATCAAGATATTGGCTAGGACTGTGGTCATCTCAAGGCTCAAGTGGGGAAGGATCCAGTGGGAATCACTGGGAACCATTTTTGAGGCTACATACATATCAAGTCACATATTTTAATTATTTGTAGATCATCTCTGTGCCACTAAAATAGAAACTCAGGGCAGAGATCTCTCTGGTCTGTTCCTCACTAGGTCCATTATATCCCAAATTGGTTGGCACTCACACATTTGTTGAATGAATGAACCAACGTTGAGATTGCTTTTGCTCCCTCAGAGAAGTCCTGTGTGTGTGTGTCTCACTTCAATTCTTGATTCAGTGTAAATGGACCTGGAGAGTTTTGAGTGTCAGAGGTTGAGATAGTATGAAAACCATTCAGGAGAAAGGAGTCATTTTACCAGTTTCAGTAGGTGGAGTAATGCCACCCCCAAAATGCCCCAAGCCCCGATCTCTGGAGCCTGTGACTATGTTCTCTCATGTAGCAAAAAGGGAGCTTGTGGCTGTGATTGAAGTCATAGAGCTGAAGGTGAGGGGATTTATTTGGATTACCTTGACACGTCTCATCAGATCACATGAGTCCTTAAAGATGGACAGCTTTTCCCGGGTGTGCTCAGAGCTGCTGACAGAAGTTCCCCAGGTTGGGAGTTTGAGAGAGCTTCGATGTCTCCTGGCTCATTCCTTGGGGTAGGGGGAGATGTGCAAGGACCAGAGAGAGGCTTTGAGGAGCCAGGAACCACCCCTGCTCACAGACAGCAAGGAATCGGGGACCTCAGTCCTACAACCATGTGGAACTTAACTCTGCCACAACCTCAGTGGGCAAGACTGACTCTCCCCTAGAGCTCCCAGAAAGGAACACAACTTGCTAACACTCCAGTGCTTGTTTGCTGGAATCCATACTGGATTCTCCAGGCCTCGGAAACTATAATGTAATACATGTGTGTGGTTTGCATCCGGGAAGTTTGTCGTCATTTGTTAGGACACCAGTAGAAAATGAATACAGCTGTGCTCCACGACTCTGGGTGTGGGCGAGGATGGCATGATAGAAGGCTTTGGAAGTAACGGTGGAGGGGTTTAGAGTTTGCTGTCACCCCCAAAATTACCCAAAGACTGTCAATTCTGGGCCTTTTGAAAGAGCCCGATTTTCACGGAAATCCAGATAGAACCAGGGATTGTGGACCTCAGGAAAGAACATTCCATTTTTACTCATACCTGTCTGCAGAGAGTTAGAAATTCCGGGTGAGATCTTTGCTCCTAATAAGGCTTTGGAGAGGAGAAGATCTTCCTTTGAAACTTGTCTCAGAAGATACCGAAGGAAATGTCCTCCTTCCAGGCCCATGTAAAGATGACATTGAAATGAGAAGAACACGTTAATACAAGTCAGCTGCCATTTGCTTCTATTTTTTTATTTCCTTACGTAATCCTATTGAGGTATAAATTACATATAGAAGAGAGCACAAATCAGTGCATTTTCACAAAGCGAAAACACCCACGTGGGATTCATTGCATGTGCACGTGGCAATGGTTGGTTTATTCCCATTGCTGACTGGGAATCGCATGGATAGACCACAGTGTACTTAACCTTCTTACTGTGGGTAGGCATTTTAGTCCTGCTCTGGGACTACTGTGAATGGCGCTGCTGGGAAGCTCTTGGACCTGTCTCTTGGTGAATGCCTTTCTGTTGGGTATGTATTCGTGGTGGCGGGGGTGGGAGGGAGTGGGGTCCTAGGTCAGAAGCGTCTTTCTTGGTTCTGTTAGGTGCAGGGACTACAGGCCTGGAGCTCAGTGAGACGAGAGACAGTGATGCACGTACAGGATCCAGTCCTGTCTTTATTTAAAAGTTTGGTATCTTGCTCATCAAGAATATTTGGGCATTGACTTTGACTTTTTATATTAAGTGGAATGTTGATCTGGGGTGCTTCCTTAAATTTTGCTGCCGGCACGAACACCTCACTGACCTCACCCTAGTTCCAACCCAAGTGGGTCTAAGAAGCATCATAAATGCTTCCTGTCTGCGTCGTTCATGTCTGGTCCCGAAAGGTCCCCTGAGGCTGTATTGGCTGGAGTGGTGCCAATAGCTCCATGTCTTGCCCGCACTCTCTCATGGGGGGAACATTCTATTTTATTTTAAAATCGGCTGTTTTTATTCACAAAGAACTTTGCAGTGTGGTCTGAGATTTGTTGCCTGGGGGGAAATATTTCAAGTTTAACATCTAGTTAATTAAGTTGATTAATTAATTGGGCTGGGATGGCCAGGCTGGCTTCTCAGGTCCCCATTCTTGGTCCCAGACTAGGTTAAATAAAAAGAGGGGTAAGATCAGGTGCTCTTTGTGAAGGTCTGGCTGGGTGGAGGGCCTGTACCTACAGCCAGATTAGGTCTAAATGCCACTCACTAAAATTCCTGCCCCTTCCATTTCTTCAATGCAAAGAGATTCTCAACCATCCACTTCCTCTCTCTCTTAATCCAGCTCCATCCCAAGGTTTACATGGGCAGGTATCAGCCTGATAGGATGAGACTTTCCAGGGCTCGGCTGATTGGGTTTAGGTAAGCAAATCCTCTTAAGAAAAACTGTCCATCAGTCGGCCTAATTTACGTCTGGAGCAGAGACTTTTTTACTCTGTTATGTGCTCCTTGTCGGGTGTTCTGGAATGGCAGCGACCCAGGCAGACCAGGCTCATTTACAGCTGGGAGGCAGGGGACACCTGGGGCAGACACTGAGGTTCCAAGTGGGAGAGCAGCATTTGATTTCTCTGCGTGGGGGATGGGGAGGGTACAGAATGACTGCTTCGGAACAGATTGGGACCCAAGGCTGCTAAGCTGATTTTCAGCCTGTTCCGTGTCCCCCCAAAGACGAAGCCACACTAAGAATGCAATCTCCACATCAGGAAAGGTTGTTTTTGCCTGCTTGTGTGGCTGACCCGAGATTCTATCTGCACATCTGTCTGTGTTCTGGTTAATTCCTCGAGGCAGCCCCTGCACCCCGGGGGCTCGCTTCACCAGCCACCTGTTTACTTTGGTGTTTGCTCTGTTTGAGAGCCTGGCTGTGCCCTCATGTCTGGTCCTCACCGATGCTTTAAGCAGTCAGAGCCGCCCCCCAGGCACACATCTGGTGGGCTTCCAAACAGTTCTGTCTTAAGTCCCCCGTTTGCCCTCGTGTCTCGCCTCTGCTTCCAGTTCTGATCTCTGAGTTTCGATCATGTGGGATGCGGTCTCATTTATAGATCCTCATTCCCACGTTCTCTGATCCTACATGTGATTTCTCTGTCCTGTACCTGTTCTTCCGCTAATTATCGCTGTTTGGACTCGGCATCCACCAATAATGTGATCACACAACCTCGGTAAACCCAGGTGCCTGCTCCCTTTCTCTCCCTCCCCTCCCTCAAGAGCCCTGGGCACCGACCCCTGCTGGGGGACATGACAGCCCAGAAGAGGGTAGAAATACCAGAGTCACGCCACCTTCAGACCTTTATAGCCACCGTTTTGTTCTCATTGCAAAGGAAATGTATATCTGTATGTCCTAATGCATATAACGTAGAAAGTAGAAGTACCTAGTAAAAGCCTTTCCAGTGGTTTGGCACGTGTTCCCAAATCTTATAACTATGTATGTGTCTCTGTGTCTGTGTGCATATATTTCTCTGTTCAGTTAACCGTACATCTGAGGTATCTGTTCGTGTCAGTACGTGGAGATCTGTCACATTCATTTTAAAGGCTGCAGTGAGTTCCGCTGTATGAATGTGCCATAATTTATTTATCCAATTAAAACCGGAGAATCTTAAAACATGGCTCATGCTTTCAGGCCAAGGACTTCCCCCTGCAGCAGCTCTGTGGGATGCTAGCCCAGCCCACACATGTCTTGGGTTTCCTTGGGTACAGAAAGTTTTGATGGATCCGAGTCTCTGGGGTGGTGTCTTTATTTCTGCCTCATTTGAATGGCTGGCTACCCAGTCAAGAGGCAAGGAGATTTCCAGCCATGCCCATGTCCGAGAGATTTTAAAGCCATGCCCCTGTGCAGGCAGGTAACACACAGAATGGCAGCCACGTAGCTGTTAGAACCAGTGGTTCATCTTTGGCACTTTTACCTTCTCACTCAATGTAATTTCATCCACTTCCTTGACTTTCATATCTGCCTTGGATTTGAAATATCACCGCCTCTCTATCTTGCCACCCATAAGTATAGACAGCTGGACTCCCCATGTCCCCAGGTACCTTGACCAGAAACAAAGTACAAGGTAACTAACAAGTGGCCCAGATGGATTTTCTCCTTGAAGGCTGCTTCCTTCAGCCTCTCTGCCTAATGACGGTGACAGTGGTAATAATCAAACACTAAGAGCAGTCTACAATGTAAGGCGCACATCTGTGTTCCTGACACCATGTTCAGTACTGTCCCCTCAGTATTGCCAATGTCAGGGTAACCCCAGGTGTTACTAGAGGTTACCGCACAACCTCCCATTTATAAGGGCTCCAGAAAGTCCCGCAGGTCACCCGGGCACGAAGTGACAGGACCAAGCTCTAATCGTAATAAGTCTGACCCCAGAGGCTGCTGGCATTTGGACCTGAGGGGTCAGGGGCCAGGGTGAAAGGCCTAAGAATTCTGGATACTTCGTGCAAGGTGCTTTCTTCCAGGCTGGTCCCCCGAAGCCCTTGCAGGAGGAGTTGCTTTCTCCACTAACTGGAAAAGGAGCTGGGTGAGGTTCAGCAGGGGTTCCCGGCTGCCTGGCAAGCAGCAGAGCCAAGTCAGAGTGCAGGTTTCTCAATCTCTCTCTCTCTCTCTCTCTCTCTCTCTCTCTCTCTCTGCTCTTCCAAATGGGAACGGACAGGGCGCGTGATTCATGGTGCCAGTGCCAGGCACGCCAACGCGTCACTCTGGTCTCCAGGGACAGACTTTTTAAGGCCGAGACTTCTACTTTTCAATTCTTGATGCAAATGCTTCTCCCACTGATTTCTAACCACATCCCTCTCAAATGCATGGATTGACAGGCTGTCTAATTTCCTCGTGTCTTCTCGTCATGAGCACAGGGTCTTATCCTCTGCATGGCAAGAGTCTCATTTAAAATGCAGGCTGGAGAAGGTTCATCCATATGCAAAGACAAAAGGAGAGCTATTTACCATTGGGAGCAAGGGATGGAGCCTCTTGGAGCCAGCAGACATTTCTGGTGACCTGGGGGTGCTCTGAAGCCTTCCGGGGTTCTCCCCAGCGATTAAGCCTCCCAAATCTTAGAGATGTTAGGTCTGTGTAGACAGCATGTTTTTCTTCTCCTTCCCTTCACAAGAGCCTTGTGCATATTGGGGAATAAAATAGATTTTTTTCCCCAAAGGGTGCATTGGGAATTATTCATGTCTTTGGAGTAGATTTCTTCAAATGGAAGAAAAGGGCTTCTTCTTGTTCTCTGTCTTCATTTTACAGTAACTTCAGAGTTGTCCCAAACAGGAAACATGCCTATTTTCAGTCATTCCATTTCTTTTTCATTTATTTTTTTATTGAGCTGTACCATGCAGGAAAGTGTACCAATTCTTAGGTCCTAAGAGCTCGGCAAATGTTTGCTTTCATATACACTCCTGTGCCTACCACTCAGACCAAGAAATAGAATCCTTCCAATGCCTGAGAAGGGTCCCACCTGCCTCTTTCCAGTCTGTACCTTCTCCGAGTGACCACTGTTGTGACTTCTGTCATTGCAGACTAGTTTTGTGGGATTTGGATGTTATGAAGGTGGAGTCTCCCAGCACTTACGTTTGGGCTGGCTCATCATTAGACATGTACTCGGCATTGAAAGCTGGGTATTCTGTGATCAGAGGGTCCCTGAATTAAAGGTCTTAGTGAGAGCATATGAAACAATGTTTTGGGGAGAGTTCAACAGATGGTCTTTGCAAAAAAGAAAGGAAACTTAATCCTTTTTATTCCTTCCTTTCTCTCCTCTCCACCTCCACATGAAATGAAAACCACTGAATTAATCTGCACCAAATCTGAGCAGCATATTTACGATGGACTACTTAAAATATGCTAACTGGTCTACTTGAAATCCACTTGGTAGGAGGTGGCAGAGCCTCTCTAAGACAGGCAGATATCCTGGAGCAACTATAGGCATTGATTTGTGATAAAACTTGTTTCTCACACCCGCAGTTTTAGCTCACCCAGAGTGAGCAATAAGGATTTATTTATTTTAGGATATTGAGTAATTTTTTCTAAATGATGTAGGCAATAGCTGGTGGTCAAATGAATTCGAGAAGTATTTTATGCTCTGTCTCCATCTTGGAGATTTATAATGCTTATCATCAATTACATATTAAAGGTACTGATAAGTCCTGCTGTAATGAGAGCTGTTTCATTTGGTTGACGCAGCATTAACTAAATATCTTTGTCTACTGACCCCTTCTATAATGGAGAATCTTTTTCTATCTCACAGAGCTCATGTTTCCTATAACCTAGGTACTTAAAGCCAGCAGAAAAGAAATCAGTCTTTGGGTGGAAGAATTTTTTTTTTAAGATTTGTTTCTTTCTTGTAGAGAGAGAGAGTGAGCACGAGCAGGAGGGGTAGAGAGATGGAGAGAGAATCCCAAGCCGACTCTGCGCACTGAGTGCAGAGCCGACCTGAACTCCATCTCAAACCCTGAGATCAGGACCTGAGCCAAAATCAAAAGTTGGACACTTGACCGACTGCGCCACCTGGGCGCCCCAGGGTGGAAGGATTTTATGTTTACATTTAGTTCTGTTAAACATATGGCTTCCATTTGCATTTCCTCAGATTGTCCTGAGATTTAAAGAAAATTATTTAAATTCTCAAAGTGAATGTAATATCACCTTCAAAACTTCTTTCAAATATGAGTGAAAATATCCATTTTGGAAAAGCTTATTTGTTTTATGTAAACTTCATTTTTCTTATTCTGCAGCGATCTATTTTGAATCAGGGACGTATTTTGAATTTCTGGGGGACCAGAAATGCTTCTCTTTTCTTTAAGTGCACTGCTGCCTCTAAAAATCAACAGAGATGAGCCCAAAATGGAACTAGAGGCCCCTGAGCTGGCAAAGGAAGGTCATGGGTGATCAGAGAAGCGATAGTTATCAGAGAGTCATGCGAGACACTCTATAATCAGGGTTTATTATCTCTTGTGACCTTTTCTTTTCTCTCTGATGTGTGTTGGAGCAATCAATGAATGCGTCCAAAATTCGTCCCTATTCTCCATAGTGGTCCAGAGTTCCCGTCTGCAGGAATCCCATGGAGTTTTATCAGTTAAGAATCTATCCCCTCATCGGAGGGACGTTTTATTTGTTTTCGGCCAAAATCATTTCTGCTAATTTCCTAATTGATTCATCTGCTCTGTCCCAGCCGCTGGCCATGCACGGACCACTTTCAGCTTACTTTGCTTTGGCCGGACTCGAAATCGGCGTCCTGCTTTCAGTTGTCTTCAGTCCTTGAGACAGAGGAGAGGTTCAGGAAGGACCCGACAGATCTCGCTGCGAGTCTAATGATGCTTTTGAGTTACCTGCTCTAACGTTTTCACGAGAGATTCAAAAAGATCCTTGTTGCGATAAAGTTCTGTTGTCTTAGAGTGTCAACCCTTGTGCTTGGGGACCAAATTCAACCAAATTCAGTATATATTCAGCACACATTTTTAGCATTTCTATCAAGTGCTAGATTCTATGAGGGATTCTCAGAAGACAAATCTTAGCCTTGGTTCTCGAGGAGTATGCGGCCTCGAGATTCAGGCCATCTATCTTAAAAAAAAAAATAGTCATAAAACAATAATACATGGGTGGTACAGATGGAAAGGAAGTGCTTACTGTGTGCCTATTACGGCCCTTAGCATTATAAACGTCTTATGTCTTTGACTCCTCAATCCTATGATAATACATATGTATTATTATTATTTCTATTAATTCTGTTATTTCCGTGAGTCAACTGAGACACAGAGAGGTTAAGACACTGGCCCAGGATCACACAGCTAGTCAATGGGAAAGATGGGGTTAATGGGCTTTCCAGACAAGATTGCTGAAAGAAAGCGTCTTTAACTGAGGGTTTACTGTATCCTAGGTCTTGTGCTAAATTCTATCTTGTACTATCTGGCTTAATTTTCATAAAAGCTTTTTAGGCCGGTAAGTATTATATCCATTTTTGTAGATAAAAAAATTAAGCTCAGGAAACTTGAGTATCTCACCCAGAGTTAGGGAGCTTTCGAATGGCAGATCCAAGGTTCAAATCCAGGTCTGCTTGATTCTAAATTGTGTTCAGCTACATGACGCATGTTGCTTCTGTTAGTCCAAACCTTTCTTGGGCCAAGTAGCTTTTTATAAAACACACGCACACACCCACACCCCCCATCCCCCCAGTCCCAACTACCAGCAGCTCGATTGACTCCAGCCTTATATGGAGTGTTGCCACCAAGGGGCCGGCAGCCCTTCTCTCAGAACTTCGCCCCAAGCTGGAGTGACCAGGGGACCAGGGGTGTCCTCACCACCTTCATGGCAGTCACCTGGCCCAGGTTACGGCCGGGAATGTTCTAGAGGATTTTCCAAGGGAGGCTGTCTCCTGTGCCCTCCCTGGAGGTATGACCAGGCCCCTTCCCGCCCCAGCAGAGCAGGGACCAAAAGCCACAAAAATGAACCTGCTTGACCCTTGGTGAGGGCTCGGCCCAGGGAGCGCCCAGTGGACGTGCCTGTGGCCAGAAGGGCTGAGTCACTTCTGAGGTCATCTGCAGATATACCGCTCTGCCCCTCTCTCAGCCACCGAGGGCCCGGGCCACTGGAGTGCTCGGGCTCCAGTGTAGGAGGGGTCGGTGGTTCCCAGAGTCACACTCTCAGAGGAATTATGAGCATCTCCCCCACCCCTGAGCCTCATCATCAGTTGCCTAAGGAGCGAGGGAGTCACTTGGCTGCAGGGCACCTGGAGTTTTGCCCTGGTCCTATCGCATTCTGGTTACATGACACTGGGTAGGCTCCTTAACCGTCTCTTGGCCTCATTGTCCCCAGGGTAGAGCGAGGGGGTTAACAACAGGCCTCATAAAGGCTGCCCGGTAACTCAGTGAGACAGTGACAGGAACTGCCCAGGGGAGCGCCTGGCACCCACCATTTCTTCCCTCAGCCTTTTCCTCACACACCTCTCCCCATCCAGTGAGTATCCTCTCCCATCCCTGGCCACTGGGGTTGGTCAGGATGGCCACTGTTCCATGAAGGCTGACTCATATCCTCACCTTCCCACCAGAGGCCAGTCAAGGGAATGGACAGTCAAGCCGATGGTGTCCGTGCTAGTCAGACAGCTGAGCACTGCGAGGATGGAGACCTGACCCCCGCCTCGGGGCCCCAGGGCCTTCCTGCGCATGCACCTACAGGCCACGTCAGGCTTTGCCCCTCTTGACGCTCCATCTGTGTGGACCTTCAAGCCAAGTGGAACCATGACCTCCCCCTTCTAGGAGGCTCTATGCCTCTGCTGTTGCCTGTGCTAGGACAGAGGAAACACTGATTTTTGTTCCTGGTTTTCACTGCTTTGGAGAAGCCCTATGGCCTGGTCACTCCTGTCCTGTACCTGCTCCTGGGAGCCTGTGCACCAGTTCCCCTCCATGCTTCTCCTGAATTTAACGTCGCCTTTCCACAGCTGATGTGCTCTGTGAGAGCATGGACCCCAGATGTGTCCCTTCCTTCCCTCTCCCTCTGCCCCATTGTGTCCCTTTTGCCTCCCACAGTGTTCGCACACAGAGATCCTGGTGCACATTTATGGATGGGAGGAAGGGAGAAGGAAGGATGCATGTCCCACGGGACTTGTCAGGCACCGTGCCTCTCCCCCTCGGTCCATGGGGACAGGCAGCTTTGCTCTGCCTGACGATCCCCTCCTGCCGCCACCACCCCATCCTAGGAAAGGGAAGGGCCTCCCTGCGAGCATGCGCAGAGCTTCCCTGCAGCGTGAAAGTGGGCACAGAAGTCTGATGCCACATGGGAAGGAGCTAGTGGTGCCCTAGGTGATGTGCTGGACCCTGCCCCATCAGATCGCGCTCCCTCTTATCGAGCAGGAAGCTGGCAGGCTGTGTTTTAATCAATTGATAGCATCATTTGGCATCCCGCAGCCAGATCAGGTTTTGTAAGAGATCAGCTCGCTGATTTTCCAATCTCTCCAGCCTCAGAGAGTTCTTGGGTTGGAGGCAGAAGGCAGCTGCGAGGTTCCTCCTGGACGTTGGAGAGGGGCCAGAGCTTTGCATGCCGCACTTCCCCTGCAGAAGGAAATAAACCCCCAGATAGGGGGGAAAAAGAGAAGAAGGAAAGTGCCAAGAATGTTCTGAGGGAAATGAAACTGTCATATGACTGTGGTCTCCCCTTAATGGGAGGAGGGGCTGGTAGCAATGTTTTTCACATCTCTCTTTCTTTTCATGGCCCTCCGCACACCTGATCCCATGACCCAGCAGTTTCTGTTTTCATGGTCCGTCCTTGGTCTTCAGTCGCTCCCGCTTTCATGCTGACGGTCAGTCTTGTGTCAGAGTAATTTTCCCAAATTCTTAGCCTAGGTCACACCCTATTCCAGTGGCAGCACCTTCCCATGACTGTCCCTCCTGCCCAGATGGGTGCTTCTCCAGGTGCACCCGTTTAGTGTTCATCATTCTGGGGCCAGGCCTGGCCTTGGGGCTAGGAGGCAGAAGATACTCAAGACATGTTTATAAGTGAATGGATAGATGAGTGGAAGGATGGATGGATGAGTGGATCAGTGGAGGGGTGGGTAGATGGACGGATGGACTGATGGATGGACGGATGGATGGATGGGATTGTCAGAGGCAGGAAGAGGTAAAAAGGCCTGGGCGTGTGTGAGATGGGGCAGTATTCACAGTGGTTCTGGGGCCATACACAGTGGTCAAGAGCCAGCTCCTTCCCTGCCTCGCAGCTCTGCTCAGGCTACCTAAATTGTCCTCTTTTTTCTTTGCTTACCCTCACCTCACCTCAATCCCTCTACACTCTTCCCATTGTGAAACCTGACAGAACATCTGGATACTAGGTAGAAAATAGAGCCCCTGGCTTTGGACACTTTTGCTCCTGCATAATGGTCTCCACGCTCTTGATCTGAGGCCTGGAGGAGGAACCTTCTGCCTCTTCCTTTCTCCTTCCTCCTCTGCTCGTCCCAATCTGGGTCATACCAGTTTGTGCTTGTGCTCTTACCTGGTTTGTCCCTACAACTCTATCACTTCACATTTATCTTGCTAAAGATACCGAGTCTCCCTAGGTCAACTTTTGCTCTCAGTATGGTACCTGGCATTTGATGTTACTCAACCTACTTATTGATAAAGTTAAGTTGATAAATATAAAAAACAATTAGTTAACTCAGGAAATACAATTTTAAGCAGACAACATTCAATCCTTTATGAAACAAATTTGAGGAGGGTGTTCCTGGTTGGGCAGACCTCCTCCAAGTGGTGGTTTGGGGACTCTAGAGTGTGACTCTATTGTTTTCCTAGATCTCTAACTTCCTCTTTGTTTAGCTAGCAGATGGAGAAAGAGAAGGAAAAGGATCAAGTAAGAAACTAAAGGAACCAGGCTGGAAATGACATCATTTTCCTTACTCAAATCTCTTGGCCAGAACAAAGTCACATGACACTACCTTAAGGGCCAAAGATGCTGGGAAATGTAGTCTGTTTTCCCGGAAGGAAAGGGAGACAGGGTCTGGTGAACACCTAGCGGTCTCTGCTAAGCTTGCCCTCCATGTCCACTCTTGGGTTCATGGTACAGGGTCCTCATACCTCCAAGCCACCCCTGTCCAATTCCAGCTCTGTCCATGGCCCCTGAGGTTCCCTCCCATATAGACCTCCTACTCCCCCACCTCACCTCAATCCCTCTACACTCTTCCCATTGTGAAACCTGGCAGAACATCTGGATACTAGGTAGAAAATAGAGCCCCTGGCTTTGGACACTTTTGCTCCTGCATAATGGTCTCCACGCTCTTGATCTGAGGCCTGGAGGAGGAACCTTCTGCCCCTTCCTTTCTCCTTCCTCCTCTGCTCGTCCCAATCTGGGTCATACCAGTTTGTGCTTGGAATTGCACCTTTTTTTTTTTTTTTTTTTTTTTAAATCCGAACCAATTAAAAAATGTATTTTATAAAAGAGTTAAAAAAAAAAAAAATGTCTTTCACCTTAGCTGAGAATTCCGCCTGCCCAGTTTCACCTGGAAAAGAATTGGAACCGACAACATGTTACTAATTGGGGAATTTGAGAAGTCCCTTCTGTGTGACTTGGATTTTCAGTGTAGTCTCTCCAGCGTGTGGATATTCACAAGTTTACCCTATCTGAAATCAAAGTTCTGGGAGCTGGTTCTCAGACAGACTCAGCAACACAGTTAAGGTATATTTAGGGACAGGCTAAATACTATATTGATATTATGCCTTGGAGCCTGACCCAAAGGAGAGAGTTATTGTGGGCTTCAGTGGTGTCCTCTGACTCCAGGGATGCCTGCATCCTTTCTCACCACCAGCTAGTCTCCTAATCGCTTTGCCCATCCAAAACCTGTGGGAAGTTGAGTAGGACCATGAAGAGCTGGTTTGGATCCCAGCCCCATCACTGATTAACCCCATGCTCTGAGCCTAGCGATCATTTCTCCATCAATTTTCTCATCTTTAGAATTGAGTCAACAATGTCAACAAATGACAGAATTCAATCCCTGATATAAAATACCGGCACAGATGTTAGCATGGAGGAGCCTTTCTCCTTTCTTTCTTTCCCTTTGAAGGAAATCCCCTGTCCTGCCTGGGGTATGGTAGAATGAGCTTCCAAACTCTCTGTGCTGTGGTCTATACACCTGGCTTGCTTCCCTCTCAGATCCCCATGAGCTGGCTCGGCTCTCTGGGGAGAAGCTGAGGATTCCCTCTGTCAGCAGGGAGTTGATCCCTTGCAAGTGCAGCTATTAAAGCCTGTGATGATGACACCTCCCCGGCAAATGCCAGTCAAGTACAGAACCACAGAGAGGAACCGGAGTGCCAAGGCAGGTCTCAAAACCTATGCATATTCAGACATTTTCAATGAACCATTCACTGGTTCCTGCAACATACCAGCAAAAGAGTATGGTTCTTGAATTTATGGAGTCCTTATGGAGATGGGAGACTAGAGTGTTGGGACAGAATGCAAGTCTGCTGCAACGGTGGCATAGGACCCCGAGTGTGCACGGGTAGACTGGGATGGAACATAGGGACACTGGGATGGTGCATCCGATAGTATACTGGGATGTGATGTTGGTCCATGGGAATGGTATGCAGAGATGGCACAGGCACGCCAGCAGGGACCTCTGGGATGGTGTATGGGGATGACACATATTGGAATGGTACGTGGGGATGGGACACAGGCAGGCTGGAAAGTATATACAAAGTATACACGCAATGGTGCACGGAGATGCTGTGCAGAGATGGCACACAGGTATGCTGGAATTGTACACAGTTCTGGTGACATGGTTGACCCCAAGTTTCTGCAAATAAGGAGGCCCCAATAATACCACATCCAAGATTCACCACACTGCTTGTCACTGTGGCTGATGTTGGTTTTGTTTTTTTCTGGTGGGACCCCGAAACTACATACAGTGCAGGCTTTGGAAACAAATGTCCTGGTCTCAAGTTCTAGTCCCACGGCTCTTGGCCGTGTGACCGTGGGCAGGTTCATAGGCCCCCTGGGTTCTGGCTCATTTTCTCATCTGCGCAATAGAGAAATAAAAATCTTCTTCGTGGGCTCATTCAACACAGACCCAGAAGCACACAGAGTGCATCCTCGCTCAGGGTTTGCCGTGGTTGTTATTGGCTCTTACGAGCTGGAGTGCAGGGGAGAGGTGAGGAGGGCTCCGGAGTCTTAGTGGAAAAAGTTTGTGATTGAACTTTATCATGCAGTAACTCCGAGGCCTTGGCAAGTTGTGCTCTAAGCTTTAGTATTTTTATCTAGAAAAGCACGTTAATAATGTCTAGCTCTGTGCATTTGCTTATTTTTTGAGTAAGTCCCCTCTCTCCAGTGAATTTCAGGCAGATTGTAAAAGCTTACACAACAGACAAGATGTAAAATAGTTCAAGGTGAAGGGAAAACCAGGGTCCGCTAAAAAAATAAATCCAGTCAGGGGCACCTGGGTGGCTCAGTGGGTTAAAGCCTCTGCCTTCGGCTCAGGTCATGATCTCAGGGTCCTGGGATTGAGCCCCGCATTGGGCTCTCTGTTCGGCAGGGAGCCTGTTTCCCCGTCTCTCTCTGCCTGCCTCTCTGCCTACTTGTGATCCCTCTCTCTGTCAAATAAATAAATAAAATCTTAAAAATAAAAAAATAAATCCAGTCATAAGAATATTAAGGCACTAAATGCACATGAAGCAACTGGCCATGCTTGGCACCTGGTAGGAGGGCCAATAATACCTGTTTGCTTTCCCTCCTTGGGAGAACATAGGGTTTTCAAGGTAGTTTTCTTACACTGGAGGAGAATACGGGGCAAATGACATTTTCTACGAAGAGAGCCAGGCTCGCAAAAAGTGGGCTCTTTTGTGCTGTACAGACCTGATCAGGCTGGCCCTGAGCTCTCGTTTACAGAACAGTCCCTTGGAGTTCCGTGTCCAGCAAATCTTGTCTGCTGTGGGGTGGTCCGGTGTGGGGGGAAGACTTTCATCTCTGTCCCTCCTCAAGCCTGTGCTCCTGGGTCTTGTGGCCCTTGAAGTGACATCTTTCAGCTGCAAAGCACAACAGAGCGGTCATTAAAATGATCCTGTGGCACCTTTTCTTCAAGAAGAGGAGTGTCGCTGACAGCTCCGGCCATTGCCAAGTTCAAATTAAAGTAATTACAGCAGTTCTGTCTCTCAGTCCTTTCAACCGTTGCTAGTATTCTTGTTCCCTTAAGCCCTGCAGTGCTCTGGGGACTTCTGTTGGCCTTGTCAGAAATGCTTGGTGTCCTTGAGGTGGGGATCATCACCTGTGACAGGTGTGGGTTGCACTTGACCTTTTGGAACAAGAAACCCAGAAAAGACCTTCAAGATGGTCATGGACATGAGTCTCAGTAACACGAATCTCCATGGCAGCTCTCCTCAAGCCTGCACGCGCATGAGCACTTATAGGAAATCACATTTAAAAAAAAAACTCTCAATGATGGAGATGCCAAGTCACAGGGATGACAGGCTTCCTTGCCTAAGGTTAGATAGGAAATCAGCGACAGGAGCCCTCTACTTCGTGACTCCAAATCCACTCACTCACTGTCATCCTGTCAGCCTCACCACAGTGGTATGTGTCCTCTCACCTAATACCTTGACTACCCGCATCCTCCTGTCTTAGCCTCATAGCCATCCTAGGAGAGGATCCTCTTGGCCTTCTACTTTTGAAGATGAAGAAACTGAGGGTCAGAGAGAACAAGTAAATGTGTCCAGCCCGCGATGCAAGAAATGAGTGGAACTGGGATGTAAATCATGCCCCTGCTCTTTAACACTGTTCTTGAAGGTCTCAAGTGCCCATGGCTACTTTATTTGTTGTCCTTTTGTAATGGAAAATCTCAAATATATACAAAGTAAACAAGATACCATTATATTCATTTCCCAGGGCTCTACAATGAATCTCTACACCTTAAGCAACTTAACAGGACTCCCATTTATTACCTCACGGTGTCCGTGGGTTAGAATCCTGGGCACGACTTACCTGGGTCCCCTGCTCAGGGTCTTACAAGGCTACAGTCAAGGGGTTCTCGTGTGAAGTTGGAGGTCCTTTCCCAAGCTCATGGGGTTGTTGGCAGAATTCATTTCTTTCCAGCCATAGAACTCATGGAGGCTTGTTTGGTTAAGATTCTCCTGCTTTGCAACTCTGGGTTCAGGGAAGTCCTAAATGCTCTTCCAAGGTCTCGCCTGGTTAGGTCTGGCCCACCCAGGATAATCTCCCTCAGAATTAACTCAAAGTGAAACTGGTAAGGGACCTTAATTACATCTGTAAAATCCCTTTGCCTTTGCCACATGGTGTAACATAATCATAGGAATGTCATTCCATCATAGTCAAAGGCTTAGCTCCCACCCTAAGGAAGGGGATTCTACAAAGGTGTGGGTCACTGGGATCATCTTAGAGTTCTTCCTGCAAGTGTGACCCACATGTACTTATCATGTAGCTTTAATAATGCTTAACATTCTGCCAGGTTTTTTTTTTTATCCCGCCTCACCTAATCATTATTCATTTTTATAGTATTGTAGGTAAAAGTCATATACCTGAAATGCACACATCTTAGCTTTGCAGTTTTGGCAAATGTCTGCATCCCATGTAATGCACACCCTCATGACAACTGAAAATATCCTCATCTCCTGAGGAAGTTCTTCCTAATCAGACACACTTACGTATAACTTTTAATTTAAAAAAATTAATAGTTGTAAGAAATATGTAACATCACACCCAACAGAATGCAGGCAATCCATTAATGTTAGCTTCCTTCCCATTCTTATAACTGCAAGTCCCAATTCTTTATGAGATGCCATGAAGGCAAAGGTGAGAGTCAGCTGAGCTGCATGTGGCCATGGAGAAGAGACTTTTGGAAACGCTGTGGTGAGGATGTCCAGTGAAGCCATCTGTATGTGCTGCTTTATCTTGAGGGTAGATGGTGTGACCGTCATCAGCCCTGTTACCAGCACAGCATCTAGAAAGCTGGGTAGGTGCCTTGATCCCCACTGGATAGTCCACACATGTCTAATGCTAGGGCACATATTCGACCATGGGTGATCATGCCCCTTGACTTTCAGACCTTCCACCATACAGCCACATGATCTAACACATTCCGGGCTGAGGTGGGAATAGTCTTACCCTTGATTTCCTGATAGCGAGTGATTTCCTGCCTCCTCACTGGGTCACTAGGCAGATCTGGGTCATAGATGTGCTCAGGGCTTTCCTCTCTCACCAGCAAAAAAAAAAAAAAAAGTACAAGGCAGTGTGGAATCTGGAGGAGAAAAAGTAGCTGTGGAAATGGACAGAGTGCAACTTTGTGATTTGGGCCCATTGTAATATCCGAGTCTCTTTCTCCACACGCCCCATCTTAACCTCACTGAGCTTTTGTGGGGATCGAATAGAAACACAGGGACACTCAGCAGAAAGCTCCCGGGAAACCCCAATCCTTTCCCCTTGACTGAGTTTTCTCATTTATCTGTCCAGCCAGCCATTCTCTCAACCATCTCTCACCACCTAATGTATATGAGGGGTGGAAAGATGAGGGATGGAAATATACAGACCCGTCAAACATAATCTGCTCCTTTGGCAGGGGAGAGGGGCATTTTTATAAACAGCAATCGCAGAAATGAGACGGGGGTAATTTCCCCCCAAAGAAGTAAATAACAAAATGCCTGATGGTTTCCTGTGGGGTTATCTTCTCTTGGACCATCTGGAAAGATGTGGATGAGGGAGTGGCCCCTGATCTCTAATTTAAAGACAACAAATGATTCTAGTTCCTTCTTTTGTTTCCACCTCTCTCCTGTCGCTCTCTTTCAGGGAGATACTCTATTCGACGCCTCTCTGCTGCTCCCTTCCCCTCGCTCATTCTCCCTCTCCTTACACACATGCCAGTGCCCACCTCTCCCAAGTACACTTCCTAGCGGATTCCTCCCTGCCCTACGCTTTATAAACCATAACCCCTAATCCCCTGGGTCTGCGGATGTTATGAGAAGAACCCCCTGAAGAGCAGCATTGGTGATTTCTCATTTAATTTTTTCAAAGATTTGATTTTTTTTTTTTAATTTAAAACTCAAAATGCCATTAAAACCCTCACCGGATCAGCTGTATCTTTAAGTGTAAAATCCATTTTTAGCCAGCAGAGCTGCGATACGGTTAAGTACTTATTTTTATTGTCTGTCTGGGCATGGTTTTTAACTGCAGGTGGAGAATTGATCAATAACGTCATAAAGACACACTCACCCCGTGCCCTTTCCCCAAGCCTGAGCTCTGGGGAGTGGCTGAGGTCTGCATGCCCTCAACCGCCCAGGGTGTCCCAGGATGTCCGGGGCTGTGCATGCGTGTTCTCTCTCTTTCTTTTGTTGGGCATTTGTTTGGCATGGGCTGCAAGCCGCCTTTATGGTTCTTCTGAGTCTTTGTGAAGGGAAACATCCACCTGCCATAGGCACTAGTGCAAGAGCCAACAGGATGATGTGATGGTGTCCTTCCTGTCGTGCCTCCATCTCTCCAGCACTTACCCTGGCTGGTGGGGAGGAGTGAAGTTCCAGAACAGTCATTGTCCTGTTGGATGATCTTGCCACACGTGCCCCCCCCCCCAACCTTGGATTTGGCATCCTGGGACTGCTCCTGAATAGATGGGAGTGAAGGAAGGCATGCCTGCCTTTATCGGTGGATGTGAGAGTCCTGGGAAAAGAAAGAAAAAGGGTCCAGTTGCAATCCGGGAGAATGTGTTCGAATCGCTGTGTGCTGTTAGCCTAGGCTTGACTAGGGCTTTAAGTACGGTGTGTGTCCAGAAGTCAATGGCAGAGTATACTACCAAGCTCCTTGGGACGAGGGTGGTGGGGCGAACAGGAGCTGTGTCCCAGGAAATGGGCTGTTGGTTTGGTGTTGAAGCACCAAGATCCCCTTGTCACTCTCCCAGACCTTAGGGAATACTGGGGTTCTCATTCAAGCACTTGTTCACTCTTCTGTGTTGGGAACCCACAGCTTGCTCAGCACTGTATGAGCTAGTGGGTGCTATGCTCAGAGCCACTAGGACATGTAAAGAGCCTCAGGAGAGTTGTCCTCTGGGAACTGCCTGGGGAAGATGGCAGGGAAATCCTATTCACTCCTATTCAAAGCCCAGCTCTAGTATCCCCTCTTCCATGAAACATAGCTGTTTCTCAGCAACCATGTTTTAGCTTCAGGGCCTCTGCAGTTTCTGTTCTCTCTGCCCGGAAGGTATCAGCCCCTGGCTCCCTCTATTTTTCCATCCAGGTCTCTGCCCAAAAGGTCATTTTATCAGAAAAGCTTTCCTTGGCACAGAGAAAAATAGTATCCTCTACTCTTTCATCTGTTACTCCACGTTGTTTTACTTAATGTCCCTCATCACAACCTGCAGTGTGTATGTGTTTCTTCGCTTACTGTCTGTCCTTCCCCTCTGGAATGCAGACTCTGTAAGGACAGGAATGATGTTTTGTCCCTCCTGGTCCTCAGTACACGCCTGTCCATTGCCGACTGGCTGCAATGACACACCTTTTTCCCTTGTTTTCTTCCTGTGGCAGTTTTTTTTTTTTTTTTTTTTTTTTGACAGATCGAAGATATTTTTTATAAACATACTATCAAAATTCATCTGCTTAAAGAGTAAAATTTAATAGGTGTTAGTACACTTATAAATCTATGCAAGCAGTACTCTAATTTTAGAATAATTTCATCACCCCAGTAGGAAACACCCCTGCTCCTTAGCAGTCAGCCTCCATTCCTTCCCTGCCTCCAAGCCCCTGGTAACTGCTTATCACCTTTCCGTAGATTTGCTTTTTCTGGACATCTCATATGAATGGAATCACATATGCGTTCTTTATGACTGGTTTCTTTCACTTAGTATGTAGCATTTGTGAGGTTTGTCTACTATGTAGCCTGTTTTAGTATTTTGTTCTTTTTACTGCTGAATAATATTCCACTGTGTGGCCAAAATACATTTTGTTTCTTTCTTCACCAGTTGATACACATCTGGGCGATTGTCACTTTTTTGACCATCATAAATAATATTGCTGTGAACATCCACACGCAGGTCTTTGTGTGGTCTTTATGTGAACGTGCATTTTCATCTCTCTTGGGTAGTTTCCTTGGAGCGGAATTGCTGGGTGTCTAATGGCATTTAGTCATGTTTCCATGTAATAGAGTTCTTATTTCCATCAGGAGTCTTTGAGCCACTTGAGGGCTGGCTGGGAGTCTTCGCTATCTAAGCATTCTGGTAAGACTTAAATCAGACACTTAAACATGGTAGCTACTTATAAATGATTTTAGAGCAAAGGAAAGGAAATATCTGCTGAGTTAGGGGGAGAGCGAGGGAGGTGGCTATCGGCTCTTTCCTCACCAGGAAGCTGCACTCCATCTTATGTACGAGGAAGAAAGTGTGCTTCACAAGGATATGCTCTCCTGAGTTCCCTATGGTGCTCCTCCTGTCATCTTTTAGAAGTGTTTTCCACTGATAATAAACATTGATTGCATCCCTTATGGAAAACTTGATAATACAAAACAATAAAGAAGGAAATGGACCACCTTTCGCACTCCATTCCTGACACGGCCACTTGCCAGACATCCTAGGAGAAGCGTGGGGTATCTCTGAACCTCAGGTCTTTATAAGCGCACTATGGGGAAAATGACAAACACCTGGTGCCCCCAGAAATCTGCAGTGAGGTCAAGCACGATGACCTGGGCGAAAGTATCTGAGAGTGTTTGTGTATTCAATCTCAGCATTCTTAACTCTCTGCTCTTTACCCAGGGCATGGTGACAATTTGGAGTTGAGAATTCTGCCAAGCTCTTTAGGATGTCCTTGGGCCTTTTAGGATCTGTGAGATCAGATAGATGGGCAGAGCAGCTCTGCTATAAAACATAGGATACCTCTTCTATCTCACCACCTTATACTTGCTATCTCCTTCTTCCTCAGCAAAATGAGAATGATCAGCAGGAAGGCAGGCCAGTAGGAAAGTCCCAACAAGTATGGACCCTTGAAATGGCATTGAACTAGCAGTTTCTTTAACAAACATCTGCAAGAGTAATTGTGATAATGTGGTTGGAGATGGTATGATGTAATGAACTTGATCTTGATGGTAGCTTCCATTTATTGACATACCCACTGTCTTCCAAGCAGTAAGCAACACCTGTTATCCATCTATCCATCCACTGACCCATCCATCTAGCTTCTCCTATCTCTCTATCCACCTATCCATCCATCCATCCATCCCTCTCTACTCGTCATGGCAACCACATGAGGTAGATATCATTATCCCCATATTACAGATGATGGATCTCACCCAGCTGGTAACAGACCTAGAAGAAATCTTGGTGTTTGTAATTCCAATCTTTTGTCCTTTCTTAGTAAGCTAAATAATTTGAGTGCCTCTCCTTGTGTTGGGTTCTCAGAATGCAAAGGTGAATAAGAAACAGTGGTACATTGTGGTAAAGAGCATAAGTTCTAGAGTCAGACCTGCGTCATTCATTCATCCCTTTAGTCATCCATGCCTCCATCCATCCACTCGGAACTCCAGATTGAGTGCCTTCTATGGCCAAGCACCATGTTGGACAATGGAGTCCTGGATTCCCTTCCTATAATACGTTAAATCATTAAATCTCCATTTTCTCAGAAAAATGGGAAGAATAATAAAACTTATACCATTGGGTTGTTGTCAGAATTAAGTAAAATGTGCTTGACACTGCACCCAGCAAGAGTAAATTAACAAATGTTGGCTGTTGTTGTCATCAGTAATAGTATTTGCATAGTGTAGGAAGATGTGGACCCTGCTCTCCGGGAGGGAACTCACAGTGGGGCTGGATGTCGCCCCTTTGGTCCTCTACATCCCTAGTCCCTGTGAAGTGGGACACCCTTGTTGCCATGCCCCCAGCTGCAGTCCTGGTCCCTGGTCCCTTCTAGGGCCCAGCATCATGGCTTACCCTGCACCCGCTGACCAGCTCTGCCAGGAAAGAGCGGATGGGCGTCCCTGTTGGCAGGGATCCAACCAGGCTAAGTGTTGGGGTTCAGAGGACAAAGGAAAGGGACATTTCAAGGAAGTTCCCACTTCCTCAGAACCAGTGTTCCTATCTCTCTTGCTCACATGATCTATTGGGACATCCTTCACGTTCCAAATGTAAGCACGTCCCGGAAAAATGCCAGTGTTGGTCTGTCGTGTGATGAAATATCTTTCTTTACAAATATACTGGTGTTGCCTGCGAGGATGGGGAAAGGAAGAAACTGACTCTGCATTTCTGAGCAGGGTTGGGGTAGCGCATTTATATTACTTGCTTTTTGAATCTAAGCTCACTTGCATCTGTGTAATGGGAAGAACATGAAAACCTATTATGAGGAGATCTTTAAGCGGACAAAGCCTGCCTCTGCCATGACCATTTTTGCATGCTGTAACTTAGTTCATATTGTTCGTTAGACAGTTTTATTATCGGGATTTGCAGGGGAGGAAATTGAAGCTGAGAGAAGTAACTTTACTCACCTAAGGCCACACAGCTGACAGGTGGGAGAACCAGCCTTCGAGCCCCTATCCCTCTAAATCCCAAGCTATGCTCTACGTTCCATGTGCTGTGTTTTTAACCAGTCTCCATTTCTCGAGCATACGAGTCACTGCACTCTTTCTGTAAAGGTGTGGATGTTAGATATCTTCACCTCAGTTGTGCCACGTAACAGGAAAGCAGCTGTAGAGCGTATGCCAACTCGGGAGCGTGGCAATGTTCCAATAAAACTTTATTTACAAAAACAGGTGGTGGGCCAGGCTTGGGCCTGAAGGGCTACAGTTTTCTGACTTCTGCTTTAGAGTCAGGCCTGGGCGCCTGGGATGTCCTAAAAAGTAGGTTAAGGAACAAATGCCTGCTAGTGTGAGGACAGCCTGCTTGTCACTATGGCGTCACGCTTCATATGGAAGATGGCTATTAAAAATGAAGTCCGAGCCTGCCATTGATTGAAGGCAATCAGAGAATGCAGGAGGATTAAGTACAAGAGAACTCCATTAGAAGGGTCTCCTCCTTGTAGCCTTCCTGACCCAGGACGAGAATAGCCCGCATGATTTATCACGCTCCCTGGAGCAGTTGCTTCTCTGGTTTCTTTTCTGCCCCTGGCTTATCTTGTCCTCAGCCACCCCTTTCCTCTACCCCGAAGAATTTGGACCTCCCCGGGTATGGGGGCCTCCCAGTATACTCTGCCTGTCCCCAGTGCCAACACCCCTGGCCTGCCCCTGGTGAGCTGGGGCTGGGCAAATTGAGGATACGTGTGCCTTGAGACCAGAGCACTCTGGGGCCGCTCCAGCCCTGTTTCTGGAACAGCAGGTGCAGCCGGGCACTGACATCAAAATACATTCCCAAGGCGAGGGCAGACAGGCCAAACAAGAGCAGGGCTCTGCCCTCCCTCCCAGGACTTGGCTTCCTCCAGAGGACACATTTGCCGTGAGGACACCCCGTGTGTTAATCCTCTCACCCGGGAGATGCAAGCGTGGTCAGCACTTTAGGTGAGGGCTGGACTCAGGCAGGGGCATCCCCCCAGCCCTGGCGGGCTGGCCCAGGGCAGCCGTAAATCATGCAGGAGAAGGCGCTCCTTGGATACCACACTGCCGGCGACTCTGTGGGTCCCGTAAATCAGGGGCTCACCCCGTTTCACCTGTCCCTTCCATGCGACAGTGTAGGGCTCCTGGCAGCCGGGGAAGGGCCTGTGGTGGTGGGGAAATTCAGCCAGGCTGGGCATCAGTGGCGGCTGTCTCTTTGTCAACTTATTACCTGAGATTTATGCATGACACAACCAGGTCTGCTCAGTGACACATTCTAATTTAATTAAATTTCTGTTGGATTGATGTCTGATCAATCAATAATGTTAATGTTTTTGCAATTTGGAGATTAAAGAATGGTCAAGCCTCGGCAACACCCCCACCCCTGCAGCATCATGTACTTACTTTAGAATGTTCTTTTGGAAGAGGTTTGCCTGCTTGCCTTCTTTGCTCCCCTCCCTCCCTGCCATATTTAAACATTAAGTGCCTAGGATGTGGGGCCTTAATGAGATAGAAATAGGGCTTGGAGCATGGTTTCCATACCTGAGTGTTCAGTGGAATCCCCTGGAGGGGTTGTTAGGAGGCAGATCTACGGGCCCCACCCCCGAGGTTGTGATCGGGCAGGTGTGAGGTGGGGCCTGGGAATCTGCATTTAAACAAGGCCCAGGTGATGCTGATACCGCTGGTCCAGGGACCACATTCTGAAAACTGCTGTCTTGGCGGTTACGAGTTCAGGCTCTGGAATCATCTGCCTGCAGATCCCATTTGCCAGCTGCAGGGCTTCAGGCAAGTTCCTTCATTTATCTAAGCCTCAGTTTTCAAACCCATAAAATGGGAATAATAACAGACCTAATTGATAGGATCACTGCCAGCAACAAGGGCGATTCTGTCATGCCTTTATAACACCCAGCACAGTGCCTGGGACACAACAGCATTCCAGACTTATCACCTCACTTTGTCACAAAGCGGCTGTGTTCCTGCCTGCCAGGAGCTTCCCACCTAGAGGGCTCTACAAACCTAGGGATGATACTGAGGTCAAGGCAATGAGAGGCTCTGACAGGGGTATTTAATCTAATCGGAGAGGCGAGAGAGGGCCTCTGGAAGAAATAGATCAGAAACTTAAAGAAAGGACAGGGAAATATGAAAGTCTGAGAGGCTGGCATTCTTAGAGGCCCCTGAATTGGGTTTGACCAGTATTATAAGCCCAATGGGAAGACAGTGGAGTATTTCAAAAGGGGAGGCAACAGAATCTTATACGTATATTAAAAGGTCATTCCAGCTACAGCTTAGGGGAACGGCTTGCTTGCACTGAGAACAGATACGCCATGACATGGACTGCGATCCGCCAGGCCTTGAGCTCTGAGACTCCATTTGCCTCTGAAACTCTGTCTCCCCGACAGTCTCCTCTCCCACACTGGTGGACTTGCAATGGATTTGAAATACCCTCTCACCCTCTAATGAGATAATGAGTCCCCATGGCGTGGAAGGTGCCATGTTAAGTAGTTGCCTGAGACTCCGAGGATCTAGAACATATACCACTTTCTCAAGGATTTTGCTTTCAGTCATCACACACATCATTTATCTGCAGAACAATGGCAAATGAGCACATGCATTCAAAACCTCTGTGCTGATCACCAGCTGTGAGGACCCGATCAGAGCAAAGGCCAACCTTTGCCTCCGGAGTCTCTGGCTTAGTACTGGCAGCCAGCTCTAATTTAGGATTTCATTTCTTTTTTATGTTTTAAATACCAGAACCCCTATCCGATGTGCTTGGTTATTTCTCATTGATCTTTTCAAAACAGAGCCCAAACCAGCCATAAGTGATGGAGCCCAAGAATTCACGAGAATTCCTGTGAGTGGGTTGGCATTAATAGGCATCTCTGAAACCTAAGAACGAATCACTTTTTATTCCTAGAGATTTCAAAGCCTGTCACCCTGCACCCCTCAGTGACCTATCCCAAAGCAGGTGGGACATACCAACATGTATTGAACACTGAGTCCCTGAGAAGTACTGTGTCAGGCCCTTCACTGTATCGCTGCAGTTACTCTTCACAGCACGTATTAGAGATAGAACCTTCTATAGCTCCCACTTTGCTGGGAAGGAAATTGAAGATCACAGATTTTGAGTGAGTTGGCCAAGGCCACATAGCTTGTGATAGTGGAAACATAAACACATATCAGTCTGATTTAAAAAAAAAAAAAAAAGTAGCACATGTTTTCAAGTATGTTTTGAAGATCTATTCTGCCATCAGTTCTTCATCCAGATAGTTCCCAAAAGTACTTAAGATATTAGGCCCCGGAGAATGATTGCTAAGGCCCTGGTGGCTGTTGATCCATTAATCAGTATCTTTGGGATTTGAATGGTTACTCGGCTACAAATTTACCTACAATTACTAGAAACTAGGCGTTATTTCTCCTCGCTTAGATCTCATCCTGTACCTTTATGGCACTGCTACAGAATTTCCTTGAATTCCTGGTCTGGTGGTCCTTCTCAGGCATCCTCGGTCTTACCCACGCTGTGGTGGCAGCGAGGCCCCACACCTGCCTTCCTTGCAGTACTCATTGTCTTTAGTAACCTGTCCTTGAATTTGCTGGAAACCGGGGTCAGGGGCTCATCCACTTTGGGGAACACACCTCAAGCCTTTCAGAAGCCCCAGACATTTCTTGTGACCCCTCATGGCACTTGTTTCTGACTGCTGGCTCTTGGAATATTCGGGGATGCCATCTTCCAGTTATCCTGCAGAGCCGGATCGGCTTAGCACAAATTTCCACAATGTCAGTCTTGGGCTTGAGTCTACTCTGCAGTTGCAGGTGTTTTGAAAAAATTCTGCATTCCTTGTCAGCATTTAAAAACCTGGGCAATGCAAGTATAGAATCACTCCTGGTTAGGCTCGTCTGGAAGATTCCAAGGTGGGGTGGCCCTGCTCTGCAGAGGTGTGGTCCTGGGCTCTCTGCCTGCTGTAGCCTCTCACTTGGGTTCCCCCAGCCTCACCTGCACCCCTCACGCTTGTAATCCACCGTTCTGGTCCCACAAGTCACCCGAGTCACCCCCCCACCCCCAGTGGGTACGGTAACCTTGTGCTCCTGTTTCAAAGTAATGGCTTAGTTCCTTCTCAACAATGTGTACGTGATCCTTTCCAGCTTTGCAACTGTTCCTCGGGGGGAGAAGGTGGAAGCAAATACAAGTGGAGAACTTCTGCTTTCTTGCTATCATCTGTTCGAATTGCATCATCTGCTCCCAATCCCTTCCTTTTCCTTCTTGCTCCAAACATAGCTCAAAAAGCCCTTTTTATCGTCCTTTGCATTTTTTTGCAAGCCTCAGCTCTTTCCAGGGTTTTGTCTCCAGCACTCTTCTTACAGAGGCAGTGTCAGTTTGCATTTGTTTTAGGGTGGGATGGCGCGTCATAGAATAGTGCACCTGCAAAAACAACTAAATTAGAAATCCAGCCACGTTCTCAGGTTTGCAGTGGGATCTACTACGTCAAGGAAAAAATATGTTAATGGAGTTTAGAAAAAAAAATCTTAATAAACAAATGTTAAGAAATTTTCCAAAAAAGAGAGCCCCCAGAGGTTTTGAAAAATTCATCTATTTTCATATCTGATGCCAACCTGGATGTCAAACATGCCCACCTATCCTGACCCATAGAAGGTCCAGGAAGGGCTTGACTTGACAAAGAAGAACGCATGCCAAACTTAGTCCTAATCAGAGCCTTAGAGTATGCTCAGCTCCAGGTTCCAGAACGCCTAGGACCCAGCGAGTATATTTGGTGTGGCAGCTGGATAATGTTGATGTTATCTGCCACGTAGGTTTGCCATAATTCATATAAGACATGGAGTTTTCAAATCAAATTGTCATTGGATGTTAATGATATCTGCTCCTGCTGTCTTAAAACAGGGCTGGAAGGAAGCCTTTCAGGGTGTCAAGATAAGTTGGCATTTAACAAGAGCAGCAAGAGTGATCTTATTAAAATGTAAATCAGATCATATCATTACCTTGCTTGAAACCATCCAGTACCTTCCACTGCCTGTAGATTAAAGCTCAACTCCTTGCCACGGCCCACGGCCCTATGGGAGGCAGCCCTGACGCCTTCTCTGAGCCCATCTCTGGCAGTTTCTGCCAGAGGTTCTCTGAGAAGAAAGCTTCTCTTTCTAGCCATAAGGACCCTCTCTCTGTTCCAAGTTTGTTCCCTCTCCAGGTCTTTGCATTTGCTATTCCTTTTGCCTTAGTTTTTTTCCCCAACCTTATGGGGCTTCACTGAAGACAACTGTCAAGTATAATACCCATTCCCTGGAGTGGGCCTTCTCTGAGCACCCTGATTGAAACAGCCCTACCCTCCCCCACTCTCTAAACCCTTACCCTGATTTACACGTCTTAATAACACTAAGTGATACCCCAGTATACATGTTTCTGTATTGTGTGCTTGTTACCTGTCTCCCCCATAAGAACAGAAACTTGATGATAGAGGCAGGTTCCTGGTCTGTTGTGTTCATCTGTTGTGTTCACCTCTCTATCCCTGGTACCTAACACAGCACTTGGCATCGAGTGGTGCTCCCTAAGCATTTGTTAGAGGTCCAAAGGCAAGTAAGCACGGGTGACTGCAGGAAATGAGTTGTCAGCATGTCCAGAATGGACAAAATGTGCTTGGTGCTGGGTGTGTGTGTGCATACGTGGGCATGCAAATGTATGTGTGTGTACGCATATATGTGCAGGTTTTTTTAGTTTGGGGGTCTTACGTTTAAGTACTTAATACATCTGGAGTTGGTTTTTAGGTATGGTGTAAGGTCAGAGTTCGATTTCATTTTGAAGCATGTGGACATCCAGCTTTACCGGCACCATTTCTTGAAGAGACTGGCCTTTTCCCCACGTGTGTTCATGTTTTATGTGCCCTTGTCGGGGGTCAGTCGACCGTACTGTGTGTGCACGCCCTCTTGACACGAGGTGAGGCTGGAGAGGAAATCAGGCCCGGACTAGTTTGGGGTGATTGTTAGCGGGGTAAGAAGTTTAAACTTTAAACCCAGAGCAGCAGGAGGGGGGATTTCTAACCTCATAGTACAGCGTTCATAGTGCAAGCTCCAGAGTCAGACTCCTAACCGGTACTCCCAGCATTTCTGCCACTCTGTGACTTGGGAGGAGTGAGGTACTCACCCTCTTAGGTTGGGTCTCACTTCCCTCACCCGAATAGGGAAAGGATAAACTTTGCTTCCTCACAGAATTGTTAGAAAGAAATGAACTATGTGCAGGGTATTTTCACATCGTGCCTGACATAGAGGAAGGGATCAGTAAGTGATAGCCATTGTTATTATTATTATTGTTAGCATTTTTCCCAGACTGAGCTGAGCTGCAGGGTTGTGTGGGCAGGAGTTGCCGATGGACCTGGTCGGCAGGGGAGCGACAGGGTGAGCATGCGGAACCAGGGGCTGTCTGGTCGTGCAGGAAGTGGAACCTCATGCAAGGGTGACAGGTGCTGTCTCATGTACCAGAGCATTAAATTGGGCTTCAGCCTTCAGTCTTTGCACCTCTTATTAGACAGCTGGAAACAGCCCCTCCCTACCCCCCCCCCCAAGAAAACCACATTAGGGCTGGTTTTGCTAAAAAGCACTAATAGGTCACCCCAACCAAGGGGTGAAGGAAGATAGAACACTGGACAAAGGAAGAAGGGACTTGCTTACTTAGGGACCCTCTGCATGTTCCTGGAGTATTTTCAGACTAACCGTGTGGACACAAGTGTTCTCTCTCCTTTCCCCAAATAGTACTTACGGTAGAGACACTAGAAGGAAGGAAGATACACTAGATAAATCCTAGTCCTCTTCCTCCGGGATAGACTACATTTCCCAGCATCCTTTGCAGTTGCACTTGCCATATGACCATGTTCAGGCCTGCGGAAAACACTGGAGGTGATAAAGACTCTTTCTGACTTGGCATATGAAAACCTCCTAACCTTTCTGTCCCATATGCTGGCTGAAGTGACATGGGCTCCAGGGACCTGGATCAGCACGGTGCCAGGAGATGTAAGGAGCTTAGGTCCAAGAGACATAAGAGACCAGAAACACCCACTTTGAACTATCATGTGAGCAAGAAACACTGAAATTTGAGAGCTGTTTGTTATAGCAACTTATGTACTCTAATGTACCACCCCTAAGAAAGTATTTTCTGAGTGTTCTGTCGTGTGTGTTCTATAGCCATCTACACTGAGAGTGGATTAATGACATTTAAAAGAAACAAGACATATATCAACTCTAATTTTTATAAGAACTACTAAACTCATCAGTATTATGTCTATTTGATAACAAAGAACTAGAGGTTCTTAATGTTCACAAATATATGTAAGAACAAATGTTTTTGGCATTTTGGCAAAATGTTCCATACATTTTCTACCGTGGACCTCTAAGTGTGTTAAGTAATAGGAGTCTAAGGAGACCCAGACTATGGCAAATTTGGAGAGCCGAAGAAAGAGGAAGAAAGAAAACGGCAAAAAAAAAAAAAAAAAAAAAAGTTTTTGTGTATTTAAAAATTGACTGTCTAAACATTAGCAATAAAAAAATGGAAAATGTTGCCAGGCAAGGGGCGCTCACAATAAAAACAAAACTTTGAAATCCCTTAGGATAAAGTTAACAAGAAATATAAAATGTATTACAATTTTTTAAAGTTTCATAATAAGCCTTGGAGAAATATTTCTGGGCCCTGGATGGGGAGATTCAAAAGACATCAACACAATACCAAATTCAACCGTGCATTCACGGGAATTTCAGACAAGATCCTAAATGATAGTTTTAATGACAAGTCGAATCCAAATATCTTATGGAAAAAGTGATATGTAGAAGAGCCAATAGCTTAAAAATAAAACTAAGTGACAGGGAAAGGGTATTTCTGGCCTACCCTCTCTACATAAGGATGTGTTCCCTAAAATATAATAATGTTGCAGGAGTGGGTAAATAGTGTAATGGAACAGAGGAAAGAGTTCTCGATTTGGACATGTATGTATGAGAGTTTAATATATTATGTGGTGCATAAACAATGAATCTTGGAACACTGATAAAATTAAAAAATAAAATGGAGAGATCGCAGAAAGAAATATATATACATATATATATATATTATGAGGGTAGCACTTTTAATTAGGGGCTAAAAAATAGATTATCTAATGTATAACATTAGGACAATGGGTTATCCTTTTTTTCTGAGTTTTCTAGATAGATTCTGTAGGAAAAAAAATGCACGAGCTATTTTAAATCCTGGTGGAAGATCTTTACAAGCCTAACACCTCATGCTAGGAAAAGTAAAGGTCTGGATTGTTAAGGTTGGTTACCAAATACCGTAAAACTTGCAATTGCAAAAAGCACCCAAAGTTTAAGATATTAATGATAAACTAAGAAAATATTTGTTTTGCTTTGAACATCTAAGTGTTAATATCCACCATATACAGAGCTCTATTATTAGGCAATCATAAAAAGGTAGAAATCTATGTTAAAATGGACAACAGGCGTAATGAGCCTTTTCACAGGCTAACATGGCAGAAACCACATTTTAAATGCACATACCCTTTGACCCAGCAAATATGCTTCCATGGTTTTAAGGGTGTAATCCATCCAGTGCTCAAAGACATATGCATGAGGATGTGCTTTGCAGTATTGTTTAAAAGAGTGAGAATAAATGAGTGAGGATAAACAAGAATTTACTGAAATGAAAAGTAGCAGAAAGTGTCTTTTCCTTCTGGAGATTAAAATAAGTTTTGAAGCTTAAATAGGAGATGAATGAATATGGTATTGGTGCAGGACTAGACAGCTGAACACAAGACAGGACAGAAAGAGTAGGGGAGGGACACCTGGGTGGCTCAGTTGGTTAAGCGGCTGCCTTCGGCTTAGGTCATGATCCCAGGGTCCTGGGATCGAGTCCCACATCGGGCTCCTTGCTCGGCAGGGAGCCTGCTTCTCCCTCTGCCTCTGCCTGCCTCTCTGCCTTCTTGTGCGTGTACTCTCTCTCTCTCTCTCTCTCACAAAAAAAAAAAAAAAAAAAAAAAAAAAAATCTTAAAAAAAGAGTAGGGGATCCACGATAAAACTCTCCCTGGGAAAGGAAAGTCCATGAGAACAGTGCTCTCCCTGTTTTGTTGGCTTCGGTGGCCCTACCACTAATACGATCCATATATGTATAGTAGGTGGGAAGAAGGATTGGAAGAATATCTGTCAAAATGGAATTGGGATTTCTTGTGTTATTTTTTCTTGGAATCATCTATGTACTCCATTGTGATTCAGACAGTGCTCCCTTACTCCACACAAAATTGTATTTGGGCCCTGGCTTGCCTCTAACTGACTGATCTCAGTCTCCTATTGTAAACATATGAAGGAAGAATAGTACTTGATGTATGGGGTAATGGAGAGAAGAATTAAGCACTTAGCTCAATAAATGCTAACTGCTGTTTAAAATGCTCTGTAAGTCACGTCTTCCCTGTAAAGCTAAGAAAGGAAAGAGAACCAACATATATGTTAAAGGTAGGGTGGAAAAAAAAAAAAAAAAAAAAAAAAAGACGTGTTTTCCTGCATTTTCCTGCAGCTTGTTTCGCATCTCCACAAAATCTCCAGACATTGAGACTTCCCTGGGGAGAAACATTTCTCGGTGACTCTAACCCAAGACAGTGCCTGAGCTAGGAAAGGGCTAGCCTCTCTTCTTTGACCTTCGGCTAATGCACAAGATCACACATTATCCTTCACGGTACTTTTTAACCAAGACACTAAAAAAGAGCCTAATGACAAATAATGTAGGAACCTATCGTTTTTATTATTAACACCACTATTTTTTTTAAATTAAAAATGCAGTTCCTGCTAACTGGTGAATTTTTGGAAGATGCAGAAATGCACAAGGAAGAGAGTGGAAGTTCACCTCTTCCACCTCCTTGAGCGGGCCGTGATTGGTATTTTGGTGAATGTAGTTAACTCAAACTGGTATCTATTTTGTAAGCTGGTTTTTCACCTTGTTGTAAGTTGTATTTTCCTATATTGCTAAATAAGCTTAAACATTTAAAAATGCTCCCTTATGAAATAAACTCCTTTTTGTACGTCTGAGGGCAAAGTGGTTTCTGTCGGCAAAGTGGGCTTCTGTTGGTAACCCAGAGAACAGAAGAACTCACTTAAAGATGCCCAGAGACACACATGCGTTCTCAGGACTGGAAGGGAAAGCGGGCACTGGTTTCCCGATCTGTCTGATCTTAAGTTAATGGAGAGGGTTTAGGGAAAGAAGTGAGCTGCAAACCATGAGCTCTTTCCCTCTGCTATTTAGCTGAGTGGTCACATGCTCAAGACACTTCTACACACACAATTATATACACAGAAATCCTCGTGAGAGTCTCGGGATGATGGGATCATGGGCAATTTTTATTTTCTTCTTTCTAATCATCCATATTTTAAAAACTTTTCTCCAATGAGCAGAGGAGAAATAAGAATAGTGGTGGGTTTCTTTGAAACGTGGAGCTAGATTGTAGGAAACATACTGGAATATAAAATAACATGACTTCTATGGTAAGCTAGACCCACCCTGTTTCACTGGGAGGTAGTTGGGGAAGGTGCTTGTCCTGATTTCCAGTTGCCATGGCATTTCAGGCCCCAATGAAAGATACCGCGACCTCCTTGGGGTGCTTGATCACTATGGGGTGCCTGTCCCGTCACTACATATTAAGGTTAATCCTCATTTGAGGAGGACTGAATGTTGAGCAAATCTAACGGATTCTGTAATGTGTTGTGCCATCCTGAAGTCCCATTGTCCATGTCTCCTACTTCTGGGGGCAGTACATAGAAATGTGTACTTACACATATATAATTTATTGGACGGCTGGCTCATCAAGTATATTGGTTTTCATAGCTCCCCTATTGTCAGCATATTTCAGATTGGATTTGCTGCTGACATGGTTGAATGAAAAAATACTGACATGTTTCAGTATTGCACTTGACATTTTTAGTAGTATTATTAGTCGTTTCATTCCGTGTAGTATCATTGTCTGAATGGGATAGCACTTAAAAAAAAAAAACAAGTGCTTCTCATTTCCGAAGAGGTGCCTGGCTTTTGGGTGCTGTCTTATACACCATCCATGGAGCTGGGAGGGAAGTGTGTTAAACCAGGGCTCAAACTGCAGGTGACACCTGTGGCATGGAAAATTTCTGCAGAGCTAATTTGGAAATTGTTTCAGGGAGAGGTCTTTTCTTGAACAGAATGGCCCTTTTCAACCTCATCCTAATCAACAAAGTATATTTGTGGTTCTAAGCAGGTTTTCTTTCCAACAGCAATGACCGCCATTTTTATCAGTCTTTGATAAGTCCCTTCAAGGTTACACTTCACCCAAATTTCCTATAAACCCACAAAGAAGAATCACCTAGGCAAGTGTATGTGTGTATCCATCCCTTAAAAAAGGCTATGTAGGAAGAAATAAACAAAATATATTCTTTTGTGCTGCACAGGACCAACATTCATTTGCATATAAATACAATCATTCCATATTCAAAGTTTAATTTTTAGCAAATGTCCCAGAAAGAAGAGGAGGCTCCAGGAATAGGCCATCTCACTGAGAGGTAGAACCTGAGTTATTTCCTTGTGAAGAGCTCTTACTGGATGCTGGCTGCCAAGGTGTGAAGAACAGGGTAGGCATATTCTAAGCTCATGTTGCAGAAGGACCTTGCTCAGCAAAAGGGACTTCTGTCATCTGTTACTTAGCTGAAGGTTGTAAAGAACAGCTTTCTCTAGTTGATTTGACTTAGTAGCCAATCACCTTCTTCTAAGCCCTGAGCACAGTTTAAAATTGAGAGTTTTGGAATCATCGGTGTTTATTCATCAACCCAATGGGGTCCTCCAGTAGGCATTTCTTGAATGTAAGGGGATTCTTCTGGGATGTGTAAACCCCTCAGGCCCTAATTCCTTGGACCTGTTGAGAAGGAGACATGTTTATCCTTTGCTGGGTTGCTGTCAAAACAGAACGGGTGTATTTCTATCAATAAAACACTGCTCTGACAATTTGTCCCTGGAGATAAATGGCCTTTTCCACAGAGGCTTTAAATAGGGGCCATAATGGTGGTGAATGGAACTGAGTTGAATAATTAGATCGTTCTCCATAAATCCTGTGGTGAAGTCTTCACACAGGATGATTTCTAGGCTGTATGTTAGCACACAGTCTTTATGTGGTGTGGACACAGCTGTGTGCCATGTAGAGATGATAGGTAAGCAAACTGCAGATGAGTGGGACATGGGGAGAATTTAACTCCCTGTTTTCCTTGTAGCATTAGTCTCCTTTGCCAAAGAAACACCCATATTAATGTGTTTCTATGGCTTAACATTAAGATACTTACATGGCTAACAGGAGCCATCTTTACCTATTTTATTTGACATCAGTTTTTAAAGTAAACCTATCAGATGCATCTGTTTATGACAAGCGGGAATAAAATAACCTCATTAAGATTTAAAAAAAAAAGGTGTTTCTGGTAAATTTGAAAGATGTCTTCTTGAGTATGTCCAGTTGTACAGGAGAAGTCAAAGGTTTCTCATCCCTTCCATTTGTGCTTTCCTCAATCCCCAAATCTAATACAATGTAGAAGTCATTATATGTGTATACCGCATACTCTGTGTGTATACTGGATGTGTTTACTATATGTGTATACTGGACTTGGAGCTCCCTCGGGACAGGGACCATATTTTAGTTCATTCTCCATCCATATCACAAAACAGTTCACAGCACGTAATTAAGCAAAGAGCATAATTTTTAAATTAAGTGCCTTTTTTTTTTTTTTTTTTTTTTTAAACCCAGAGAGAAGTTTCCTTGAGCCCTTAATGTATAGTAGGCTTTGTTCTGAAATTAGCTCAGGGCACACCATGGTTCCACTTTGAAGGTACTTCTGACTGCTGTGATCATTAAAGAAATGTTGGTGACTTGGCTTTTAAGAGAAATAGTAGACACGGGAAACTACAAAGAATAGTGGAAATTCTGCCAGATCAGTGCTATGAGGGAAGGATGGGACCCTGTTTTCCAGAGCTGTTTCTCATAGATGGGATCAATCTGAAGAAGGCCCGCCATGTTGGAATTGACCAAACTCATGGAGAATTGAGAATTCATGGAGAAGTAGGTGCTTGAAAGAAGTATGTAGGGTTCTGATCACTTGTAAATTTATCTGGAAGGTTTTTAAATTCAAGAATGTTTTCCATTTGGAGAGATGTGCTGAATAGTTATAAGTACGAAGGAATAATTCTTTGACATTACTGAAACTTAACGAATACACTGGGGATTCTTCCTTTACCTCTTCTAACTTCATTTGTTCTGTAGGCTACCAAATTGGGTTGCTTTTGGGTGCCATTTGTGACAAGTAATCAAGGCCAATATTGACAAACCCATGAGGTGGGCACAGCTGGTTTTCAATGTCTGGTAGCCTTCTTTTACTACAGCCTTTCCTCTGACTCTACAGGGACCTCTTGCTTGTCCATTCTTTCATCTGAGGACCCACGGCCTCTGCGTCTCCTCTGTTGGGACACCATCCTGTTTTAGGAAACAACAGCACTGAGGGCTCACGGGCATGGGTTCTGGATCCAAATAGATATGAGCCTCCTGTTGACTTACTAACTTGCCTCGTGCAATTATATAATCTCTCAGAGCCTCAACGTTTCCATCTGTAAAATGGGCACACATAGCAGGTATTAAACTTCAGGACTCTGAAAATTAGACAATTCATACAACACTTTTTCTCAGTCTAGGAGTTGACATGTTGTACCATCTCAATACATTTTGGCTATCCTAATTATAAATTATTATGACTTAATATTGTGATTGTTACGATTGATGGTAATCAAAGAAATTAACCTTCCGCAGGAAGCTAGCTGTTTAACACTTCTGTATGGATTCATTGTTTTCAGTCCACGTACATATTTGCTTAAGAAGTCCAGCCTTTAAGAAGGGAATTCTGTTTTATTCTCAGGGCCTGCCAAAGTAGGTCTTCAAAAAATAGGGGTTGCAGTAATGAATGAGAATAGCAGTGATCTTCCCACTGGTGCTATTCAACTCACCCTCAAGATAGCTACCTCATTCACTTGCGAGTGACCCATCCAGAAATCCTTCCTGCAAGAGGGCTGGGGTGAGGAATACAACAAATTAATTATTCCTCTCTCCTCATCTCCTTATAAACCAGCTTCTCCCAGTTTCTTTTCTAGCTTTTCTGTTTTCTGTTACATAGAATGCTTAGGTGATGTGCCAATAAGTAGTGTATGAATACTTAATGAAGGTGGAATGAATTATAAATGGCATAGAATTTATCTACATTGCTTCCTTGCTGATGGCAGAATGGTGCTTTATCTTCTATCAAGATATATAGGAGTCAGTAGGTGAGAAAGTATCCTGGTTGATAAATTTAAAAATTGTTACCGGATGCCATCTTAGGTTACGTGGAACCCAATACCATGTGGCAGAGAGGAAAAGGCTTGACCAGGAAACGTGGTGAACATGATGCTGGCAGGAGAGAGACTGACGTGGTCCCTAAGGGCATAATTACTGCTAGAATAGAGAACTCAGAACGGAGGCAGACAAAGGCCTGGGTGGGAGTTGTAGTTACCACTTACTCATTGTGACTGAGTGCCAGTTAGAAAGAGGCCTGACAGGGGTCTCTAGCACTTTGATTTTAAGGAGAGGCTATTGAATGATGTTATCTAGAGAAGGGATTTCTCTATCGTTCCTCCATCCCAAAGCCATCTGTCAACAGCTAGCTCCATAAATACAGTGAACTCTCATTAGGAAGAGTAACAGATAAACCCCCACATCTCAAAGGCTTGATGCAAAATTTATTGCTTGCTCACGTAACAGAGACCTCTCCTGGGTGACTCTGCTCCAAGTGTAGATTTGGAGACCCGGGTTCTTTCTACCTTGTGGCTCTGTTGTCTTCGTTATGTAGTTCCCAAGTCCACCAAAAGGTTATCTCCATGTCAGCCACCTGGAGGGCCACTGGCAGCAAAGTTTTATGGGGGAAGATCTAGAAGTGGAATCCTTGGACTCTTTGGATGCTCTTCGAAAGGAAGCTGAGGAATGTAGTCTAGCTGCCCAGGTAGAGGAAACAGACATGGTTATCGGCCAGCAGTGTCTGCCACATTTCTCAATTCTCAAAAACAAAAACAAAAACAAAACAAAACAAAAACATATGTTCTGAGAAAATAAGATGGTAAATATTACTGCAGAAAAGTCATTTTACAAAGTGTTTGCAAATTCTTTTTTTTAAAAAAAAGAAGTCCCTTTTAGAGTATTGTGGTTGCATGCAAACAGTGGAAATTCCAGTTATAGTCTTAATTTGTGGGAGGTTACTTGATAATAGTTCATTGAGTTTTGTTCATTTTCATATAGACTTCTCCTTAAATTGCATATATAATTAAGCCACAAATGTAATATGTACATTATTACTGAAAGTTGAGACGATACAGTAATGGAGAAAGAAACCAATTAGAGTCACTCATTATTTAACCCGTGTTAACAGGTTTTTATATCCACCTGGTCCTTTTCCTCTACAAAAAGTTACCTACCATATCAGGGGCCAGCAAACTTTTTCTGGAAAGGGCTAGATAGTAAATATTTTAGGCTTTGAAGGCCATGCTCTATCTATTGCAACTAGCCTCCCAGGTAGAAGTGCATCCCCAACACATAAACAGATGGCTGTGACTGTGTATCAGTAAAACTTTATTGACAATAGTGTGCCAATCCCTGTAGTATGTGACAGGTATGAAGTAACGTATGGAAAACACTGAGAGGTCTGCACACAGATAGTGCTGAGGAAATACTCATTTGCTCTACTTAACTTGAAATGAATACAGTTGTATGACTTCCAAGTGCTTAAAACTCAATGGATACAAGTTTATATAAACATAGCAAAAGTCTAGGAGCACAGACCTTAAACACTGAAAGTAGTTTAGAAGCATGGGGGTTTGGGGAAAGGGGATATTTTTGCTTAACCTTTATTTACTCTTACGTTGTTTGAATTTCTTTTCAGTGAGCATATTTTACTATTGTAATAAAAAAGACATTTTAAATATACGTATTTCCAACTTTTTGCTTACTCAGAGGAGAATGTTGCATTTTAATCCTGAACATGTGACTCATTTGCATCTTTTCAATAACCAGCTGCAGTGATGTCTCTGGATTGTAGCCTGGACCACAGAAGAGTTTAGACATAGCCTGAAATGCTTCGAGGAAGGCAAAGCCCTCCACTTCCTCTTTCGACAATTTAGCTGACGGGGACATTGATAAAGGGGAAGAAGAGTGGTGTTTGAGGATCTTGCTCGGGTTCCTTTGCTCAGCCCTCTGCGATCACCCCCATCACGCGCGGCACTCTCGTTAGTTTCCTGGCGACAGGCAGGGTCCATGCACCACACGCAGTGGGCACTTAGAGACGCTCCTGGGCAGGAATACCTAACCTTCCTTCCCAGCGACCGGCAGAGTCTGTGGCCTGGGTTATACACTCATGAAACCCCTTCATACTGGATTGAATTAGGATGGGGGCAGCAAACGGAAGGTGGCAGATGGGCATTTTCTCTCCAGGCGAGGTTGCCTTACTCCTTTCGGAGTTGTGTGGATGTGGCTTTCCCTACTAGAATTACAATAAAGAGACACATTTCAGGACACTTCAAGACTGTGGCTGTTCTCAGTGAGATTACCTTGTGTTAGGTGGTATGATTAACCTAAATTAACCCGAGACAGCATCCCAGGAACATTATCATGAAGAAAAGAGATATCAGTGTCTATTGTCTGCTCTGGTGATAAACAGTTTTTAATCAGGCTTCCTTCTCATTTATTGTGTGCTGCTTGGTGCTTTTCCAAAATAGAGAAATGTAGAAACTTTAAATACCTTGGCATTTTTCTTCTGATTTCAGTTTTTATCAGTGCTTGGTTTCTCTCTTAATTTCTCCATGGACTGCAGTTCTGATTACCATCCATTTACCAAGATGTCAGTCAAATATCACACTGTAAAATAGGGGGAAAAAAAAAAAAACCACACACACACAGCCGTACGAAATGATAGCTTACAAAAACTACATTCTAATACTACAGCTTTGTTTGGACTTCAGGACAGTTGTAGAAATCATTAGGTGATATCTTCTTTAGGGATTCAGCATGTTCTCCACTAGATTGTTATCAGGCCAAGAAGAAAAAAAAAAAAAGCCTTATTATTTGAATCAGTTTACAGCAACTCATAAATTAGAAGCTCACACCCGAAGGAGTATTTTCCGCTTAATAGAAACAATTTATCTAATGCCTTCGGTGCTTTACAAGAGTCTAAGTGGATAGATGGACATTTCTCCAATGCAGGTACATTTTATGGTAGCCTGTATTATGCAAGTTAGCATCTGTTAAAAAGTAAAGCCAGTAGAAGACAAATTCAGTCTAATAAGGGAAGACTGCCAATGACTTAAAAAAATTCCCAATTTTATAAATTGTGCTAAAATTAACATAATGAACTGCAGGTGGAGTTAGTTGTTTTTAAACCCCATTTTATGAGATATGCTTTGGGTTTAACCCAATGAGATGACATGTTGATTTTAGGGGGAGAGCTGATGTTAATGAAAAGTTACCCTCTCAGCATTGATTGCTTCATAATAAGGGAATAGTGTGGAAACAATAACGTGTTTCCCCTAAGGTTTTCAGAGTTGTTTAAGAGAAGCACAATTGTTTAATACACAGTTATGAATCCTGAACTACTCTGAAAACAGATGTCTGCCCACCTTAGAAGAAAAAGCCGAAATCTCATAAACAGTTGAAAGCTGTAAGTTTGCATGGCCATTTCCGAAATTCTCAGAGTGGGGGAAGGGGAGGAGTAGAAAAAGGGATTTGGATCTAATCTTGAAGCTTTTGTAGAGGGTTACTTTAATAATAATAAAGAGTTATTATAGCTCATTAGTGCCAAAAAGGAGCTTAGAATTCATCTTGTCCAATTGCCTCTATTTTCCTGGTGGAGAAACTGAGTCCCAGTTAAAAAAAAATAGTAACTTCTCAGAGGTCACTCAATGGGTTGGTCACTCAGTGGGTTGGTGAGAGTCAGATATGCCTCTAACTGGGTATGTCCTGACCTTGCTGAGTCATATAGTAATTCTGTAGCATTCTGCCTGGCATACAGTAATTGCTTCATAAACATTTGCTGCGTGCATGTGTGAAGAAGGGATCCTTTCACTCCTCTAGAATGAGCGGAGGACTAGAACCCAGAAAGTTGAATAGAATGACTTTCCAGGACAGGGCAGTATTTTTGAGCAGGTGGAAATCTGGCTCAGGAAACAGCCAAGAAGTCATCGGGTCGCACGCGTGGCTAGGAGCCGACCGCACTGGGGGATTAAATCTTTGAGAAGGTGGATGATGAGCAAGGCAGTTCCGGGATAGGCTTGGGATTCACGCCGGGTGTTCAGGGGATACAGGCTGCCTGTAGCTCCTGCCCAGTCACGCTTGCAGCAGGTGAAGGCTGGGGAGTCAGGCAGGCAGAGGGTCACCTCCCCACTGTGCCACCTGCCAGCGACATGCCTTGGCAAAACTCAGAGATCTTCCCTGTTTCTGTGACTCTTAGCAAGTGAATTATCCTTTTCCAAAGCGTAACTGTACCGTTGGCCAAAATACAATGAAACTAGTCCCCACCTCAGAGCATTGCTTGGAGGATCACGTGTCCATATCGGGGCTCAGTGAATGACTATTTCAGTGAATTAGCTTCATTTTAGGGAAATAGGATTTGTTGCTGTGTCTAAAATAAAATTTTTTATCCTGAATTAACTATTCCTAATTTTCTTTACATGAACAGAAAAGCTGAAAGCTTTATGATACAGTGTTTAGATGAACTTGTTTGACTCTCTAGAATTTTCAGATTAGATTAGGCATGAAGCTATGTTGGGGTTGAGAATGGAAGGTCCCATCCAGGTTATGGCAGGTCCTACATGCCCACGTAGTCAACTGGATTTCACGTCTCACGAGACTCCCCTCCCTCACCATTTGCAATCTGGCCACAGGTAACTCGGACACTATTGCAACCTGTCACTCAGTGAGAAAGAAATCCTTCCTATGGAAGGTTCTTTTCTCCCTTGCAGTCATTCCTGCCTCCTCTTTACACAGAGATGCAAAGAGAACGTCTATTCCGTTTCTCACTGTGCCCATCTCTAGAGCAGATTGCCAACTGTCATTTACCCTTCTGTTCTTTTGAAGTTTTTTTTCCCTCAAAATAAAAGTTAACCTATTTATTAAAAAAAAGTGACATAATCTTACCCACAGCCACTTATCGTTGTTTCCATTTTGTGTTTTCCCATTATTTTTGTATAGATGTATAATGAGCACACTACACAGATCATTTTGAATTTACTCAGTTTATATATTGAGCAATTTCCTCATGATGGTGTAAACTCTTCATCAACCAATCTCCTTTTTCTAAAAAGTAATATTCAGGGCCATTGAGAAGTTGCCTTCTATCCTTTGGACCAATAATAGGGTTTTAACTATTACAAAACATTTGGAAACTCTTCTCTCTTTAGCCATCATAACACTGTGAGTAGGTATGGGGTAAATGTGAAATTCGTCACCCAAACAGGATCACTTCTAGAGATGAAGGAGAGCTATTAGTAATCACATCAGGACAACAGGTGTAGCCTGGAGCAGTCCTGGGCAAACTAAGATGTGGTCATCCCAGCTAGACAAGACACAAGCAATTTCAGGTTACCAACACAGAAACACAGAGGATGAGTGCTGTTCAAAGACGTGTACCAGTTACTGGCAGTGCTGATCTTAGTTAGAACCAAGATTTCAGGGTCCTATTCTAGTGTTCTATTAGCCATACCCCAGTGCCCCATCCACGGTCTTCTTTGTAAATATCCTAGAGAAACAGCTTTGTAAATATCCTAGAGAAGCATTCCCCCTTGTATTTATCAAACTGAGATAAAATAACCCTCCCTCCCTCTCCCCTTCTCTTTCTCTCCCTCTTTCTCTCTTATTCTCTCCCTCCCTCTCCCCTATCTCTCCCTCTCTCTCTCTTTCTCTCTCATTCTTGACTTCTAAGCCAAGTTACTGACATTTTATGTCTGAAGAGAGACTTATTATTGGGGATTAAATGCCCCTTTAATAAGAATCAGTGCCTGTTGTATTGTTTTTATTGAGGATGGTCTGCTCAAGAGAACAGTCTTGCATGCTTGCATCAGTGTCCTATAAGGCTGAAAGCTGATTTGGAATAACATCTATAATATACCACAATCAAGACATTTAGGAGCAATTATAATATTAAAAGGGCTTAAGGGAATTGGAATATTTCACAACCACCTCCTGGACCAGACATGGTGAGGGAGAGTCTGATGGAAACCGATCCTCTTCCCTCCTCTTCCCTGACCCTGGAGGAGGGGATTTCGCCTCGGGGTCTGTGGATGGTGGAGTACGTGGTGAAGCCTCCAGGCGGTGCATCTTTGTGCTGTAGGTCGGACGCAAGGTCTGGACTCAGCCTTCCAAGGTTTGGGATACCAGCTGAGTCCCCTACGAACTCTGCATCTTTGGACATGCTGGGTTTTCTAAGTCTTGGTCTCCTCATTCCTAAAATGGGTTGCTGTGGAGAGTCACTGGAGAAACACGTAATTACCATGCATAATTGCCATTTCTTTTTTGTGGTGAGAACATTGACGATCTACTCTCTTAGTGACTTTCCAGTGTGTGATACAGGGTTCTTAACTATCACATGAGGTGATGGAGGGGTTGGCTAACGCGATTATGTATCAAATCATCACTTGTGCACCTTAAGTATACACCACATTATATGTCAGTTATGTCAATGAAGCTGGAGAAAAGGGAGAGAAACACTCCAACATACACATCATGCTTTTCACAGAAGCCGATACATAAAAACCAGACCTATATGTGTTTGGGGGATGCTGTTTTATTATTCGTTATCTTGTCAGAAACTGAACCACCTTCCCCCCTATAGACACCAGCCTTCGTGTTCCTAGCCATTGGTGTTCTTTCAAAGATTCCCCCAAATGTCAGTGGCCTTGGCCCATGCAGTGCGAGTAGTAGGGGTGACTCATCAATGAAATCAATCTGGGATTTCCAGTGGATTCTGAAATGAGTCGCTCTGATAAGCGAGGATTATGTGAGCAGGGCAGTAATCGGCCAAAGTCCTTCCTTCAAACAGCATTCCCAGACTTCGTGGGGGATGCCTGAGTCCAAGAAATGGTCCTCTGGCTTTGGTGTCCAAGGGATGAGGCTTTCTGTCTCAGAAGTTCCAGTGATCTACTAAGCACGTTGATATCCTCCCCAAACTGGCCCAAATGTTCCCATAAAGATCTTCTGACCTCGGGGAAAGAACTCACAGGCTCTTCCTCTCTGTCAGGCTTCTCAGCCTTAGACCACCTCATCTAACTCAGCACCATCTGCTAAGATACATTGCGTGATCCCTCCTCTCGCCCTTTTTTAAATATAAGGAAACTGAGGTTCGGTTAAAGAACTGGCCCGACGTTCCGCAGTTCCAGAGCAGGAAGCCCCTTTGTGAGATTGCGTCACTCTGACTGTAAAATCAACGGTAGTTTATTTTTCTTTAATCTTAATTTTCAGACGTTGTAAAAAATGTTGCAAGCCGAGTCAAAGTATAAAGAAGAAAGTAAAAATCATCCATGCCTCTAGTATAGATCGTATTTCATTTTGCTATAAATCTTTTCTGCTTTTCCTACGGGGCCATGTGTGTTTCTGTCTCCTGTGCAGTAATGATAACAAAGAGGGTTTTACGGTTTTACCAAATTTCTTTTTGCTGTTTGCATTTAATATTCTATTTTGAACTTTTCCCATATCATTAGCCCTTATTAAGCAGTCTCCAGAAATGTTGGTTGACAGCCTGTGTGACAGTCCTTCACACACATGTGTGTATATACACATACACATCATCAATGAATCCTCCCTATCTTTGGACATTTTGCTTGCTTCTTTTTTCTTTTTCCATCATAAATAACACTTTGGTGAACATCTTTGTTTTTAAAAAAAAGATCGCTAAGGGCAGCAGGTGGTACCACCTGTGGTTGAGTGTCTTGCACAGGGACGTAGCGTGTCATGGACATTGTTTAACGGAGTCTCGTCTCACACCCCTGTGAGGGAGGTGCTCTTACCAGCACCGTTTTCCTGATGAAAAAGCAGAGGGTTAGATAGGTGAAATGTGACTATCGTCCGTTTTGCTCCTTAGCCCTCAATGCACCACATTACAACCATCTTTACTGGGACAATGAACTCAGCAAAACAGTCTTGCGATTGTCACCTCCCTCCCACGTGATCCCTAACCAGTCCCATCAGATTCTGCCTTTAATCCTTGCTCTGCACTCCCCAAAGACAAGGACTTTTGTGACATACCCACTAACTTTCCCCCGTTCACAGTTCACATGTGCCACCGGCTTGTGACCAAAGGCTTTATGCAAATTGCTGTGGATTAAGTCTAAGGCCCCCTCACTTTCTGATCCCACACCCCCTGCTGTGGCCAGGACCAAATCCCCCCACATCTGTCCAGGACATTTTCCTCCGGAGAAGGGAGCTGTTCCCTCTTAGTCCCGTTTGCATTGCTCTGTCCTTTCTGTGTTGCCAAGGCCCGTCCTCAGCCACACTGACTCCTGGGGGGATGGAATTTCATATATAAAGCTGTGTTCTCTGTTCCCAGCTCTTTCTGGAGCTCTTTGAAATCCTCGCTTGGACTTTCTGGTCTCTCCCAAATTATTTCAAGGATTGCATAGTTGTTATTAACTTGGTCCTCCTCTTCTTTCTGGTCAAAACCGCTTTGACTCCTCGATTAGTTTCCTAGGGCTGCTGTACCAGATCACCACAAACTTGGCAGCTTAAAAACAGGAGAAATTTATTGTCTCATGATTCTGAAGATGAAATCTGAAAAGAAGGTCTGTCAGGGCCACCCTCCCTCGGACGGCTTTAAGGGAAATTTATTCCATGGCTCTCTCCATTTCTGGTGGCTGCTGTGATCTGGTATTCTTTGCCTTGAGGCTGCCCTTCAGCCTAAATCCAGGATGATTTCACTTCAAGATCTGTAACTAATTACACATGCAAAGACCCTATATCCGAGTAAGGTCCTATTCTGAAGCTTCAAATAAACAAGAATTTGGGGGCAATGCTATTCAACTCATTACAATTCCCAACATCTTCCTTCTTGTTCTGGAGGGCAGCAAACAGTTGTCTTTCCTCCCCTCCCTTCCCATGCATTACTTTCACGGCTGGTAATCATAGATGCACCAACTTTTGGACCAAGAAGGAATCTTCACTATCATTCTAGTTTTCAGCTGTCCAGGAGAACTTTCCACGGTGATGGCAATGTGTTCTATCAGTACTGTTTGTTATGGGAGCCACCAGCTGTATTGGTGGTATGCTTGAAATGTGGCTAGTGCCACTGAAGGACTGAATTGTTCGGTTTAATGAACTCACATTTACACTTAAGTAGCTGTAGGTAGCTAGTGATGAACACACCAGGCAACACAGGCCTGGTCCAACCTCCCATCTCAAGTATGATAACTGGAGGCCCACAGGAATCACCCAGTCTACCCATGGACACTTATGGCTGGTGGTAGAACTAAATCCCTTAAATTACAGGGATCAGCAAACTCTGTCTTACTGCCACGCCAGAGTTTTTGTTTGGCCAGTAAGTTTCGAATATTTTCCCCATTTATGTTAAATGGTTGACAATAATCAGAAGAGAAGTCATTTTTCATAACTCGTAAAAATCACATGACATTCAACTTTTGGTGTCCAAAATAAAATCTTGCTGGAACACCGCCATGGCCATTGGTTCACCTCTTCTCAGGGGCTACTTTCACATGACTATGGTTGAGTTGAGATGCCACAGGAAGTGTGTGAGTCACAAAACCAAATATATTCACTCTCTGGTCCCTTCCAGAAAGAGTTTGTGACTCCTGCTTTAAAGCAGTGATTTGTAAACCTTTGATTCCCCAGATTCAAGTGAGAAAAAGGGGGCGGGGGGTTTGGGAGCAAGAGGAAAATGCATCCCTATGACTTGCCAGTATAGGCGAAATGTTTTGTAACATTTAGAAATAGGCTCTGAATGTCCAAAGGGCAACAACTCAACTATTGAATTTGTGACAGATAAGTCAAAAGTCTTGTGTGCAATGGTGTTAGCCTCTCACTTCTTATTTCTTTAAAATGGAGAGGAGAAAGCTAGCAGGTACTAGTAAGACACTGCAGACATGCCATATTTATAGTGAGGGAAGAGACTCTATGAAGGTACAGATGAGGGACCACACACACGTAAGGACACAGAGATGAGGGACCGCACACACGCAGGGACACAGATTTTAATGACCTCCACCCCCACATTTTGAGGAGGCAGCAGCACATTACAGTTTGAAATCCCTGAGATTAAGGCTACGTCAGTACCCAGCGTTTTACCAGGGCTGTGGTGGACAGAGGCTGGCTAGGAGTCAGGCATACCTTCCCCATGTCTGCTGCATGATTCTCTTTTCCACTCAGGGAAACAGGCCAAGACGCAAGGGAGTGTAAGTGAGAGTGTCCTAGGGATGGCATCAGAACTGCTTAATTAAGATGTTAAAAATGTTAAAAAGTTACCCATTCTAAAGCTTCCACGGTTTCATTGCTGTAATTAGAAATTACTTGAACTTGTGTTGCACTGGGTGTGGACACATCCTGATTGGACATCTTGTGTGCACCTACTACATGCTTGGCACCTGGAGTACGAAGGTCATGCTCAAAGCCCTTCTGCTCCCTTCCGGCTGATGAGGTCTGTGCTCCCATCACCAGCTCCAAGGAGCTGGGGTCTAAGGAGGGGCTGCCCACCTGGGCAGGGAGGGCCCCCTTTGCTGGCTTTCCCCCCTCCTCATCCTTAGAAATGCACCATCTCTTGCTTCCTTCCCACATCCAGGTGCTAGCAGTGCAACTCAAGGGAATGGAGAACTTGAACCGTGTCCAAAGGGAAAGAATGTTGTAATTAGGGAAGTGGAAAATAGAACTGAACTGAAGGAATCTGGTTTTGACTATGCCTGTCTGTTCCCTAGACTGTAGACAGGGACCTCAGTGAGGTGCCCAGGGCCAGAAGACCTCTCCAAAAAAGTAAAACGAAGCAAAGCAAAAAACCAAACAAACGCCCTCCAAAACGCCAAACACAAAAACACACACACAAAAACCAAAATGTGAAGTCCTTAAGGCATGAGGTTTTGTTGAATTTTACTTTCCACAATCAATATTTTTCCACCCATTGCTCTGGGTTCCTCAGTGACCTATCTCTGCTGTTTCCATCCCCATTCTGAGTGACTCCCATGTTGGGATCCGTGCTGGTTCCTCGGCACGTTCCCTGTCTGCTTGGCAATCTGCTTTCTTCTGTCTTTGGAGTCCGTGTGACATGGGCCTTTCTCTGTGTGACAGCCAGTGGTTTTGTGACTTTGGACCAGTTAGTGCAGAGGTGGAGGAAGCTACTCCCCAAAACTCAGTTTTCTTACCTAGACTGTGGAAAGAGTAATAGACAGTCCCTATCCCCTGGGGAGGCAGGGATAACTAAACAGGTGGATATATGTTACGTGCGTAGGACAGTACGTGGTGGTGCTTCATAAATGCTTATCTGGGATGAGTGGATGGATGGATGCACAGATGGATGGCTAGATGGGTGGATGGATGAATGGGTAGATGGGTGGATGGATGGATGGATGGGTAGATGCATGGCTGGCTGGCTGGCTAGATGGGTGGGTGGATGGGTGGATGGATGAATGGATGTGTAGATTGGTGGACGGATGGATGGATGGATGATGGGTAGGTGGGTGGATGGATGGATGGATGGATGCAGACAAGGCAGGGCAGCAAAGTGAAGAACCCGAGATTAGAGTGTGCAAAGCATAGATTCTCCTTTGCCTCTGCCTTTTGGAGTTGGGCAGACATAGTAGCATCTTTGAAACAGTGTGGGTTTTAGAGATAGACAGTCCTGAGGTGAGACCGGATCCTGGCTCTTTTAACTCCTTTACAAATCTCAAGATGCCTCTGTTCCTCACCTGCGCCATGGGGACAATGATAGTCCCTGCCTTCTGTGCTGGTCCTGAGGACAAGAAGCCAGTGTACCCCAATTGTAACACAGTGCGTGCACATAGTATATGCTCAGTTAAAGCAGCTACTAGGATTCCTTGCTAGTGTTGTTTTTTTCTTAGCACTTCTGACTTTTAATTGGCATCCCACAGTCTTCCTGGAGGTGGGAAGATATGCCCCAGGGTACAGCGGGGAGAGAGAAGGGTGGCCTGGGTGCAGATTCCATCCACGCGTCCTCGCTGTGCAGACTTGGGGACCTGATTTGCCCTCTCTGAGCTCCCCATTCCGTCCTCTGTACAATGGGAGACGATCCTGTCTGCAGGGCCCTCGGGAAGATCAAGCAGGGAACGCACACAAGAACCACTGACGCACAGCAGGCTCTCCATAAACGCCACTTCCCACGGCCCCATCCTTACATAACTTTCTGCAGCCTCCTTCGGGCTGCTCTCTCCTTGGCAGTGAGGCCGGGCGCTGCCTCTTACCCACATGCCCCAGTTAATATTTCAAACATCCTGCGTTTCTAATTGTGGCGAAGCCTAAGAGCCACCTAATCCGCCCGCGTATTAGCTGCTCCGCTTCCATATGGGGGCCTCCGGACCCGCGGCTGACACTTGCCTAGTTAATAATGACTTGATTCGTTCCTCATGCCAAGTGCAAGAACCACATAATCTGCAGGTCAGAAATAACTCCTGTAATTAGAAATGCCTGAGGGAACCCCCCACAAAGGGCCTTGTAGCGTGGCGTGTGGGAACCCTTTCCCCCAACCCCCCCAGCACCCCGGGCTTCTGCTGTTTCCTGAAGCTGCTCAGACCTGACGTCTCTAAGAGACGAGCTCTCCCAGGGATGGCATTCCAGCCCCCGAGATGTGCCCAGCACAAGCCCCAGCTTCCCGGTGCCTGGCGACTCCCGTCTCAGCAGACAGGCCTGCTAGGAGCCCAGCCAGCAGAGGGAGGCCAGCCCCGGCCCCCGCCCGGCAGAAACTCGGGCCTTCCCTCTGCTCTCCCTGGAGGGAAGGGACAAGGCCCCCTTCCCAGCCCGGGCAGAAGTTTCTATCATAAGGGGAAAGGAAGTGGTGTGATTGAGCAATGGCCAGTGCCAAGCCTGCGATTCCTCTCCGTGAAGGCCGTGGATGAGGGGCCTGCACTTTGGAAGCTTCCGGAGAGTGGCAAGGGGCCTTCAGAAGGTGGGGATCCAGGCCTAACTGCTCTGTGGTTGGGCTTGTGGCCCAACTTTACAGGGAGATAGAGTCTTTCTGAGGTGTTTTGAGTGGAATGTGTGGCTGTGTCCAGCATCCCTATACAATCCCCAGTAGGCAGAGTGGTTTGCATCCTGGGATCCTCTCACACCTGTGATGGAGGTCTTCATATTCCCATTTGACAACAAAATCCTTAGCTCTTGGATGACATGTAATTTGCCCCATGTCCCTTTGCACGCAAGGGGCAGGGCCAGGATTTCAGTGCAAGCCGATATGACCCCAAAGTCCTTTGTTTTCCCTATAGCATGCTCTCTTCCTATATAAAATATGTACACATCTGCAAACTGGCGCACCCACACTCACACACACACACCCGTCCCATTCCTAATCCCTAACACACGCGTTCTGGCTGGCCAGGCCAGATGCTCTAGTGAGAGTGGCAGGCCTCTGTGGCCATTTCATTTCTGTTTAAACAACATCTGAAAGCACCCAACCCGTTACTCTCAAGTGCAAGATTTTTGAACAAACAGGTCTCTCACTTTAAATGAGAACCAGCCCTCGGGAAAGAGTCACGTTGGGTGACTACATGGACCCTGCGGAATAATGCCGCTTTGCCTAAAACAGTAAAAACCCTGCCCCGTGAGTATCTGCATCTCCATCCTTGAACTTGTGTGTCCAGACTCCCACCGGGCCCCTGAAGATGCCAGGCTGACATCGCGTCCCCCTCGGAAACTCAAAGTCCCCTTGCGAGCAGATGCTCAGCTAACCCATCACGTGTAGTGTGTGGCTTGTGATAAGAGAGAGGTTGGCACCAGGGTGTCCCTTTAAGATCTCCTCACGGCTGGCAAATCCTTAGTAAGTGAACTCAATTTGGGGAAACCCGGGAAAGTGAGTTAGAGCCCAGCGTAGTGAATGAGGTGGGAAATCACCCTTTGGTGTAAACAAAAATAAATCTATTAGTAGTGAAAATGAATCAGGGAAAGCCCTTCTCTCGCATCATTAGCACACCAGAGCCCAAGGAGTCGTTGGCAGTGTTGTGGGAACAGTACTAACATGCACACAGCACACAGTAGGTGCTTTAGAAAAGCTTAAATGGACCTGGGTTAAAAATAAAGTTGTCTCATTTGCTTACGGGCTTTGCTCCTTTATAAAGTGAATCACGGGTTTCACCAGCTCAGGTTTCCAGCCGGATGCCTGGTATCACGGGGCTTGGGTTTTGCTTCCTGTACCTTCTTACCTAAGGAGTGCTCCCCAGAGCAGTCCCCTTTCCACTTTCTTCACACTGTGGTGATGCGCTGTGGCGGGCTCCTCTTTGCGTCATGACGCCTTTATTACTTTTCGGACTTGCGTGCCACAGAGTGCTGAACTTGTAGGTTCCACTGGGAAATAACCGAGCAGATATGAAAGACAACCGGGCATCTGTCTGTACCAGGCAGTTTGTACCAGTAATTTCTGCATGATTTTGGGAAGACTAGCTTCTGATGAAAATCCTAAGACCAGTACACTCCTGGCATGGGGGGCTTTAAGGATGAATTCTGGGAGAAAAGAGGAAAGCTCTTAGAGGCGACTAGCCAGAAAATCTGTCCCCAGCCAGCTGTGTGACCCCAAGCAAACTGCTCCAACTTCCCGGGCCTCAGTTTTCTCTTGGAAAAATAGGGATAAAAAAAAAACAAAAAAAAAAAACAGCATCTCTCCTGCCATGGCTTTAGGGACTGGGTGGGTGGATATACATGAAAGTCAGGGTACATAGTAAAAACTCAATGGATAGTAAACTTTAAAAGGACTTGTCTGTGAATCGCATTTACTTGATCACAGAAGGTGCTTGGTTTCCTAAGTCTGAGGCAGTGCCCTTGAATTTAGGGAACGCGGAGGCTTTCAATCCATCGTTATCATTTGCAGGACGATTCTAAAGAAAAATTTGCATGTATGTGTGTGTTATATGTGTGTGAGTACATGTGTGTGCACCTGTGCATATATGAATCCACACACAAGTGTATGTCTGCATGTAGTGTGTGTGTGTGTGTGTGTGTGTGTGTGTGTGGCCACAGCGAGTCAGTCTCTCATATGTTAAGGCAGACACTGCCCACTGAGGCTGCTCTACACTCTGCCAGGGCCCATCAGATAAGCCCCAGAATCTGGGCCTGGGAGAGATCCTGTCAGCAGCTCCGGGCCATTAAAAAGTTGGTGCCTCTAGGGAATCCATCCAACCGAGCTACTAAAGCCTCTGTACCCAAATCTGGACTTTTCTTTGGATTGGAACCCATGGAAGCCGGGTTAGAGGAGGAGGGAGGGCTGGCCCGATACTTACACCTGCTGTTTGCAGCAAGGAAAGGAAGAAATTAACCTTTATGGGTGTTCTACTTTTTTCTTTATAATCTTTTAAAACGTAACATTTATTTTATTACATAATCTTTAACAGGGAATAAAATATTTATGAATTGCTGTTATCTATTAAAATCATTTATCACTTATTAAAGTATCGTTCCTATTTAAATGATATATTAAATATATATCATGTACTAAAAGAATCTAGTATACCTTAATAAGCATAAAATGTGACATAACTAAATGTAACATACTATGTAGTGTAAAACATCATACATGCATTTAACAGTTGGCTCTTGTAAGCCGGTGGGAGCCACTGTAGTAACGAACTGTGCCCTGCTTGTAACTGGTCCTTACGAGGCCACCGTTAAATTTTCAGATACTTTGCAAGCCAGTTGGCTTCACATGGCTAACTTGAAATTAGCCATGGTGGAAGCATTTACACCACAGATATTGGCAAACATTACAAATTAGGGTTTCCCTCCCCCGGTGAGATTCTTGTTAAACATTTATAAGTATACCACAGTGTGTTAGTTACCATGCATACATTATTTCATTACTTCTTTTCAACTTCGCTACAATCTGCAGATGCCGGCAATTCACGCCATCCTGGAGGGCCTGGCGTGCAGTTGCACACAATGTTCACTGCACAAGTCAGGGAGCACTCTTCACATCAGAGCCTGTTTGCCTCTGGGCTTTAGTTCCCTCTTCTGTGCAATGGAGAGAGCTGTCACTACCATACCTCCTCACTCTGAGGATGCTAATAGATCAGGACACACAAGCTCAGCACCTACAGGGGGCCTAATGGAAGGAGAATAGGGTGTGGTAGGGTCTGTGGCAAACTGAGGCTGTGTGCCCTGTGTAAAGAAGACACTGTAGTCCGTCATTGCTACATGAGAATGCAGGGGAACCAGTGATGCTGGATCTTTCTGATTTAATATGAAGGAAGAAAAAAATCTGGATTTTTTTTCAAAACATCCAAAAATTGCCCAGTGTTTAAAAAACTGTGAGCCTAACTCATGGCCCTGCATGAGATCTCCTATGACCATCCTTCAGGGGGTAGCACCAAGAAGAGCCCAGGCACCCATTAACGGTGGTCCGTGCATGAGAACGGTAGCAAGAGCAAGTTTAAGCATTTCCTCCAGGCTTCACATAGTAGGGCCTTTCCTATTATAGCTGGAGGTTAGGTCTCTCTTCTAAGTTCCTTAAGGAACTTCGATCTCCCTTTCATTCCCATTTTTTTAGAATGACAGGCTAGAAAAGTATCACCACCCCTGCAGTACTGGCATGTAACACCACCAAGGAGCCCAGAGCTACATTCTGAATAGAAGACACAGTTGAGCTGCAAACATGGTTCTGAGCTCCCTGGTGGCCAGAGCAGAAAGTAAAACACAATCCGCTGTGTATTCTCATCAGCCAAGAAGGTGACATGTCACCAGCCCCATCCTTCGACCAACGTTCTAGTTGGATTTATATTTATTCTGGTTATACTGCTGTATTTTTATTGGTTATACCATCTAACTTTTAGGTACTTCCCTTAAGCTACTTCAGATTCATTGTGGGAAAAAGAAACATATTAAATAACCCCACCCACCCCTTTGGCAACCGAGGATCTCAGATTCCCAGCTCTGACAATTCTTGAACTACTGCAGAAGGGCCATGCCGTGTAGCAAAGTGTAGCTTGGCTGAGGCCCAGATTGGGATCCCACAATGCACTGCGGGCTTCGGGAACGTGGAAGAGAAACTCTCTTACCTGGTGTATGTAGTTTGTTAGGGCTGCCATAACAAAGGGTCAGAGACTGAGTGGGTGATGAGACAGCGGTATTGTCTCACAGTTCTGGAGGCCAGAAGTCCAAGATCAAGGTGTCTGTAGGGTTGGTCCCTTCTGAGGAGCCATCTGTTCCAGCCTCTCCCTCAGCTTCTGAGGGTTCCCTGGCATCTTTGGGGTTTCTTGGCTTATAGACACATCACCCCATGGCTGCCTTTGTGTTCACGTGGGGTGCTATATGAGTGTCTGTCTCCAAATCTCCCCTTCTTATAAGGACAGCAGTCATTGGAATAAGGCTCCCCCTACTCCAGCGTGACCACATCTTAACTAATTACATCTGCAAAGATCCTCTTTCCAAGTCAGGTCACATGCTAAGGTCCTGGGGGTTAGGACCTCAACATATGAATATGGGGGCGAGGGGGACACAATTCACCCCAGAACACCTGGTAAGGGAACGAAGCCCAGCTCAACATCAACCATACCATGTGGTTCTCTTGACAAACCCCTTGCATAGGAACTCCTGAGAAGTAACAGGAAATTATGTTTCTTGGTGCAGAAGGGCCCTGATCTCTTCAAGTGCTAGCGCTCATGGTGCAAATAAAGGAAGAGTTGAGGTCTGCAAAAGTGGCCCCCTCAAGTCCGAGCACGAGCTAGAGTATGTCTCACACTCATAGGTGTTGGTGAAGGTCACCAGTTAGCACTTCTAAGAAGCATCTTCAATGAAATCTCTCTGAATATGAACAAACAGAGATGCAGAGAGATGAAATGATTTGTCCAGAGTTTCCTATCAGTAAAGGACCTGGGAATATTTGAATATTTAATAGGGAGGTATGTAATGGATATGTGCATACTCTTAAGACCTATTTTGTGCTCACTACAAAAATGAAGAAACTGTGAAGTGCAAAGAAATTAAACAACTTGTTTATGTTACTTGGCTAGTATATGACCTGGGTGGAATTCAAATCCATGCTGCTAGCTCCACAAACCTCAGTCTTTAACTACTGTCTGCAGCCTGTGTATTAGATTTCAGGACTCATGGCTCACCACCATGCTGCTTTTCCTTTATCCAGTACTCAGGCTGCTCTGCATGGTTGAGTAGGCTGTGCACTGCACAAAGGTTCTCAGCTAAGGGGCCAAGTGAGGATGGAAATTTAACTTGCATATGAATCACTGAGCTGCAAACCCTGGCAGGTGGGGAGAGGCTCTCTTTGCCTGGAGGAAGGGTCACCTTGTCCTAATTGAAATAAAAGCACTGTGTGGGCTAGTTGCAGCCCTCTAAGTTCCCAAGATATAAAACAGACTGATTACCTATTTGCCTACTTGGATTTAAGTCACTTTGTCCAGGAAGTATAACAGAAGTCTACTTCCTGTCCCAGTGTTCCTGACAAGAACTTCCCACTGCCCCAACCCAAGATCATATATACCCCTACAATCCAAAATGCTTAGTGGTGGAGCAGAAGAATGGTTATGGACAGCATGGGCTCCTATGAGCCCTCTGGGTCTGGCAGGGTGATTGGTGTCAGGGGAAGTGGAAGTCAGGATCAGTAGAAAGGTATATGGGTGTGGATCCAAGAGCATCTTCCCTGTCTCCCTACAGGGACTCAAATGTCTGTTGTCTTAAAAAGTCATAACCGAGAAAAAGAGCAACCTTAGGGTCTGATGGAAAATGAGGGAGGAAGGAAAGAGTGCCAAGGCCAAGGCCAAGGCCAGTGGGCAAAGCAAAGCTATGTGTTTGGAAGTGAGACAGCTGCTCCGGGGCACGCTTAGCATGATGAAGCAGGATTGTGCTTATTTGTTGAACCAGAAGCACAAATCAAAGCCAGCTGGAGGGGTAAGCCGGGTGCTGTTCAAGCAGACAGCACCCTCTCCCCTGCCAGGCCTACGTGGTAAGTTGCTTTCTTTGTGCCAACTCATCCAGACCTTCGGATCTCCCAAGGTGGGCGTTGGGCAGGGCCCCGCGAAGCATGGGAGCCATGAGTCAGCCTTCTCTGCTCACCACTGGGCCTGGGCCTCTCACTCTTACTTTCAACAGGCATTTCTTAAAAAAATGTGCTCTATGCCAGACAGAGGAGCCATCTGGCAGTGGAGTTGCCCTCGGTGGGGAGAGGGGGGGCAGGCCTGGACTGAAGGGCACCAGAGCCATGGACAGAAACAGCTGTGCCCGAGGAAAGGTCCAAATCAGGGAGTGGTGTCTTCTGGAGAAAATTTCCAGCGGGGGTTTGTCAAAAGCGGGGAGGTGTTGATGCCAGGGGCTGGTTGTCTAACTGAGACCCAGCTCAGCCAGGGGGGAGGGAGCAGACAGTCCCGCCTCTGAGGATTTCAGGCTGGCTTTACAAAGGGAGCAGGCTCTATGTGCTCAATATAGCTCCAGCTTATTTCATAGTAAATTATTCAGATGTTAATTGCATTGTAAACAAAGCTGCTACCTTTCTTTCCTTTCCAATTATCGTCATAAAATGTGTGGGTGTGGGGAGCGGGGAGAAGGGAGCAGAAAGCCAGAGTGAAACCAGGTTGAGGCTCCCGTGTGGGACTTCTGAAACAAAGGGGCCATGGTGGACAGCTGGCCTGGAACCATGGTGAGGCGGGAAGCCTTGGTCCCCAGCCTATAACTCCAGGGTGGATCTTGGTGGGGTCAAGGCCACAAAGCCTGTGTTCCTGTCCCTTTCTCTTCTCTTTCTCACCCCCAAGAAACTGTTTAGGTTCTCCCAGCAAGAACTGCAAATTATGGGGAGATACCCATCCTAGGGGTGCTGAGCTGGAGGGAAAAGCATTTATTTGAATGTTGGGTAGATCAGAGTACTAGGCGGGTGCTTTCAGGAGAGCACAGACCCAATCAGCTGGAGAGAATTTCAGCACCCGGTACAGAGGGAACCGGGGGGTCAGGGTTTCACACCCTGTGACACCTCTGTTAATTTGTACATATGCGTAGACGCTTGTAGACTGGGATAAGGAGCCCAGAGCACGAGGGACCAGCGCTCGACGTGGGTGTCCACAGTGGGATCTGAATTTACTGTGGACATTGAAGCTTTCCACAGTAAGCAGGCTGGCTCTTGAAGTTTAATTTCTTAAGCTTTAATAAATGAAACTTTAAGAGCCAGCCTGCTTTTCCCTCTCGTTCGGAAATGACTATAGTCCTAATTAAAAGCAGATTAGTTAATCTTACGGCGTCAGGAGAAGGCAGTGCTCCTCAGAGGGGAGGCCTCCCGCTTCGGGACAGAAACAGCCTAGCATATGGGGCAGAGAGAGGAAAGGGAGACTCATAGAAGATTGCAGACACCGTCCTCTCCATTGATCTCCTCTTTTGTGTCTGTTGCTTCTTTGCCCGCAGATACCAGACCAGTGGGCAGGAGGTTTGCGTTGACTCATTATGGGATAATCTGAGCTTACTCAGAGATGGTCCAGTGCACCGTGAGGCCCCCAGAGTTTCTTAATTCTGGGAAGTGATGTTCCCAAGTAAGGCCCCGAGGTAACCCTCCAAGGATGTGCCAAAGAAAAGCATCCAAATCTCCCCACTTCCAACTTAATTAGCTCCAATAGGCATTTAAAGACATTGTGTTGTTTACAGCACATCCTAGCCTCATTCTTGCCAAGTGATGGACGTGAGATGCACTATTTCCAGAGTGACTTATTCATGCATTCCATGGAGTCTCCGTTTCTCTGTCCATCACAGGAGACGTTCTCATGGCAGCTGCTTCAACATGGCCTCTGGTAACCCCAGGGCCGATCCCTCCCTTCTGTGATCTCTGGGGAGAAGACAGTGTTCTCTCTCTCTCTCTCTCCCTCTGCCCTTCCCTCTGTTTCTCCCTCCCACTCTCTCCTTCTTCCTCCTTCTCTCCCTCAATCTCTCCCTCTCCTTCTCTTTCTCTTCCTCTCCCTCTCATTCTCCCAAGCTCACAGTTGAAGGGAAGGTGCACCTTGAGGATTCCAAGGTAGCAATGGGACCCCATGACCCGTGCCACCTTTGTCCTTGACACAGCTGAGTATTGAGTTAGAGGTGGTTGCAAAAAACAGGTCTAACCATTAGCACGTGCTGCCCCTGCCCTAAGGTGGAGATCTCTGGGACCCGCTCTGTTTTCTCAGATTAACGCCATCTATGGGGTTTGGCGGGGAGACCAGGAACCCCGCCCCCCCCCACTCCGAATCACCAGGTGCGGGTGGAAGAGGCCTAGGTACTTGAGAGACACTCTTCATCTGTTTCCCTCAGAGCTATATTTTTAAACATCAACAGATACTCTTGGAAGTTGCTTTGCAACAGAAAAGCCTAGAGGCCAGTTGGAAGCTGTGAGCGATCGGGGCCATTCTTGCTCACTTGCATTCCATTCATTTGTTCATTTTATACCTATTAATCATCTCCGAGGCTCCAGCCACTGAGGTCCACATTCAGAGAGGCATGGAGCTGAATACAATTCCTGCCCATGGGGAGGTCTCAGTCTATGGGAAAGCTTGCTAGACAAATAAACAGAGTGGCTACACACCAGTGTGACCGGGGCCAGCATGGACAGTCCAGAGGGGAGCACAGAGGCCCAGCCGGGAGCTGCCAGAAAAGGCTGCTCAGGCAGGTGGATCTCAAATGGAGAGGCGAAAAGCAGCCAGTGGAGAGGGAGAAAGTGGAGGGAAAGAGATCTGAGGGGGTCTTCAGGCAGGGCCTTCAAGGTGGAAGAGGGGGAAGGAGACTTCCTGACTGTAACCTGAGAAAGACACGGCCTGCGTAAGGGGTTGTGTCCCGCTGCCTGTGTGCCAGCTCTCCAAACACAGTCCCAAATTACTGGGCTGACATCACCAGCTCCAAATAGGTAAATAAGCCAATGAATGGGAGAAAATGAATAAGCAACAACAGAATCCTTTCTGGGAAGACCCAAGTAGAAATGGCCGACTAACGGCATTGTCAAGCGTAGCTGAAGTAGCGGTGGAGGCGTGGGGGCAGCCCAGGGCACAGCAGGGGGACAATTGAAGTGCACCCAGTGACAGCTGGATGAGATAAACAGCCAAGGAAGCTCAGTGATCTGAATGGGCCTCTTTCCAAACACAGGTTTTGATTTGCATCTGGAGTCATTGATTGTGGCCTTCGTTCAGGTTGCTTGCTCTTTGCGCGTGCGCGCGTCTGTTTCTCTTCTAAAACCACAATGATAGGTGAAATGGGTCATAGCATATGATTTCCTAGGGGTTTCCTACCCATGATCCTGTGTGGTGCTCACAACAAATTTAAAGGAATGAGAACATTATCCTGGACTTTTGGTACCAATGACAGGAATGCAGCTTGCTCAGCTGGAGCAGAAAACAAGGTAGTTTATTGGCTCGTGCCAAATAGCAAACTAGGTATAGTTGGCTTTAGGTGCGGTTCGATCAGGCACACAAGTAATGTCATCAAGGGTGTTACCTTGCGTCTCTCAGTAGTGCCTATTTTTTGTGTCAGCTTCATGTTAGGACTTCATTCTAGTTCTTAAGTGTGAGCTCTGGCAGCTCCAAATGCACACCATCCTTCCTGTTAGCAGACCCTGGAGGGAAAAAGCCTCTTTGTGTGAACCTTCTGTTCAGACCCGTGGATTCACTTTGCTTCAGTTAACCTAGGGCACGTGTCCTTCTGTGAACCAATGCCTCTGACCATGAGGATGGAACAACAGCTACCTGGCTAGATCCTTGAGCCCCACTCATACTGACGAGGGATTTTTGGTTTTCTCATTGCTCAGCCCTGGGTCACATGTTTTATTCCACAGAGTCTCACCTGACTCGTTGGAATTGACTGTGGAGCAGGCTGGGTTAGATCCCGGGGGAAATTTTAGTAAGATTCTAAAAGTAAGAGGTGACGGAGGTGTAGCCGTGGAAAACAACCAGTGTCCCTTCGTAATTTCAAGGATTTTATTAGGTGTATTGAACAAAGTAAGTGCAAACAGGTGGACTTATTATAATTATATACTTTATTTAATTCAGGACCTCCAAAATGTTACCATTGCATCATGTCATCAAAATGTGAATGTGAGCCAGATATTTTACATTCTTTTTTCACCCGTTGTCTTCCAAATCCAGTGTGTGTTTTCTAGGCTGACAGCACGTCTTCAGTTGGATGCTATAATTTTATCAGAAATACTTGATCTGTATTTAGATTTCATAATATTTACAGTTGAAAAAATAGACTGACCCACCCGAGTTTTTCCAAACATACTTAAAAGTTTGATGATAACCTAATTAAGTATTAGTATTTACATTTAAATTAATCGTAAAAGTAAGTGAAATAAGAAAATCAGTTCCTTGGTGGCACTGCTTAGATTTCCAGTGCTCAGTAGCCTCATATGGGACAGCACAGGGCTAGAATGTGAAAGTGCTTAGAAATATCTAGAAGTATCCTATCTGGAAGAACCCTTGTATACTGCCAGTGGGAACATAAATTGGTGCAGTTGCTCTGGAAAACAGTATCGAGGTTCCTCCAGAAATTAAAAATAGAACTACCGTAGGATCCAGCAAATCCACTTCTTGGGTATTTATCCAAAGAAAATGAAAGCACTAACTTGAAAAGTTACATGCACTTGCATGCTTACTGAAGCCGTATTTATAATAGCCGAAATACAGAAACAACCCAAGTGTCCACTGATGGACGAATGGATAAATAAATTGTATATATATAATGGAATATTATTCAGCCATAAAAAAGAATGGAGTCTTGCCATTTGCCGACCTTAAGGGCGTTATGCTAAATGAAATGAGTCATAGAAAGACAAATGCCACATGATCTCACTTATATAAAGAATCTAAAAAAACAAGCAAACTAACAACCAATCTCATGGATATAGAGAACAGATTAGTGGTTGCCTAAGGTCGGGGCGAGGGGGTGGAGTTTGGGATGTGTGTGAAGGGAGCCAAAAGGTACAAATTCCAGGGGACATTTCCCACGGCGATGTAATATATGGCATGATGACCATAGTTAATAATACCGGATCGTCCGTTTGAAGCTGCGAGAGCAAATCTTGGAAATTCTCATCATAAGAAAAAAAATTTAACTATTTGTGTCATTGTACTGTGGGGAATCATTTTGCAATATATACAAATATGAAACTAATACAAGGTTTTATCAATTACATCTCAATTAAAAAAAGAAAAAAAAGAAAAACAGCCAGAAGCATCTAGTAGTATCTAGAAGCATTTGGAAGATAGGAAGGGAACTGAGCACCGTGCTCATGCCTGGTAAGAGCTTAGTAAGTGCTTCATGTGGAGGGACTGACTTGCATTCTAATCCTGTTTCTGGCATTTATTGGCAATGTGACACGAAGCAAATTGTTTCGCCCTTCCTAGCCTCTATTTTCTTCTCTGTTAAATGGGAATAATGAAATCCCCTCAGCAACTTCCCTGTAAGAAAACTGACTCTCCTGGAATTTGGAACTCTCCAAAGCAGTAGCTGTTACCCACCGAACTCCGGCCTCACACAACCTGTCTTCCGGTGCCCCTCCTCCATCTTCCCTCAAAGGGCCAGTTGTCTTCTCTGACTCAGAGACAAAGTAAAAAGACGAATTTACTCAGTGAAATAAGATTGCAGAGGATAAACGTAAGTAATCACCAGTTCTCTCGGCTTTTGTGGCTGAGGAGCAGCAAAGGCTTTCCAGCAGATCATCTCATTTATATTCAGGCCGACTGGGGACGTCCTCACGAAGGATTCTGCTGAGCCGTGGGCGCAAGAGCTCAGGGGGTTTGCACCTACTATGTAGCGGGCACCCTGCGAGCTCCATTACATCCCTGTCCGACTCAGTCCTTCCAGTCTTGTGGGCTGTAGGTACTGTTTTCCCAGTTTTACAGAGAAGAAGTGTTTGCACAAGGACCCGATGCAGCATTACCCAGCTTGTAACGTGGTAGAGCCCGACCCTCAGGTTCCATAACTGCAGTGAAAGCAGGGAGAACATGAAGAGTCCCAAGTTGATGTTCTCTATATAAATTAACCTTTTTTCTTACTAGCAGTGGTCAGGAACTAACGAGATTTTTGGTTACTGACTTTCAAAACCACTAAGTTTTAAATTCAAGTGCGAAACACATGAGGAATGTTGTTCCATTCTCCCACTGAGCTCCCACCCTGTAGCCGAGAGGAACTTTGTGCCCAGAACCCAGTTTGCTAAAGAGGAGCCAGGCCATTAATTGCACTCTTTACTTCTGTGGCTGTCCTCCTCCAACTGTGTAGTAAGATCTTTTTTTACCCAGGGAGGCCGCATTCCAGATAGTGCTAAGCCCACAGGAATTTCGTTTTAAAAATAAAAAAAGACATCATGGACTTATGTGCAAAGATGTAGCCACAGATTATTCATCACAACATTGTCTGTAACGGTGAATTAAAAAAACAGAAATGCCGGAAGAGAGGAGATCATATAAATAAATATTGGTGCTTTTTATAAGATGGGGTATTCTAATATCATTAAGCTGATGTTGTAAAAGAATAATTAATATGATGACAAATAGCCATCCTCTTTGGGTAGGTGGGTTAGAAACAAGTCCCCAAAAAAAAGTGTATAGGGTGTGTTTCAATTCTGTTAAGAACTAAAATCACCTTGTATAAACCAAGAAAGAGCATCAAGGAACACTGCATCAAAAACTAATGATGTACTATATGGTGACTAACGTAACATCATAATAATTTAAAAAAGGAATCATTAGTTCTGGGTAATAGCATATTCTGAGTGATTTCTATTTTCTCCTTTTGGGTTCATTTTGGTGTGCTCTCATTTTAGATAATGAAAACGTATGTATGCTAGGACTTGGATAGGAATGCATTTTATTTTATTTTCAAAGATACCATTTGATAAATTCACTATAACATGACTGTTTGGAGTTTTAGGAGGTATGTGTATCAGTAGATAGTCAACAACAGCCGTAGAGTGTTTATTATGTGGTCCCCACTTTTCAGGCTTTCCCTGCTGGAGACCACCCCCCACACACACACCACCATACTCCTGGAAACAGGTGGGGCCGGGGCCAACTTCTCAAACATAGCACCTGGGACTCAGGACACTTTTGCCATCCTACGGAAGCATTTTATTTTCTTTTAAAATCAGAAGGAACAAGTGAATATGACTTAGCCTGGATTATATTCATCTTTATACCAAGGGAGTTGCAAAATATAATCTTTAATATATTTTATTAGGGAGCGTTCATGAAAGCAAAAGTGCCTAGTGTCCCCAGAAATCATAATGTGTACCTGGGTGGGATTGTTCCCATTTTATGGAGAAAGAAACCTCAACGTAGGTGGCGTAATTGCCTTCAGCTGGCACGTGATAGACTCCAAATTCTAGCTTGGTCTGTTGACTCGCCACTGTGCTGTCTTGTTTTGCCTTTTAGCATTAACTTTTAAAAACATCACTTTTCAGTGTTTTGGTAGAGCTTTATTATTTAGTTTTTCTGAAGGGAAATGGAGCATTTGCAAAATCCTGCCCCTTTCATAGCTGAACTCAAAACCGGATAATTCTGCATGAGCCCTACCTTGGCGAACATGTAGTTTGTATAAATTAAAAATACTTAACAACATGTAGTGATGTCTTCTCTGAACCTCTTACCAGAGAAAGTAATAGTCTTAATGGACAAAAGTCCATGAAATAAGAAATAAGTCTTCATTTAGGATTGTATCATAATTGGCTAATGAATCTTAGTATTGTTAGTAACCACACGATGGAATCAAATTAGTTTTCTTTCCATTTTAGTACCACCCTGAAAAGAGCCTGAAAGCATGACTGTTTTAAGACATTTATCTAAAAATTTAGTTATGGTTGAATGGAGAAAAACAAAGATAGAAGCCAAAAAAATTGGTGGGAGACAAGAGTTCAGTACAACTAAATTGCTGCTTGCTTGGAGTTGTTGTGTTTTGGTTCCTGAGACATTCTGTAATCTCTCTAAAGGACAAAGTGGTAAATAAAGTAGGTTTTTTGAGATTTATGGTCTCTCTTGCAACTGTTCCACTCTGTCATTATAGTGAGGAAGCAGCCACAGGCACCTTGTAAGCAAATGAGTGAAACTGAGTTCCAGTAAAACTTTATTTATAAGAACAGGTGTCAGGCTGGATATGACCCACAGGCTTCATTAGCCTACCTCTGGTGGTAGGTTAGCTGTCACTCATGGCCCAGATAATATATACACGTCATTGTGTTTGATTTGCCCAAACTCTTCATCAGAGCCTTCATGGTGGGGCCCTGACTTCCTGTCAGCAACCATATCTCCCATACCGGGGATGTGTTGACCTTCTTTCTACTCCCTACACAAGCCAAGTTCACTCCCCAGCATCACCTTTGTCTCTGCCGATCCCATCCCCTCCAATTGGCTGCCCAGATCTATCAAATAAAAATATAAGTAGTTCAATTTGAATTTCAGGGGCACCTGAGTGGCTTAGTTGAGTGTCCGACTCTTGGTTTCGGCTCAGGTCATGATCTCGTGGTCATGGGATGGAGCCCTGTGTCGGACTCCATTCACCACGGAGTCTGCTTCAGATTCTCTCTCTCTCTCTCTCTCTCTCTCTCAAGTGCAAATAAATAAATAAATAAATAAAATCTTTAAAGATATTTGAATTTCAAACAGTTAATAGTTCTTTTAGTATAATTACATCCTATGCAGTATCGGGATATACTTACACTGAAAAAGGTTGTTTATCCGAAACTTCAGTTTGACTGAATGTCCTACATTTTATTTGTCAACCCTACCCTAGAATAGCCTTCCTCTTGTTCTTTATCTGACTGCCTGCTTCTTGTTTTTCTTGTCAGTGTCAGCTCCTCACAGTGTCCCTTCGCTGGCCACCCTCTTTAGTCAGTTCCCTCTTCCAGGCACTCTCACTCTGGCTGCCTTATTTTCTCCATATCTGAAATTATCATATATATTTATTTTGTTGACTAATACCTTTCTCCATGAGAATAGGGACCTAAGCTCTCATGTTCCCTTTCTTTTCCCTACTGCCCTCAATCGTCCCTGGCACATAATAGGTCTTCCATGAATATTTCTCGAATGAGTACTTGAACCCATAAATGAATAACTCTGAAATTACATATTCATCGAAAAGCTACCTATGCCCAAAGCGATGGGAATATGAACTAAAACTAACATCGAGTGAGTTCCAAGTGTGTAGCAGGTGTGGCCCAGGTGCTTAATCTCTTCTATAGGCCAAAAGCTCAGGAAGGAATTTGTATCCTCAGCTGAGGTAAGAGGAGACAGGATCTCCTTAAGTCTGCTGAACACGTTGGAGGTCTCAGAGGCAGTAAGTGGTAGAAATCAAATCAGGTCTTCCTTTTAACCCAAGACTCGAGAATTCCCAGAACCCCTTAAGAAAAGTCTTGTGTATATCAAATGTGTGTTCACTTTCTTTGAACTTCATCTCCTTGGAACATTCCTAGAAACAGAAGAAAACAAATCTGGCCCACATCGAAAGGAAAGGCCACCTCACTTTGGCTTCATTGTCAAATCACTTCTTCTTAAGCTAACTTTTAGCAGCTATAGAACATGTCAAACGAGATTTCAAAATGAGTGGCCATGAAAACAAAACAAAGCAAAACAATGCAGTGCACGAGCACAGGCTTACTTCTGGAGAATTCTCCATCCTCAACATATGGAAATGGTGGTAGTACCTGACCTTGCTCCCACATGGAGTTGACCTTGCCACCTTGGCTAACTCTCTCTGCCCGTTCTTCAGCATGGTCCTAGTGTCTATCATGTTACCTTCAAACGTTTGTGTCTTTCAATCCGAACAAGCCAAGAAGCCCTGTTTTCTCATCTCTTTTGTTTGTGTGGGGAGGGTGTTTCAACCCACTGCCACTGTGTCGAGAAATGTGACTGTGTTCCCAGTTTCTCCTGTGTGGCTGTTGATGGCCAAAGTGGGTGCCCTGTCCCTTGGGAGTCTCTTGCCCGCCAAATCACATATAAAGTGACAAACACTCTGTTTGCCATCCAAGAACACTGATACACATCTATAAACTGTACAGCCAAGCGATCAATCTTATGGATTTTCTTTTTTCCAAGTGCTTCTGTCAGAAGGAACACAAGCATCAGCCTGTCTCCCAAATCCAGAGGCATGCGATTGGACTACTACAGTTCTGTAGCCACGGTCACTTTTACGATATTTCTTTCTTGAAGAAGACACAGGATATTTGTCTAGTGGGTTAAAAAAGCAAAATCACATGTTATATTCTAAAAAAATTTGTCAAATCCACTGGTTACTTCTGGGCTCTCTCTTACAAGCATGAGTAGAAAACATTTTTTTTAAATTAACATATAATGTATTATTTGCCACAGGGGTACAGGTCTGTGAATCATCAGGCTTACACATTTCACTCACCATAGCACGTACCCT
>CM052888.1:7201463-7263587 GCA_028534135.1 Potos flavus
GGACATTGCTGCCGTGAACATTTGGGTGCACATGCCCCTTCGGATCACTGCATTTGTATCTTTAGGGTAATAGAAAACATTTTAGTTTTCTAAAATGCCTTGGATCATAAATGAGTCAAGAAAAGAAGGTGTGCGAGGTGGGACTGGTTCATCAATTCACAGGTCACAGCCATGCAGGGCAGAGCAATGCTGGCTCGGCTGGTTGCTCTGAAGGCTCCCTCACCCCAAGTACATATTGGAAGCTGATTTCTTCTTGATGCCAAGTGGGGAGTGGGAGTTCAATCTAGATTTTTCTCTGAATTACGGCATCTGCCATGAAAATCTCCAGAAGTTCATTTTAATGGGGCTGTTCTTCTCGTGTCTGAATGTTTCTTCAAGGAGAACATGTGCGATCTAAGCTCTTCTAGAACAGGCATGGAAGGGAAGGCATGGAGGACACTGGGGCAAGATGGAGCCGCCGGGCTCAGGGACCCTCCGTCTGGAAGTCTGACATGGGTTCATCAATAAGCTCCTTCCTCCCGGCAGGTCCAAATGCCCTAGAGCTGGTGAGGACATGAGTGTGGCTGGTGCCAAGGAATCACTGATCTAAAAGCCAGGATGTTTCTGGCCCCAGATCTCCATCCCTTCCTGTGGACTGTTTTCTCAAGCTGCGCGTGTTTGTGCTGATTCTAATGTAAGGGAAAGGTGAAATATTGTGACACAGAAGGCTAAAGGCTTGTTCCAAGGAAGTGTTGAGTTCTGTTATTTCCTTCCTTTTCAGCCTCCTCAAATTCTCGTTGTTGGCGAGGCGGCCGGGTTGGACCAGCGCTCATGTGAACGGTGTGTGCAGGGCGCCTGGTCCTCACCTCCCCGGCATGCCTTGCCCCCTGCAGGAATGCTCGCGCTCCTGAGGGGGGAGATTAATTCCGTGTTCGGTCCACATTTAGACTGGTGCATTTCCTGTGCAAACACGGCTGACATTTATGAAATCTAATTTAATAAATGTCTGCGATATAGCACTCATTAACATACCACAAAATAGCTCCAGAGTAGCCTATTTTAATCAAATAAATTGTTGCTGCTGCTACCACAGGCTGTTCCTTTATTAAGCGGGAAGGAGCAGCACCTGGCCAGGGACCGAGTGTGTCTGGGGCCCCGTGTTAGGATCCTGCAGCCCCGGCTGCCGTTACCACCCGGGGGTCCGTGCCTTTCCGTGTTTGCTCCTGAGATGAGAAGATGAAAAATTGCTGATCATATATCATCTCCATAAATCTTACCGACAATAAGTCATAAAACCTTGTGTCCTTACATATGGTAGGCGCCTGGGGACCATGTTGCCATATGTGAGCAGCAGCCTCTGGAAAAGAAAAATTCTGTTGCCTATGAGAAACTTCTAGAAGTGTTTCCTTTGCCTACCATGAGCCGGCCACTTGGACTTCTTCACTTCCCCCTCTCCGTTTCACTTTATTTTTCCCTTCCCCTCACCCCCTCATCATGGGGCTGCCTCTTTTTGTTCCAAATTACCATCCGAAGAACTCCCAGCTCACTAATTAGGAAATTTTGTGCTTTGCTAAATTCCCTTTCTGTCTGTCACAACAGAATGAGTGAATAATCACCCCCAGCCAACATGGGGCACAGGTATTCAGGGTTTTTGTGTGGGAGAACAGGGGCTCTTGTTTTCCCGGGGACTGTTCCCAGCTGACAGAGGCCCGAAGCCTGCAAACTGCCCCTAGCTAATGAGAAATGCTTATTTATTCTAAAAACTCAGCCCGTTTTCATATCTCTCAGCTAAATTAAAGGAGACGTGAGAATATGGTCTCTCTCAAGCTCGGCAGGATGGAGTCTGTGTTCTGGAGACGCAGCGAGATGGGATCACCGAGCTTCAGGCTGGTCTGGAACACGGGCCATTGGTTTTCTTACCAAAGCCAGTTGCACACTTGAGATGTGGGAAGATGGGAAAGTGTAATGTACTTTCCTTTTCTTGTTTAGCTAAACGATTTGATTATCTGTTGCCTCTCATGGTGATCAGGGGAAAGTACGGGAAGAATGTCAACAGGCAGGCACAGCAGCTGGTCCTGGGGTGCAAGGGTGGGGGGTCTTTATGGGGTAAGGCCTGAGCAGAGGACCCCTGCAAGTTACCATTTCTCAGAAGTCTGATTTCCAGCCTAAGAAACACGTGCTTTATCCCAGAGAGTAGAGTGCACCCGGTCGGTATGGAGCTCCTCTGAGCGTCCTATCTAGACCTGAGAGAGGACACTCCTTTCCTGCGATATTTTATCCAAAAGTCATAAACAAAACCAAGCCCCTGATATTTAGTCAACAAGAGAAAATACTTGGAAAGACAGGCAGGAAGTTAGAGGCCGCGTGGGGAGGGGATAGATGACCACAGTGCTTCCAGAAAGGGAAGTTGGCCAGGCAGTCCTGGTGGGTCTGGGAGGGGGACACTCGAACTCCTCCTGCTCCCTACATCCCTCCCTCCTTCCTCATCCTCTGTTTTGTGATGCCCCATGGGAAACCTACTTGGGGGATCCTCTGTCCCCCAACCCGGAATAACTTAGCACATCCAAATTGCACACCTTGGAGCTTGGCTTCACTCTGGAAACTGGCGAGGAGAGGGAGAAAACTTACCCGATTCACCACCAAGATAGGGTGGGGATGAGGCTGGCAGGAGCCCTTTTTGGTATTTGGCACGGAGCATGGGACAGACTGACTTTGTGCTATTCTTATGCTAATTATCTTACCAAGTGATATTTGATTGTTTCTATAAAAGGTTTATGTCAGTGCGATTCACCACAGACATTTTAAAGACCTCAAGATGCAAGAAAGAAATGTACCCAGAGTCCATTAAAGAATTGGGTTCTATTAATGTCCGAGAGTCTGTTGGAAGGGGCGTTGGCACCTCCTTAGCCTGCTGCGAGGATGGGAATGGCACTCCCCTCGCCTAATAACTTCTGCTAAAAATCAGAGAAAAAGCATGCTTCCACTCTGTGAGTTTTGGCTCTTAACATGACTTGGAGATTCCGGCGTTTTGAAAACAATGCCTTTGCTTGTATTCCGTCTTTCTAACTTGAAAATAAGAGTGGTGTGCTGGTGTGGAAATAAGAATAATTATGGTAGCTATCCTAGAAATCGGTATAACACTTCACTAGTAGAGAACACGCGCTGTTTTCAATCCTCCAAAAACAGCAATATGAAAAGCTTCATGATCTCTCCTCTATCAAGAAATAGTCACAAAATAAAGTGGCTTCCTCAACTGTATAGAGGGAGAAAGTGACAAAGACATCCAGGTTTGTCTGATGGTTTCAGATCCGTGGTGCCCTCACATGTTATTCTCCCTTCTTGTCCCTGAGGCAAGACCTCATACTAGGGACAAATTTGGGAATTTGGAGTGTTGGGTTCCTAGGGAGGAGGTCTGAATTACTTCTTCTCTCTTGGTTCTCTGTATTCATTTGGAAGACTGAAGAAAGGAAGCGGGCACTCCTGCCCGGGTGATCTATAAACCTCTCAGCTTAAAAACGTGTGATTCAGTGCAAGTCACAATAAACGCCTGCTTTTTCATTTTTATTTTTATTTTGTGTGTGTGTGTGTGTGTGTGTGTGTGTGTGTATTTAATACAACTATAAGCCATTTTCCTTTTTTATTCTTCCAAATGCCTGGCATCACCCTGAAGAGAAACAGAAACAGCCATATTTTGAAGAGTTTACAAAAATAAAGTATGTTCAGCATACAGATCATGTGTATTGCCCCAACATGATACAGAGCCAGGCATGGAGTCATTGCTCACAAACTCACGGGTACGAGAGTGGATGGGGCTGACCTCACCCAGGTCTCTGGAATCCCCAGAAGCCCTCCCAGAACGCAGCAGAACCAGAAGGCGCGGAGAGCCTCTCCCGCGGGCTCCCAGGCGCACAGCTCAGCCGTCTCCTGGTGGTGTCCCTGTCTGTAATTATTAGCAATGAGTAATTGCCCCTGCTCCCATCTTGTGCGACATGTGGCAGCTCGGGGTACTCAGAGCAGCTGCGACCAGCCCGGAGCTGGGTCCATCCCCTCTGTCAGTGCTGCTGGGAGGGGACAGGTGCTGTGCTCTGGCATCTCCCAGACACATGGCGCTTTGCTGGAAGGAGGCAGGCGAGGCCTCACCCATGGGGGATGCTCTGTGGGCAGCTGAGATGTTTATAGGGAGTGATTCCAAGGGCTGAAATGTAAGGCTGTGAAGGATTCAAGGGTGTGGCCCAGAGGTGAGGGGGAAAAGTTGTCAAAGGGTCTGTGACTTTATAAATGTCTTTGCTTTATAGATGAGGAAACGGAGTTTCAGGGTTGTCAAGGGGCTGCTCAAAGGCACAGGCACGCAGCTGGACAGGGGACAGTCCAGGAATCAAATGCAGGTTGAACTGACTCCACAGCCCGTGCTCTTTGTAATATGCCCCGGGAGGAAATAAGGGGGTGGAGGCCTTGAGGGGTTGGGTGCAGATATCAGTGGGCTGGAGGCCTTAGGGGCGTAGCATGGGGCTGCTCTGTCACTGCAGAAAGAAAAGCCCTCCCAGCTTCGAACGCTGACGGTGTTGGGCTGGGCCAGCCTCAACCACAAACTGAACCACTCCTAATCGAAGGAGACTTCTTCCCCAACTCACAGTTTTGTTCCTGGACAGCAAAGAAGTTTCTTAACAGCTAGAAACCTGAGCAACTCAATCATTTTCCTCCTCTCCTCCATCCCTTCCCTTCTTTCTCCAAGAGTTTGTTGAGTTTCTGTCTTGCGCCAGACACTGGGCTGAGCGCTAATGAAAGAACACGTGACCCACTCCGTCCAGTGAAATGTGCAGGGAAAGGAACACGCCACTTGTAGGCAGGAGCTTTCAAGAAAGGCTGTGGCTTGCCTGTGCTGTCCCTTCCCCTCCTTCAGTGACTGCGGACACCCTGCTGGCTCTGAGGTTTGAACATCTAGAATCCTAAGATAACGCAGGAACAGCTGTCCAGAGGAGTCCGTGGTCCCACAGCAGACCCTGTGTGCGTGCTCCCCTCTCTTGTGTGAAGCGGCTGGGATTGGAAGGTTGTCACTGCGGCACACCTTAGCTTCTGCTGACTAAGGCAACTACATTTAGAGCTTGGCTTTCGACGCAGTCTTTTATGCCTTCTCTTCTAGCCGAACCTTCTCTTGGAGAGTTGGGCTTTCCCACTAGACTTTGAGCTCCTTCAAGGCAGGGTCCTTGCCTTATTTACCTCTGTCTCCCTCATCTGTGGTCCAGGGCCAAGCAGAGGCCCCCTGAACAAGTGATGAGCAATAGGGAGCAATGGAGTTGGCCAAGGCAGCCCCACGGCCTTGAAAGGAGGCACATGAGCACTCCGATGGAGGAGGGCATTTGTCCAGCTGCTAACTGGTGGAGTCAGGATCTGAACTGAGATGTGTTGGACCTCAGGGTCCATCCCCTTGGCATTGCAGCACACCCCCTGACTGCCCCTGGATTGGGCCTCCTGTTTGCTGAGCTCTCTCCCCCAGTAGGCAATGCCTCATCCCCACAACCTTCCTTCCCCTGGGAGCATTAGGATGGCCCTTCAGGAAAGACTGCTGGTCGTCCAGTCGCTGAGAAGGAGAACACTAATATTATATGAGTATCTACTGGATTCCAGATACCTGGTCCCACGGCGGGCATCGTCTGTGTGAGAAATCCATACATTACTGATATAAAGAGTCATACTTAATTCCCATGTCAACCCTTTGATGTAGGTCCGGTTATCGTCCCTGGGTGAAAGAGAGGAAAAACTATGGCTCAGAGTGGTAAAGTAACTGGGGCAAAGTCACAAAGCTCGTAAGTAGCAGAGGGGAGGCATGAACTCAAATCTGACTCCAGAATGGAGGGTTTTGACAACTATTTTATGTTGCATCTCATTGTTCGCTGCAGGGAGCTTATGTGTGTGTAAGAGAGAGATGGAGAGAGAGAACGCGCGTGAGTGAGCACAACTCTTTTGGCGGCTGGCGATGATACAGGAATATCTTTGCTCGCTGTTTATCCAAGTTCGTCACTTGTTTTTTTACAGGAAGCTGTAATGACTTCCTGCTTTAACTCTCACAGATGCTGGCTGTGATAATTCCCGTATTTACATACCTACAGGGCAAGGAGAGGTCTGTGAGCTGCTGACTCTGGTGGGATTTCAGGACAGAGACTGATGGGTTCCCTCCTCCCCTATTATCTCTTGTGCACCCTCCCAGAACGGCTTGTGGGTGGGGGAGGGCGCTCTTTCCTCCGTCCCTTATTGTGTCCCTTAAGCCCTGCGCCAGACCTGGGCTAAGCACTTTCATATGTGTTACCTCATTTGGTCCTAACAACTGCCTGGCCCGGTAGGGACTGTTAGCCCCATTTCACAGCCCAGGAAACCCAGGCTTAGCTTAGAGCAGTGGTTCTCAACTGGGAGCAATTGTCACAACTTGGGGTGGGGGCGGCAGAATTACGACCAAGAGAGTAGAGGCCAGCAGTGCTACTCAGTGTCTTACAATGCACAGGTCAGCCCCCACCACACAGGATTACCCGGCACAATGTCAGTAAGGCCTCGGTTGAGAAACTTTGACTTAGGTATGTCATGGAACTTTGAAGCAACGGGGCTGAGATTGAGCCCACGTCTGCCAGGCCTAATCATGCACGCCTCACAGCGGAGAGCAGATGGGTACGAGACTCGTAAAGGCAGTAGGGCCCTCCTCCAGCGTCTCCCCGTGGTTGCTCTGTACATGCTGACGTCTGGTGCCACCTTGACCACTCTCCCGACAGTGTCAGCCGACCCCTCCTCTGACAGCATGTGCCTCTCACCTGTGCGGCCTTGCCTGCTTGGCACCAGTATCCCCGAAGGCTCGCTTTTGTCATACTATGTTTGTAAGCCTGTTTCTATATTACCCTAGATGACAAAGCTCTGAATAAGAAAGCCTGCCTTGTTCCTCTGAGGCTCTAACTGATATGCTTCACTCATTCAAGAAACACCTGCTCTGTGCCTGGCCTATGCTGGGTTCTAAATACGCACAAGGGAAAAACAAAGTGTAATACAAAATCAACTATTATAGTACTCATAGAACCAATGACAACCATTAGGATTTACTAAACTTTTCATACCCTCCAGGCATCAGCTCCCATAACTCTCTAGGGACCTTATGAGATATGTCTTACTGAAGGGTGCTTGGCAAACTCAGAAGGGGATGCCCAAGCCTGCCTAGGTGGTTGTGGAAGATGACCTAGAAGGGCTGGGGTCTGAGTGGAGATCTGGAGGAAGGAGTACATGTGGGTGAGGGCATCAGGGGCAGAAAGATCAGCATAAAGAAACCCTGGAGGAACCAAACTCATGTCTCAATAGAGATAGCATTTGGGGTTGACCAGATGTCTGGAACCACACAAGTGGATCTTATAACGACTGGCTGTGTCTCTCAGCTCAGTGTACACGTTGTCTCCATCACTCAGGGCCAAAGGGTCTCCAGGCTGACTTTTGAAAAGAGAACTGGTCAGATCCCTGGGAGTTCTCAGCTTCCCCTGCAACGATTTCCAGGGCTTTCCCCAGTGTCCATTGTTGGGACAAACTTGGGGGTTCCTTGAATGACACTGTGCTTGGATATCAAAAATAAAAGGGTCTAACTGGGGAGCCAATTCAAGTGTTGATAACACAAGAACTACAAGTATTTGGACTAATCACCAGATGCAAGTCAATAGAGATATGATACACATCAAATCAAATTAATGAACCTGGGGGGGTTATTTATGGAGTACCTACTCTGCTCTTGAACACATGGGGGACACAGAATAATGCTAATGGTGAGATCCCAGACACCAAGACTTTGAGGCCTTGTGGGAAACCCGCAAGGCAAGCAAAGTCAAGACTGTAGTGGAAAATTACCCAATACTGGCTGTGGAGTGGAAACCAAAATTGGAAAAGAGAAGGATTGATGTACAGAGGTAAGATCAAGGAAAGCTTCTGGAGAAGGCAGAATTCAGGGAGAGCCTTGAAGGCCAGGACAGAGAGGGAAAGTAGGCTACTGAGGAAGTTTCATTAGACAATAGATAAAGAGCCCTAAGACTAATACCTAAGGAATAGTCCAAGGATTCTAAATTCAGGTCAGGTCCAAACTCCAGAGGGCATTATGTAAGGTCCTTCCTTGTCTAGTCCCATTCTTCCTGGCAGTGATTATTGCTGGCTTTCTCTGGCCTCGCTGCTCCTCCCAGCCCCACTTCACACCCAAAGCCCAGCTCTCTATAAATTATCTTCAATCTATAGTCACATCACAGTTTTTAGATTTTGTTCATGTTCATTACTTAGAATGTTCTTTCCTTTCTCTGCAAGATGAACTCTATCCTTCTATGAGCAGCTTCATTGCTGCCTTCTCCATGCAGCCTTCCTGCATTCTTCACACTCTGTCCTCTGTTCTCATCCCATGTCATAGCACCTACATATTATTGGATGCTCCGACTCATTCCCTCAGTAGCTTCTTGCAAGGAGCTTCCTGAGATTAGGACTTTGTCTAACTTTATATCTCTTTCCACATCTGTACTGAGCACAGGCTATGACTCATTCTGAAGGTGCATTAATACTTGTTGACCGTAAGGGTGAATGGAACTAGGAACTGAATACCTTTTGCAAAGAGCCAACTTATTCGCAGAGATTTGGGTGTGTTGAGAGTTACTCTGTCCAATATGGTAGCCACTAGCTAGTCATAGCTATTTAACTTTAAATTAATTACAGTGAAATAAAATTAAAAATATAGTTCCTCAGTCGCTAGACACATTTCAGGCGCTCAGTAGCCACACACGGCTAGTGGCTATGGTTTGGACAGCTTGGACACAGAGCATTTTCAGCACCTCAGAAAGTTCCAATCTTCAAAACTGGTCTTGGCTTTATAAAGAATGGCCTCGGGCACCCGGGTAGCTCTGTCAGTTAAGCATCTGCCTTCGGTTCCAGTCATGATCCCAGAGTGCTTGGATTGAGTCCTGTCACTTCTCCCTCTCTCTATGCCCCTTCCCCTTGGTCATGTTTGAGCACTCTTGCTCTCAAATCAATACATAAAATCTTAAAAAAAAAAAAAAATCCTCTGTGTCCCTCCTCGTGTCCCTATTTAGGCCCTCTTTCTCCTTCCCAAGGTTTGCTGTGGCTAATCCTTTGGGGAAATCAAATATCACTACTTGGATAATGCCAAGAACTGCAGAGGAATTTGGCAAGGTGGGGTTTGCTTAGGGTTATTCCTGCTCTGTGTAAATCAAATCACTCCCCTAGGGTGGGCTTTGGGCCTGCAGAGAGCCCAGCGGCTGCAGTGTTCAGACACAGGTACCTGTCATGGGAAAGTCCAGAGCCAAAGTACAGAGCAAGCTGAGCTCAGCTCCACGTAGACAAGGTAAGCTTCAGAAACACCTGGCAGACTCAGAAACGCAGATGTCTCTCAGCTCTTAATTGAAAATGTTCTGAGTGGGCAGAATAAGGACAGAGCTATTTGAGAGTCCCCTGGTTCGTGTTTCTTGGAGAGAAAAACAGAAAAACAACAAAACCTAGTTTTTCCTTTGGTTTGCCAATTCAGTGAAGGGCCTTTATTGAACCCCAAGATCAATAAATCAACCCCAAGAATTTCAAATATTATTTTTTTTTGTCTTAGAAGTGGGTCCCTATAATATAAGCCCAATTTATAAAGGACATTAAAAAAAAAAAAAAAGTTCTTGCTTAGGTTGAAAGTTGAGAGGGGAACCTGGCCCCCACTTGTTTTGTTTTTCCTCTAGCGCCATCAGAACGCACAACTCCAGGGGGCGCTAGTCACACTGTAGTCTAGGTTTGACCTACTTGTACCTTTGCACAGAAGGCATGCACAATTTGAAAACTCTGGTCCGTCTACAATCCCAACTTTTTGGGGAAAAGAAAAAATATATGCCCACTTCTTCAATCAATCGTAATAAACATATACATATTTCTGCCAGTCTTTCTAATTTGTGAAGTGCTTTGTATATCACGCCTCATCAGATCTTCTCAAAGGCTAGCATGAAGCCTTTGGGTTCAGAAACTCTGTACCCCTACCACCTAGTTTATTTGTTGGCACATAGTAGGCATTTAATATGTTATTTGAGGAAGGGGGAAAAGAGACAGTAAGTAAAAGGGTAGAGGAAGGAAGGAAGGGAGGGAGGAGTTTATGACGCATCGTTGTCAGTTTCAGTTTACAGAGAAAGAAACCATAAGAAATGCAATGAATTTCAGTGACTTACTAAGTCAACAACAAACAGAGGGGCTGTGGTGCGCTCTCTTCCATCTTTAAAGCCCATACTTCTAACCATACTTCACCCATGCTCCCATTTTGTTTTTTCAAGCCAAAAGCCCGTTTTGAGTACTTACCATGCATTCTTTTAGGGCACCAGCTTTTTAACATACGAAACTGTAGAAGAAGGTGTATCTCTCCTTGAGAAGCAATTTCGCTCCTGGGAGCCTTGACTCTCTCTCTCCTGAAGTAACCCACCCCTCTGGTCATTTGTCAGAGGCCAATTGCAAGCCTGCCCAAGGGGCGCAAGTAAAAAGTGCATCACCAGGCATAGGAGTAACTGAGGCATTCAGGAAACAAAGCCCATGAGCAACCAGTCCTCGAGGGGTGGCTGAACTGGATCGGTGTTTAAATTCACATGTCAGGATGTCAGGGGGTGTTCTTCGGCTTGTTCCATTTTTATAATGAAGCTGTATGTCTAGAAGTGAGGGGAAAAAAAAAAAATCTTTGACATGGGGAGAAATGAGTGATACGACATGTTTCTAAGATTACCAGTGGGGCTCCTAGTGCAGGGCGAGCTGTGGTTAGTGGGCCTGCCATGGCCATGATGTTAGGAATAATTACATCGTGAGTTCAGCTGAGTCCCAGCGGCGAGAACATGACTTCGTGAGTTCACCTCCATATCCGTGCTCACACGCGCACGCACACACACACACACCGGCAGAGAGGGAAACTTTCAAAGGGCTTGTAACAGAACAAAGCACAGTTTTTACTATCACAAAATCTTTATGGATCGCCATCCTTGAGGTGAAGTTATATCCTTTATGGTCACATTTTGGTAGTTTCCTTAAATTATTGAAGGCATTTCGTAGGGCCTGCGCTCTTGGAACAGGGCTGGGAAAGAGGCCCCTGTCCCCCGTCTGGAGGTGGGTTAATGATGGCGCTCCTTGTGCAGTGCGTCCAGGACACAGAGGTTAATAAAACCCGTAGCTCTTCTTCATGGGTACCAGGGGATGGTTAATGTTCAAGCCTGTGCAGGACCTCAGCTTAATGTTCCGTATGAAGGATAGCGCTGCCAGACGACACCCTCCCTGGTGCCAACCTCGCATATTAGTACATGCTAGAAATGGGCTGAGCAAACCGGGAAAAGTTAGGTGCATCCCTCCCAGCTGGGTGTGATGGGCTGGCCCCACGCCTCCCTGGCTGCTCTCGGAGTCAGCCGTTGCTGTGTGCCTGGAGCACTGGACAAAGAGTTGGGAGAGCCTGTGCCCGGTCCCTGCTGCATCGGGGGTGTCCAAATCTGGTGTCCCTCTGTCCTCCTCTGTCCAATGAAGGGCACAAACTGCCTTCGCCCTCCTCCGGTATGTGTACATAAAGAGGTCTGGGGACTGTAAGGTAATGCATCAGTTTTGTGGTTACAGGCACAGGCTCTGGGCGCATGGGAAACTAGAGTCAAATCTGTGTCAGCCCTCCTCCCTGTGTGTCTTAGGCAAGTTGCCTGACCACTCTGTCTTTGTTTGGTTTCTGCCGGAAACAGACCCTGAGATAAGGATTTGAAGGCAAGTAATTTATAGGGGAAGTGTCAGGGGGAAGGCTGCTGTGAGTGGTGCAGCATCAAGTTAAGTTACCACGGTGGGCAACTGGATGTAATCCCGCTGGAGACCTCTGGGAGGCAGTATGGGACACATGCTCTGGGGGTCTTCCCACCTGAGGGGCAAGGGAGCTGGGGCATTGATACACCCACTCTGTCAGTCTTGGCTGAGGGCTGCTCTAGCGGCTTCTGCCCGCATGCTGGTGGGCAGGGTTGGCCCCCACAACTGGCAAACCTTAGGCACAGAAATGCAGCTGCTGGTGCTTGAAAGTGTGGATGGCGTGCACAGAAATGGGACGACCTGGGAGGAAATCAGAGGGACAGCATCTGTTCCCTGAAGTCCCAAGTTCCTCCTTTCCGAAACGAGGCCAACACTTCGTACTGCCTAGCGTTGCCAGGGTTAAATGAGATACTGCAGGAGCCCACTAAGTGTGTTAGTCATGATTCATGCTAACCCAAAGGATGGGTCCATGTATTGTAGTTAAGAACCTAAATTAGACCTGGGTGACTTGCCCATATTTGAAGACTTTCTTTGGAACATAGACATTTTGTTCTTTTGGAAAATAAACTTACTGTTTGGCATTAAAGGGAGTGGAAAGGATAAATAGTGTTAGCCAAAGAATGGGCCTTTCCTCCTGAGGTAAGAAAGCAAGGGAAGGAGTGACTTCCATGTGCCATGTTTCAGGGGACAAAGGGAGGCTGGGGGCATTGTTATCCCAGGTGGGGGCAAATGAATTCATCACCCAAGAGTCTACTGCATAGCCTGTTTGTTATCCCTGCAAGTTGCTGGCCAGAGTCCTTCATGTTTTAGATCACTGGAAACGTTAATTTTGCAATGCAGTGGGATCACTGGGATTTCTCCATCAGAGGCTGAGACAATGTCCCTGCATACATGCCTGGGGCCTCTTGCTTAGACTTTACGGAATACGAATAGACACACCAAGGGAATGGGCCCTTCATTCCCGTCTTTGCCCCCTCCCACAGGACCCCGAGATGATTTCCTTGGATTGCCACTGGGTTCTTAGATGATGCGATCTTACCCCTTTCGCATGGATACGGGCACCGCCATGCTGCTGTGTTCGGGAGCATTTGGGACCACGTGCGCACGGTGCTACTCACCCTCAGAAGGGACCCTCGAGCAGGCATTTGGGGCTCAGCATCTAATCTTCCAGTGCTCAGTGACGCTGGGGCGTGTGTTTACATAGTTCTGTTTGAGCCAGTAGTCCCTGCCGTTGTAGACACAGGCACCGTAGGTCGGAGTGTGTGAATGAAAGAATAACTGTGGAAATGCACTGGGAGACGAGAGGGGGGAGGAGGGGCGCCACTTCTAACGGGAAAAAGTAGGCTTGGAGATTGGTAGCTTTCTTTACTGCCGACCCTCGACTGTGCTAAAAAGCAGGAAGCCAAGCTGACACTTCCATGTAAATCTGAGATTTCCCTTTTTGGTCTTGCAAATTCCATTCTTGCCTCGCTGTCATCCACTGGGGAGACGTCCCCAGTCTTACTCACAGTTAAGAATAAATAGTGCTCAGGCTGCTAAAAAAGGAGAGATTGCAGCACCTCTCATCTCAGTGTGCGTCATTAACTGACTCCGCAGCACCCCGTCCCGTAAAACTGTGATTATGGCTGAGGGGCACCGAGCACCAGCCCATCCCTTCTCGGTGCAGGCTTTTAAAAGGGAAAATTCTTAAACAAAACAAAACAACCTCCCGGCGCTAAAATGCATTTTAAGGGCCCTCACAAATCAGACGTCTTTGTCCGTTGGGTTTAACACATAATGGAAACAGATCCTGGTGGAAGGTGCTTCAAAATAATCTCACGTGTTTCTAGAATTACGGGGGGATGCGTCGTCCACACTGTGGGTGGAAATGAGTTTCTTCACATGATTCTCCTATGTCCACTTAGCCCACACGTTTCAATTTTCCAGATGAGAAGCACTAAGGAATGAAATTCTGTCCAGACTCCAGAGAATGACATTCTGGGAAATCCTCCGATCCACTGGGGTCCGGGAGCTGTGATGTCTATGAAGACATTTGGTCTCTAATTCACCTCCTCATTTGTTGTTTTGTTCAGAAGTATTTACCAAGTGCTTATTTTATGTTAGGATCTGTTCTGTGTGGCGTCCGTGCCCCCAGGATTTCAGGGCTCGTGTAGGAGATCAAGTAAACCATCTCCGTAGGGCACGAGTCTTGGGAGACCCCAGAGGCCAGTGGGCACCCAGCTTGGTGGGTCAAGTGAGGCTCCTGGAGGAGCTGGAATCCTAGAGCAGCATTCAGGGAGTCTGCGCTGGGAGCGGGCATAGCCAGGAAGGGTGTTCCTGGCAGTGGTTGGGACATAGAGAGGCTGGCTCAGCCAGGACCGTCCCCTCCCACTGGGCAGTGGGGCAGTCCTGATGCTGAGCTCTGTCAGTGGGACGCCATCTGGGGGACTCAGGGCTTCCTGGCTTCTCAGCCCGCTGCTGAGAGCAGGTGGTTCCTTCCCACACGTTCGCTTAGCAAACCCTGAGCTGCCAGCCTCTCTCGGTTATGGACAGTTAGGAGCTGAATGAGACTGAGCCCCTGCTTTCAGGGGAAATAGAGTCATAGAAGCAGACCCTGAGTATTGAACCAACATGTCAGTATGTGCTGGCCATTAGCCCAGCTCTGGGCAAACAAAGTCAGGAGGCATTTACAGATGAGGAAAGTGAGGTGCGGGTGAGCTCAGCAGCCACATCAAAGATGAGGGCCTGTCGGAGCCAGGATCTTACCCAGGTCTGCCGAGATCACTGTGAGTGGTAAAAGGAGCAGAAGGCTCCAGCCTCCAGACAAGCCTGACTCAGAGCCACTCCTGGTCTCCGGACTCCTCCGAGGACGTGGGTTAAGACACCTCAGAGCTCCTCCTGTGGCCTCGCTGGGACAGTGTCTCCAGTGGGCCCTCCGGGGGGGTGCAGGAGGAGACACTGCCATGTGGCCGCCCGGCCAGTGAGCCCCCGCTTCTCTCGCTGTAGGAACCCGCCCTGCCAGGCAGCTGGGCCTTGGTGGCCTTTATCCGACCCCACCCCCAGCACCTCCAAGCTTTCCCCTCGGGCCCCGCTGGCCGACCTTGGCCTGTCTCTGGCCTCAGCGCGGGCGCCAGGCCTGCTGCTGGACCCTGGCCAGGCCCCACCCAGCGCTCGGCCTCTTCCCCAGTTGTGCCTGGCAGGCCGAGAGCTCACAGGCCAGCCTGGAGTCGGGGCGCCCGGGTGGTGCTCCCCAGGGCCAGCTTAGCCTGTTGGAGTGTGAGGCCCACCTGCGAGGACCTGCGTCACTTTCAAAGAGTCAAATGCAGGCCCGAACCATCTGAGGCAGAGATCAAGAGGGGTTCTCCTCTCATTCTCCTGCTTTCCCGGGATGGCTGCTGCCTCCTGCACTCTCTCTCTCTCAGACACACTCACATACACACTCCTGGGTTGAAACCCTGGATAACAGCTTCTTTTTCCAGGTGTTTCTGTCTTCTAGATACTGTGTCAGGCTAACACTCATCATCTCACATAATCCTTACTTTTCCCAAAATGTCCTGTGAAGGGAGGACCTGACGTCCCCATTTTACAGACATATCAACTGAAGCTCAGAGACTGAATTCAAACCCAGGTTTTTCTAACTCCACAGCCCACACTCCTAGCCACTTGGTAGCGATGTTGGACATGTCCTTTAACCTCTCCTGGCCTCAGTTCCCTCATCTGTAAAACGAGGATCATGGTCACACCCAATCTGTGAGGCTTCTGTGGAAGTCAAATGCACTCCGTGACGGGAGGCTTGCCACAAGGCCTAAAGCAGTCGCCGATGAGAGGTAGATGACATTTGTGTGAGGGTCACTCCCAGCGGCCCCAGACAGCGGTTGTTCCTATGTGGGATCAATTATGTCAGCTGCCTAGCAGTTGCACCCCCCCCCCCCCAATCATTTGTCCCAGACTCGGTCTCCTCCTGCTCACCTTACAGCCTCTGACTGCTTTGTTTCCCTTCTGTTCTGATTGCTTTTGCTTCCCTGTCCTGTTTGCTGTAAGCCCCAGAGAGGCATGGGCTGAACTCTGTTATTATTTCTGTGAGGGTACGTGCCAGGATGCCAGAGTAATATCTTGCCATCCTTCTCCCCCCATCCAAAACTCCCAACTAATTTCCCCGAACTGTCCTGGCTTATTTTGCAGAAAGATTGACAATTCAAAGTGAAGAGATCATCCTACCCTGAGTAAAATACATGAAGCGCTTTGCCAGTAGAATGTGGATTGAAATGCCACTTCTCCTATTTAGAAGCCGTGTGACTCTGGGCAGCTCACTTAATGCCTCTGAGCTGCATTTCCCTTTGAAATTAGGGCTGAATGATTTGAGGGGCAGAATGCACTTTGCAAGGTTTTGGAGAGAATTTGCTGAGAGAATGGCAAGTCGTTCCTGGTATATATTAAGTGCTCAATAAAATACTAAAGCAGGAGCTAGTTGAAACAGCGCTCACCACAAGTAGTTTGCGGAGGTAGGAAGGCAATAAAAAATATACTTTGCTTGGAGAATCCCCCTGGGGAAGATGTGGCAGTGGACCAAGAGCTGAGGACCCAGCACCACACTGTGTCACCTCCTGAGAGAGGCAGGCCTTTGGGAGATTGCCGAGGGCAGGGTCCAAGGCCCCTTCGGAGCTGACCTCTCCACTTCCTGGTTAAATCTGCAGCTTTCCTTGAAGGCAGGGCCCAGCTTCCTTATCGGCAGGCTCAGAGTCCTGCATGTATAGAGGCTCAGAGTGTTTATCAGGCCCCTCCCGGGGGGGGGGGGGGGGGGAGTCAGCTGCCCAGACTTTGGACACGGTTGGGTTTGGACGTGGCAGCTCCTCCTTCCCCTGGGGATACCCCAGCTCATTTCTCAACATTCATGCCCAATAAAAAAGGGTTGAAAGTCAACTGCTGGGATTCTACAAATGCCATGGCCAAGGACGAGACACTGCTTGGGCGCCAGGACTCTGGGCTCCTCCTCCCTGCGGTAGGATCCCCGTCCACTCACGTCGCCGGGGGTGATAACGTTGGCCCTGTTCACTTTGCAGAGTGTTCCAGAGTAGTAAGATCCAAATCCCCAGATACCTTGACACAGGTCGCCTCTGCTATTGATCCGAGAGGAAACCTGTGGGGGGATGGACTTCTCTCCGTTTCTGAGTTAGGGAAGCCGGAGTGGTTGGAATAACACATGAGAAGGAGCCCCACTGGCTCAGGTGTGCAGCACTTACCTGGAAGCCAGCATGGTCTCCAGCCATGCATAGCGCTCTTATTTCACTAAAATCTCCAAAGGACCCAAAGGGGCTGGGACATCCATTACTCCATTGTGTGAGAATGAAGCTATGCTAAGAGAGCTTTAAAAATTGTTCAAAGTTACCCAGCTAGTGAAAGTCGCTGTCAGAATTCAAACCTACCCTGTTGGTGCCAGATGCCCCTCTAAACCCCGAAGGGAAGCTCTCTGGCCCAGGGTCTCCTCCCCGTGGCACTGCTCACATTTTGGAACGGGTCATTCCTTGCCGAGGGGCTGGCCTGCACATTGTCAGGTTCTTAGCAGGGTCCTGGGCCTCTGCCCGGTAGATGTCAATAGAAAGCACCCACCCCAGCTTAGGACAGGCAAAAAAATGTCTCCAGACATTGTCAGCTATTTCCTGGGGGCAGAACAGCCCCAGGTGAGGACCACTGCTCTAAACCGACGTCAGGTACTGTGATTATTATTCATGAGTACGCGGATCACTGAGATTGCCGTTACAATTATGATGTCCTTGCCAGTGTCTAATCTGCATTTGGGCAGGTAACCGACGCAGGTGAGCTTGAACATGTAACTTACATCCAAACCTGTAGAGAAAAGTGGGAACTACAGATAATAATGTCAGCATACAGGTGCCACAGCAGGGATGAATGTTTGCCCCTGCTCCCTGCTTTCCAGGTAAAATGGCCAGAATTGTGACTCTGCAGCTTTGTATTTGCTACCGATACCTTCATCTGGGGGTTTTTCCTAGCTTAAGGGCCCTGGAAATCTTTGCACTGGCTCCTCCCACCTTCCCCTACCCCTCAGAGGGACCATGAGTAGGCCCTATCCACAGACTAGCCCATGGTTTTCTTAAATTGGTTGGGAAATGGAAAATGACCCTAAGGAATTGGTGATAGTTTTCTTTGCTCTCTGATTCAGCTGAGTCAATACCATTAGGGTTCTCGGTGTGTTCCCCTAAATTACGGAGACCTGGTTTCTACTTGGGAACCACAGTCTGGGGAATATCTTCCCAGTCAGCCCTGCGGAACTATCTTTAATAGGAGAGGATGAAATGTGCTCCCTCCTTCTGTGTCCTGTGATGGCGATGGTGGTGATGATGATAACTGATGATCTAACAATGACTGAGCACTTGCTATAACTTGGTCTTGTCATGAGCTCTTCACATGGATTATTTCATTTCATCTTTATTACAGCCCATGATGCTATCTTTATCCCCATTTTATAGATTTGGGGTGTGAATTTCTAGAAAGATCAATAATTTGGGCAGTGTCAAACAGTTGGCTGAGGATAGAGTCAAAATTCAAGGGCGGGTCTGTCAGTCCCAAAGCCCACAGAGTATTACCTCTCTCAATGTAGTAGGTCAGTGGCCACCCACCTCATGAGCACCCGTTGCCATCGTGATGTGAAGCACTGGAGAATGGGCAGGCAAGAGTCTCTCCCTGCCCGTCAGGCCCCCAGAGTCCAGCACGGGGGGCAGACCACCCAGCAGGCAACATGTGTTCTCTGAGGAATAAGCAAGGAGCCACGGGGGACAGAGCATTCCTTGAACCAAGCCTGCATTCAGGGAGGGGGCTGTCTAGCCCAGCTCTGGGTGGGGAGGACATCTGAATCGAGTCTTGAGGGTCAGTTGAGAGGGAGTTGGGCAAGAAATGGGGAAGAGAATACCAGGCAGGGGTTGAAGCTGAGCAAGGCAAACCAGAACGGTTGGAGGGGCAAGTCCAACGGTTGGAGGGGCAAGTCCAAGGTAGGGACCCAAGAGGGCCTTGTGCCACCATTGCATGCAACACACTGCTACACTCAGGCCAACACACACACACACACACACACACACACACACACACACACACACACAGAATTCAGCCACAGGCTCATGGTGCTGGTACCATCAGGCCTCTCCGATGTATGTCTAGGGTTCCAGAGAGTTCTTACTGCCACTTGGGTGGGAACATTATCTCCCTCCATCTTTCCATTCCTCTTCTGCTAGAGACAGAAACATGCCCCTTCTCTCCCAAAGAGGTCCACTTCCTAGTCCCTGGGCATTAGGTGAATACGAATGGGGATGTGGTATGTTATGAATCTGTTACAGGGAAATTAAGATTGCAGGTGGAATGAAAGTTACTAGTCACTTAACCTTGAGATGGGGAAATTATCTTGGGTAATCTGGGTGGGTCCAACATAAGGGTCCTTGTAAGAGGGAAGGAGTATCAGTGTCAGAGAAGGTGTCTGAGAGGGAGATGTAACAAGAGACAGAGGTCAGAGTAAAGTGCTTTAAAGATAGAAGAGGGACCGCAGGCCTAGGAATGAGGGTGCTTCTCAAAATGGGGAAAGGCCAGGAAACAGATTTTTCCCTTGAGCCTCCAGAAGGAATGCAGCTCTGCCCACACCTTAATTTTAGCCCAAAGAGACCGGGGACAGACTTCTGACCTCTGGAACTGAGATTAAATTTGTGTTTGTTTTAAGGCATCAAGTCTGTGGTCATTTGTTCCAAAAGCTATAGGCAACATACATCTCCCGGGCCAGAACCAGGCCCGAACTTCTAGTAGGTGAACTGTAGAGTCACCAGCCACCCGGGAAGGTGTACCAGTGCCTCACAGTAGGCTTATCTCTTGGGCCCTGAAGAAAGTTCTTCCTCCAGCTGGGGGGTGGGATCCAGCCCTGGAGCCAGCCTGGCCCTAAGGAATGGGAGTATCTCCTATCACTGACTATAACCACACCCAGGGCAGCTTGATAATCCTGGGGCCCTGAAGGAAAGGGAAACTAGCAGGTCCTGAGGCCCAGGAATTCCAAGGATAGGTCTGTCCTCCCCAAAAAATGAGCCTGTAGCTCAGAGCCCGTCTCCCATGATCACACAGTGCTTTCCTCTACTTCTTTTTTTTTTTTTTTAAACAAAAACTACAATATTATATTCAGGCAGCTGGGTTTTTATTATTCCTACTGATTTCTAAAAAGGAACATTCTGGCTTTAATTAGAATGAAAAATATGAGCAGTAGAAATATCCACATATCACACTGCCTCATTATTTACACCATTGATTTCGACAGGCAGATAAACAGAGAGTAAGACATGGGCTCTGCACTATTTAAAGAACAAAGCAACATTAATCTGCTTCGAACTCTGCACGCATTGACAGGACCCTGCGTTTCCCTTTCTGAGGGCAAGAACCGTGGTAAAGGCTCGGTGCTTGTGGCCTTGCCGCTTGTGGCAGAGCTGGGTTTCAAAACCAAAGAGAGGACCCTTTCCTGAGCACCGTGCATCAGGACGCCCAGGAAGGGCCTTTCACCCGTTTGCTCGCTGAATCCTGGCAATCTACCTGTAGGAGATAAGCATTTTAGTTCTGTTTTACAAAGAAGTGAATGGACATCGGAGAGGGCCAGTGACGTGGGCCACCACGTGGCCATGGGGTGGGAAAGGTTTGGGCAAGGCCGGCTGGTCCCCGAGGGTGCATGCTCTTCATCGGGGCGGAAGAGACTCAGGGCCCTGCCTGCTGCCCGGAGCTGCGGACAGTGAGGTCCCTACCCCCTGCAGGAAGTGCTTCCCAAATTTGGCTGCACCTTAGAATTACCCAGGGAGATTTAAGGACCCAATGCCTGGGTCGCACCGCAGACCTATTAAATCCGAATGTCTGGGGGTGGGAGTGCTTTTTAAAGATCCCCAGAAGACCCCTAAGTGCAGCCAAGTTGGAGAACCACATTTTTTCCCCTATGTGGTCTCTTCCCTACCCCCTGTGAAGGAACTAGTAGTATTGACCCATTCTAAAGAAGAGAAACCTGAGCCTCAGAGAGGTCATGTGACACCCATCCAGCTGGGGTTTAAACCAGAACATTCTAGAACCCTTGTGTTAACCACTACACTAAAATATCTTCGTAGTGGGATATTGACAGTAGGTCAAAAGACGTGTTTTAAAGAAGAATGCATTGTACCTTGGGGATATATAAAAATTGAGTCAACATTTTTTGTTTTTGTTTTTGTTTTTCCTTTCCCATCTGGGCTTTCCAGTTCATTGAAGGACCATGAAGGTGTAACTTTTTTTGTTGTGAGCCTCCCTGTTTTCCTCTGGAGTTTTAAACCCTTAATTGAATCTGCTCAAACCTATATGTTGTCTTTAACAGCTACAGCAGCTCCACCGGGCATGGTCCAGGTAGACCCGAGGTGGGCCCAGCAGACCCAGGAGGGCTCCTGCTTCCAAGGTCCTGAGAGCGTGGCCTCCTGGTGTGCCTAGCCCTGACATGTGTCCCGCTGGCCCTGTCTCTCAGGACAAGCCTGAGTTCTCAGAGTGGTGTCTAGGGTCCTCCATGCACAAGAGATTTGGGTCATTTGCTCTTTTAACTCATAACTAATAGGGACACGTCTGGCGTCTCCAAGACTCTTGAGGCAAAGCTTCCCCATAGGAGGCTGGGTTGCGGGAATTGTTCAGTCTGTAAACAACCAGGGAGCATTTGCGGCTAGCTCTAGCTTCCCTCTCGCTACCTTCTCTCATCGGCCTCCCTCCTTCTCATCTGTCTCTCTAGTTCTCATTCTTACTGAGCCTCTCTGCCTCTCTCATCATTCCCAGACCACGGCTTCCCTCCTGTACGAGTTTCCCCTTGCTGCCGTAACAAATCGCCGTATACTTAGGGGCTTAAACCAGTGCATATTTATTCTCTCACAGTGTGGACCAGAAGTCCAAAATCAATGTGTTGGCAAGGTCGGTTGCCGCCTCTCTCCAAGCTGGTTGTGCGGGTTGGCAATCCTTGCATCCCATGGTATGCAGAAACATCACCCCAGCCCTGCCTCCATGTCACATAGCATTTGTTCTCTCCCCCCCCTGCCCCACGTGTCTCCCTGTGTCTTCATATGGCCCTTTTATAATGACACTTGTCTTTGATTAGGGCCTACCTAATCCAGTATGATCTCGCTTAACCAGTTACAACATCAAAGCGCCTATTTCCAAATAAGGTCATACTCCAAGACTCCAGCGGACTTGAACTTCAGGAGGACACGACTCAGCCCAGCATGCCTGCTCTCCATCTTGCCAAAGCAGTGCTGTGAGGCTGTGTGATCTTCCGCAGTGCATATCGGATCATGTCACCCATTTGTCGATAACGTCTTTCCCTTAGAATAAAATCTAACTCCTTGACCTGGACTCCTGGCTCTTACAAGGATAGGCTCTGGCTGCCTCTTCAGCCTCCCCAGGAGAACACACTCTCTGATGCCCAGAGCCTCCACCCTGCTCCGTGCCCACACCTTCACACTCCTGCTGTGGCTCGGCCTGGGGGACCTTCCCTCCAGCCGTGGCTCCTTGTCCCTTCAGATCTCAGCTCCAGTGTCGCCTCTTCGTAAGTTCCTTCCCAGACCATTCTATCTAAAATAGCATATTTTATTCTTTCTCATACTTCGCGGTGTGATTTTGTTCATAGCACTTATCACCATGTGAAATTATCTTTTCCTCCTCGGTAGCACATTCGTTGTCCTCTCCGTCATGGTTTCTCTCTGGTTCGTGGCAATGTCTCCAAGGCACAGAGGAGGAGCAGGGAAAATACCCCACTCATTACAGCATTACCCCTGCAGTACGCGGCCCTGAGTTCCCCTCTCTCATCCACTCAGCTCATCTGAGTCCTTACCAGGCACCGGCCGTTATCCTAGATGCTGGGCAGACGAAGCCTCTTTCGGAGACCTTGCCTTCCAGAGAGTGAATAGTAGTAGACACGCATATATATACTCAAGGCTTTCTACAGGGTCTTGAATGTGTCTTCTAAACTTCCCAATTTCATTCAGCTCAAACCTTGCTTTTGTAGCTCATGAAGCCAGCATTTCTGGGCTTTAAATTTCTCTGGGGCTCAGCACCTCTGGAACCCTAGTTGAAGTTCCTTTCATCTCAGTGGCTTTGCTTCTTTGGTCCGGTCTCAGGCCACTGCTGTCATTTTCTCTGGGTGAAGTGGAATCGGAGACAAGGGGCCACTGCAGGGGCTCAGAAGGAGCCTGGATGTCGAGACAGAGCACCTGGCTCCCAGCCCAAGCCGTGATGCTGCGTGGCCCTGAAGGGTCACCTGCTTGGTTCAGATCTGCCCCAAGGCTTTTTCTCAAGCCTGATTTGTTGTTTTTGTTTTTGACAAATTACTAATTTGCTACAATTACTACTCTTATTCTCATTACTAATTTGGTGTAATTTGGTAACTTGCTAGTCTTCAGTGCCTAGAATAGTGGTTCTCCACTTTGTCTGCACATTAGAATCACCCGGAAATATTTTCTAATTCCCCAAACCCAGGCCAGGACAGGCGAATCTCAGTCTGTGGAGGTGAGGCAGAGACGATGGTGTGTTTCAAAGTTGTCAAATATGCAGTTGAGTTTGGGGATCATTCACTTAGACCAGAGGTTGGCAAACTTTTTCTGTAAAGGCCTGAGAGTAAGTATTTTCAGCCTTGCAGGCCATATGGTCTCTTTCACAACTGCTCGACTCCACTCCATTCATGAGAGCATGAATGTGGCCATAGACAGCACATGAATGAAGGAACATAACTGCATTCCAGTAAAACTTTATTTACTAGAAGCAGGCAGGAGACCATATTTGGCCCCCAGGTCACAGTTTGTAGACCCCTGGCCTAGAACAGTTTCTGGCACAATATGTATCAGTCGGGGGAATGAATAAATGTAATAAGCATTTAATAATCACCTACTATATATTCCGTTCTATGCTATGTGCTGGGATTTAAAGAACGCGTGCCCCGTCTGGTTGGGGAAACAGAGCTGTAAACAAATAATCAAAATGCAGTGAGACAGACAAAGTAAAAGATGTATGAGCCAGCCGCCAGGGAGGCCCAGGGGAGGCAGGAACCAATTTGGCCTGTGGGATAAGGAGGAAGTCAGGGAGAGCCTCCCAGCAGAAAAGACTTTTAAACAGAGTCTGGGAGGAAGGTTTTCAGTCTTGACTCCTGGCTGCCAGGAATAGAGATCCAATCAAGTTACCGCAAGAATGGAAGGAGGCTGTTTTCCCTCCCAGGCCCAGTCTAGTCTGGATGGGGTCTGCGGCAGCCCTGAGCCGGACCCTGTCCAGCTCCCCTCTTCTCTCTGGGTTCTCGCTTTAGTTTTCTCTCTTTCTGGGGAACTATATGTGTGACCGTATAGACAACATGATGGTAAAGAACATGAGCTTTAGAAGACGCACTTGGGTCATTAATTTCCTTATCTGGGGACCAGGGAACATGACAGACCTACTTCAGAGAGTGTTTCTGTGCAGCTAAAATGAGAGAAAACATGCAAGGTAGTTGGGACTGTGCTTGGCACCTGTAAATACTCAAAACTGTGACTGTGACCCCAATTTTTACTACCAGTCACCTTCTTCTGTTTGTTTATTGTTTTGGCCTCCTAGTAAGTTCTCCTGGCCCTGCAACCCTCTAGTCCCTCTGTAAATGCCACCTTCTACTTTAGACCCTGCCCCCTGCCAGCTAAGGCTTTTCATGTCATCTGACTGGCCAGGTATTCATGTCCCAGGTCCCGGGTTGCCTCTGAGTGGACTTCCCTTCAGTAGAGGGTCCCCCTTGATCTAGTCCCCTGGTTAGGAGGACGGTGCTGGCACACAGGTGGCTGCTTGGGCTGCGTCTATCCCCCGAAGAAAGGGCTGCCCGGAGGTGACAGGTTGTGACTAGCACAGACGACTAGTTGGGGAGAAGGTCCATCAAGGGAACTCTGTGAAGTCTGTGGTCTCCTTCACTTTCCTCTCCTTCCAGAGAGCCTGAGGTCTGTGGCCCCAGCTCCATCAAATGAGGCAGAGGGGCTCAATGTCCCAACCTCTGCAGCCCTCTCTGGGAATCCTGTGCTCCAGAAACCGGCTCGCCCTGGGTGTTGGCCAGCCATGCACGTGAGCCCCGGCCCCCCCCGGCCCAGCCCTACAAGGGACTAGCCAGCCCCCAAAGAAATCAGTTTGGAGTCGAGTCAGAAGGTACAGCCCAAGGACTGTCAAAGCCTTTGTTTGTTCCCATCTGTGAACCCGGACTGCCAAAACATATTGGGGGTATAATGAGAAATAACGGAATCAAAATAATGTCAAGGAAATAAGTGCTGAAGAGGATAATCAACATCCTTTCTGAATGGATTTCCTGCCAGGGAGACGGGAGCAGAGGGAATGTTTTACCCCCGGGGCCGAGGCAGACAGTGGTCCTGGAAAGGACAGAAAAAAATCACTTCCTGGAAGAGAGTCTTTTAATAGTTCTTTGAAGAGGGAGGCAGGAGCTGCCAAGGCCCAGAACGAGTCCTCTGGTATTGGGGTGTCTCCATTCAGCCCGGGGAGGAGCCGAGAACCCCTCAGCCAGGAGCAAGGCCCCAGAGCCGTGGCACTCCTGGGAGCCTCCCAGAGTTTGGCACCTGGCAGGCTGCATAGCATCTTCAGTTTCCCGCAGGCTGAGGGAGGGTGAGCTTCGGGATGGCTGGATGGACGTGGGTTCAAGTCCCCGATGTGCCACCTGCCTGGCCTGAGGACTTGGGTAGGCTTCAGACCTCTTGTAAGGCTCCCTTCCTCCTTAGCAAGTGCGAATCCTACTTTGTGAGTAAAACTCTTATCAGTAACAACATCTTAGGCACTGTGGCTGCCTCTGGCTTAAATGATCTGATCCACGAAAGCACAGCCCATTTTAGGCAGGTCAGCCAGCGCTCATCCACTCTCTTGCTCATACCTTTTGCTCTCTCTCCCCATCTGTCTCATCATCTCTCTTTTATCAAGAAGTATTGCCTTTTCAGGGAATGGGGGTCACACTGTCCATCAGACACCTAGGGAGGCAGGTAAGGACGGGACACCTGAAAGTCTCTGCTTTTCCATTCCCTCCCCCTGTTCACCATTCCCTAAACATCTGAACACAGAAGCTCGCCTGGCTTCCCACATGGGGGCCGCAGGCGGCAGGGGCTCCCGTCCAGGACAGCCCCATTTCCCTCCCTGCTCTACTTTTCTCCGTGGTCTAACCACAGGTGTTTCTTTCAATCTTGTATTGAAAAGGCTGCCCCTAGCTTTCACACCATTTCCTGCCACTTCTTCATCATCATCTCAACTGCCATGAAATAAAATCTTTTTACCTTAATCCACATGGCAAGAAGGGACTCCTCGTGGAGTCTGTTGCTCCCTTCATGTCTCTGCCTGTACTTCGGACCCTGGGCCCCCCAGCTCTGTGCGGATACCTAGGGATAAAAGCGTGAACAAGGCAAGTACCATAATAAAATAACTGGTTGACCTTCTCCTAAGTGCTCTACACGGCTCATTTAATTCCCCAGCCATCTTTGTGGGGCATGTACTTAATAATCCCATTTTGCAGATAAGGGAGTTGAGGCACGAAGAGGCTGAGAGATTTGCTCGAGGTCTCAGAGCACTGGGTTTGGGGGCCGAGTGTGAGCCCAGGTGGCCTCTCTCTGGAGTCTGCAGGCTGAACCACACACTCTTGATGCTACACCAATGAACACAACCGTACCCCTCAATTAGCCTGCGGGTGAGAGCAAGGAGGGCGAGCGTGCGGGTGAGCAGGGCTGCACGCTGCCAGCCAGGACAGCGGCGAGACAGTGCGCTCTTGTCCTGCAAACACGCGCATATGTGAGGCGGAAACAGTAGCTAGAACCCTCCCTGATACGCATCTCAGGGCAAGCAGGTGGCCTTTGAAAGGCAGTGGGGGATGCCTGGGTGTGAGCAAGGCTTCCTCCCGCAGAAATGCACCCCACCACCACCCCGCCACACATTCAGACCTGGAACAGCCCTGTGGTTCGGTGATCAGATGATCATACCGAACATGGACAATTAATTTCTCTGCCCCTATCTTATCTCCCGGATCTCACAAGCCATTTCCAAGTTCAGTTTCTGGTTCCCAGTTCCCGAGCACCAGCAGCTCCATGGCAAGAGTTCAGAAATGTATAATTCCGCGTGGCAAGAGCACACTCCAGGGCTGAATGCTGAGTCCATGCCGGTTTTTCATAATTGGTTTTCAGAGCAGCCTGTTCTGTGATGTGTAATTGTTAGCAGTTGTAAAAAGATAACTCACATTTTTAAAAGCTTAAAGCTTGCTCTGTGCAGATAAAAACTGTGACAAATTATGTTCTGAAAAATCATAAAAGCAGAGAGAGACATGTTAATAACCAAAGGTGGCGTTTCATTTAGAGGTCAGCCAGAGCTATTAAAGTGGTCAGGAATTTCAAGCTTTGGCAGTAGTGATTTGACCATATCACTTATCTCCTCCAGCCCATGCCTAAGTATCTCCCTCGGTAAAAAAAAATAATCCACAGACAGTAATACAGGAGGTCAGGGGAAACTGGGGAGAAATGCAGTGTTGCCAAAATAAGCCCAGCTTTCAAGGAGAGCCGTTTGGATGGGCCAAAGCCAGTTAATGCTCCGACACCCACAGCTTCGCCCCCAATATTTGGTAACAGGCTCATACGCACAGGCACCGACACATGTCTCGGGACACACGCACACATGCATGTGCACACAAACACCACGTGAAGAGCCACGTGAAAGATTTTTCTGCAAAAAAAAAAAAAAGAAAATGATCTAAAGATGTGATTACCTGGGTGATCAAGACAGACAAGTACGTAAAAGGCCATCTGGTTTTCCCAAACTTAAAAAAGGTGTTTTGTTTTTGGTAGGTTGGTTTTCGTTAGCCAAGGTCAAGGCAAGCCCAAAGAGGATGATTCTGTAGCCAGTGGGAGAGGCTTCCTGGGAGGAGTTGCGTGGAGTCTGACCATTGGCCGTTTGGCAAAGAAGAGTTGCCAAGCCATTGGCGGCATCCTTTCAAACGTGAGCCTCCCAGCCTGTTCCACCACAAGCAGACGTGGGACAGTCTCATGTGTGGTCGATTTTCTAAATCGATTGACTGTTTGGGAAACAGATCCTGATTCCATGTCCTCAAAACTCAGATTGAAAGGGCCTCCTTCTAGGACAATGATAGTAAGGCAGGGTAGGAAAACCATTCTCCGTCATGGAAAAAGGATGAACTTCAAGTCAAGCTAGCTGAGTTTTTGGCTTTGTGACTAATGAGCTGGGCCCTGCTAAGCTAGTCCCTCAACTTTCCTGGGCCTCAGTTTTCTTACCTGTGAAATGGGCAGACCCCACTACTGGTCCCCCTGAGTGTTGCGAGAATGTGCATAAAAGACGCTAATGCCATGCTCTGTGTAGACAGCATATTCCTCCTGGCCCTGTCCTCAAGATACTCTAAATTTTCTGTGTTTCTCTGTCTTGTAGAGATCAGCAAATTTCAGTCATTTCTGAAGTCACTCATTTTTTTCATGCCATTTTATTACCTGTTGTTTCTTAGAAAGCAATAAGGAAAAACAAACAAAGGCTTATAGATGGAGAGAGAGCACTGTTCTGATAAGCAGATTGCCCCAGAGTTGTTTGGTTTTTAAAATAGATTTAATACACATTCAAGAGAAATAAATGACAAAATGGCCTCTACTTGTTGAAGAAAAATACCGTGTGTGTTGTATATGGCGGCAGGTACGTTCACGCTGAGGATTTCCACTCGAGCAGGAAGCTCCATGGTGAGGAATCCATCTAAGAGCAGACAGTTGGCTTTTTAAACATCTGCATGACTTACTTTTACTCTAATGTAGAAATCATAACAGTCAAGAAATATGAACACTCTGCAAAGGTTATAAAATGTGTGCTATTTATCCATGAGCCAGACCAGCATGTGTAACTAGGGCAAATATATGTAGCTGAATTTAATGCATTATAAATGAACATAATTATGAATTTATTTATTTCAATTCCTCATAGATCTTCTATATCACTTAAGCACTGAGAAAGGAGAAGAAAGTGAAAACAGGAGAGCAGGCCCTACAATTTAGTTCCGAGTCTAAAATGGATTTTTTAACAAAATGACGCAGAAAGCTTGAGACAAGAATCTCGTCACATTACGAGCTCACTATGTTTTGTCCCATTTGTGAAGAAATTATTACTATTTATTATTTGTTTCCAATCGATTATGCACTCTGCTAACTGGAAAGTCACTGAATAAAACTTCTGCCCTCAAGGGATTTAATTAATAAGAAATTACCTACATTTCTTCATTGGAATCCTCATGTGATGAAGGGTGTGTTCTCTAATACTCTACTTTCTTAACTATTTGGGTTCACTTAAGTTACCAGAGTTGCTTGTAAGTAGCAAATGTTATAAGTAATAGAGCTGAATTGTGAATATTTGTGATAGAAACATTAGAACTTTGGTCTATTCTCATTATCCTATTTAGACATACTGTCCTCAAAGGTCTGGGCATATACAGGTGATCAATAAGTATACATTATTACATTACTTGTAATAAAGATTGCACACACAGATACACACACACACAGCTCAGAGTGAGTGCAGTAACCATTTATTCAACATATATTGGCTGTTCATGTAAAATGATGGTCCAGACTTAGTGTAATACCAAGATGACACTAACTTCCCATTGGGACTCATGCTTTGACCTGGTGGTTTTGTTTTTCTCCCGTCGTGGTGGATATTGGGATCTTAAGGATGGATTTCTATCTAGCTAGGAAGGCTATAAATAGATAAAAAAAGAGAGCCTCGCTTGGCCCTCTGTGCGTTAAGATGACTTTTGGTCTCCTCCACATGCTTATAGGAAGGGTTAAAAGTGCAGAGATGGGGGATGGCTGATTGAATGCAAGTGCTTGGTAGCATCCGATGCCCATTCATGGAGGGTATCACCGTTCCGTGGGTCACAGAAGAGAGAGGCCTCTGCCATTGCCGTGTGCTGCTGGCTTCTGGAATGATTAGTGGAGAACGTGCTCGCTATAATGGAAGATAAAATAACAGGTGTGACATTTTTGAAGACATATTTACTCTGGAGAAGTCTGCTTTTGAAGCCATGGGGTGTAGTTAAACCGTTGAGTAGCTAAATAGCTGAGCTCATATCTAGATCTAAAGCTAGGTCAGCTCAACAGTGAATGTATGTCTTTGAGAAAGTTCCGTGGGCTCCTGGAGCCTCAGTTTCCCCTTCTGTACAATGATGTTTATAATAATACCAACCAAATGGAGTACTTATTTATAACACTTTATAATAATCTCTCTGATTGAAACTCTGCCTTCTTTTGGCTTGAAGGATGTTTGGCGGCTTGTCCCCTCTATCTCACCTTCTGAGAGAGCCATCCACAACCTCATTACTGAATAGCTCTTCCCTCTTACTCTGTTTCCCATTCATCCTTTTTTCTTTTACTTTCACTACATAATTTGTGATTATTTTATATAATATAAATCATATCAGTATCTATAATTATATACTTATTTATCTGCTTGATGATTTTCTTTCCTCTCCCTCTAGACTCTTAAGCTCTGAGAGCAGGCTCCTAGTTTCTCTCCCTCAGAGCCTAATAAAGAGTCAGGCACCTAGTAGATGTTCAAGAACTATCTATTAAATACATTAATGCATTTTTAAAAACCAAACTGAGGGGCGCCTGGGTGGCTCAGTGGGTTAAAGCCTCTGCTTCGGCTCGGGTCATGATCTTGGGGTCCTGGGATCAAGCCCCGCATCGGGCTCTCTGCTCAGTGGGGAGCCTGCTTCCCCCTCTGTCTCTGCCTGCCTCTCTGACTACTTGTGATCTCTCTCTCTTTGTCAAATAAATAAAAATCTTTAAAAAAAATATTAAAAAACCAAACTGAGACTAGCTAGGGTGTGTAAAGTATAATCTTACCTTAAAGACATAACATGCATGCTTGCATATATTAAAAGAGAAGATTTAGGCTTTTTTTTTATCTCATTTCAACCCTTTCCTCAAATTTTTTTTTTCCTTAGAGAACATATAGAGTTGAAAATTAAAAAAAAAAAATAAGCAGCAGAATTTTATGCATAAAAAATGAAATGAATTTTAAACCTTTACTTAGGCAGAGACAAAATTCATTTTAGAATTGACAGTCTGTTAATCACTATTCTTGGTGTAATCCAATGAGCAACTCTGTTCCCTTTATAAGTTAAATTGATTCATACATATTGGCAAGTTAGCTATTTCCCTCAAAGGGAGTTGAATTTATTTGGGCTGTATATTAATATCTTATTATCCTTGTTATGCACCAGTGACATGATCATTATTTCATCTTGTATGTTTATTAGAGCAAATGCTTTTGGAAGGGGAGGTTGAAAAAAAAAAAAAAAAATCCACCCATGCTCAGCAATCTTTGTAGGCAGGTACATTTAAAATTCTGCTCTGTAGTATGGTGGTGGCTCTTCTCTGCACATCTTCCCTGACTATGTCTCCAGGATGTGTTCCCAGCAATCCATAGCTAGAACATATTGTTTGAAAATGACTCCAGTATTTTCTTTAGGTATTTCTTCTGTGCCATGGCATAAGATAAGGCTTGCCTTAGAATTTTTCTTGCAGGATCTACTGTCATTGATGAACAACTGGTCAACCCCCAACTGGAAATACACTCAAATAATCTTATAAGTGGGTCATATTTATATGTTGGGAGTTGGGAAGGTGGACCATGGCAATGGGTTGCTCTTGGATGATTGCAACCCAGACACACCTACAGGAGTTGGGTTGACTCTTTAGCAGATGGAATGATCATCTAATTGGACCCTGCCAAGTAGATGCCAGTTAGATGAGTCCCAGTGCCTAGTGCAAAAGAAACATCCATCTGACCTCAAGAGCCTTGAGCAGTAATCTGAGTCTTTACTGAGGCCAGGGGAGAATTCTTTTATATCCCACACAGACCACTTTACTTTCCCGAAGTTGTCTTGTCATGTCAGCTGCTCCCCATTCCTCCTCCTCTGTTCCCCTACAAACTCTAGCCCACCTCTTCATCCTCTTCCCAGCCCTCTGATCTAGAATGCCCTTCTGGACTCCCTCCATTTCCTTTTATGTGTAACTTTGCTTTGCTTTCTTCAAGTCTGCAACTTTACTGTGAGCAGAGAAACTGAGCTAGAGACTCCTCCTGGGAAGATCAGGGAAGGAGTAAGGCTGGGGTTACGTACCCTTTAACCTCCTTGTCTCTTTCATGATGATCACAGATGCCTGCTACCTGCATTGACTAATTTGATTCTCCCTATTTTACATATGAGGAAGCCAATGCAATCAGAAGTAACTGCACAAATCATACAGTCAGGGGACTGGATTGGGGTTGAGCTCCTTAGCTAATGGCCTCATCTTGCCTCTCTTGATGAAAGTAATCAGAAAAAGAAAAATCTAGCAGCCGGCATCACTCAAGGGTTTCAGGCCCATCTTCAATTGCTGACCGATAAACAAACTAGGAAATTGGAATTGTGGGTTGGTTCCATGAAGCAGAAGTTTTACCAGTAAAACCAACTTCAGAGTTGGAATTTGGTCTTGAACTGGAAAGGAGAAATTTAAGAGCCCCCACATTCTCCTTGTCAGTGGGTTCAAATTTGCAAAAGCCCAGAGATTCATCTTGTCGCCTGGGCAGAGGTGACATGGGTGGGTATGAAAGAGCTCTGTGGACATTTGAGAGGTGAGAGACAGGAACAACATCCCTTTGAGATAGAAAACATAAAACTAGAAGAAATATTCATTCTGTCTGATCCGGACTTCCACAGGCAGGACTTCCTACTCCAAAGTACCTCCCATTTCTCTCCCTCCAGCAATGGAGAACTTGCAGCTCTGTGAGGAGACCCACTCCTGCCCATCAGTACCCCAGACCTTTCACTGGTAGTTTATAATGTCTTTCTTGAGTAGATACTATCTAGTACTCAGCTTCTACATGTTAGTCTTACCTTCGTTCTCTAGAACCCTTTAAAAGTACAAGTCCAGGCATTTTAAAAAATAGGCATTCTCTTGCAGAAGGATTAATTGAGCCGCCCACATTTCCTTCCCCCATCACCCTCCAGGAATCTTAGCCAGAGCTTCAAGCTGGAATGGCATTCCAAGTTTTATGTGAGTGAGAATTCAAGAGGCAGCAGAGACTCACCTTTGCATTCTGACTCTCAAACACTAATGGGCACCCAGATCACTTAGAAAGCCTGGTTATGACCCAGATTGCTGAGTTCCATCCCAAGTGTCTGATTCAGTGGGTGTCAGATGCCGGGGGTTGGGTAGGGACAAGTTTGCTTCTCTAACAAGTTCCCCGGTGATGTTGATGCTGCGGGTGCTAGGACCCCACTCTGACTACTACTGCCTTACCCGTTCAAGATCTGGTGACATCTTTGTATACAATTGCTCCCTGTGTTCAAGTCCCTTTCGTGTGAAAGATCTTCCTTACTTGGAAGAATGTCACTCCTGAATCTTTACCTCTCCAAGGTGAACAACTCGAATCTTTTTTAAATGAGGCTCAGATGGAATGCTTTCCTGAACCCCTTCCTGCTCTGGGCAGCCTCATCTGAGTTACACAAGCCAGGAAGGTCCCTTTCCCTTAATCCGGCTTACAGCACCAGATTTATGTCTTATTGCTATCCTACTGTCAGGAAGAACTCTTGCCCCTGGGGCTTTTTCTCATGAGTAGCTTTTCAGGCAGGACCTGTATATCTCATAATTTGGGGAAAAATAAAGAAAAGTTTTCAATTTCAATGTTGCGAGACTTGACATGTATAGATTCTATCTTAATGCTTTTAGTCTCTTGTTCTAAGCTATGTAAATCTTTCTGGACCCTCATAAGTCACCTAGCTTTCTGACTTTTTCATTTTGTACTGTCTTCAGATTTAAGGAGAACATCTCAAAGTCCTTATTTAAAATAATGCACTCAGACAGGACCAGCCCAAACACCTACAGACCCTTCTCTTGAGGTCAGAAAGAACGAATCCATAAGGGTCTCCCTGAATCCTAAGTAGCTGCAAATCCTCTAGTTCTTCCCATCCATTTCACATTTGGCCATCTTGTCTTCTTCAGTTATTTCTTTTTTTCTTTTTTTTTTTTTTTGAGATTTTATTTATTTATTTGACAGATCACAAGTAGGCAGAGGCAGGCAGAGAGAGAGGGGGAAGCAGGCTCCCTGCCAAGCAGAGAGCCTGATGCGGGGCTCAATCCCAGGACCCTGAGATCATGACCTGAGCCGAAGGCAGAGGCTTTAACCCACTGAGCCACCCAGGCGCCCCTGTCTTCAGTTATTTCTTGAGGGACACCATCATATGCCTTCCTGAAATCCAGACATACTTATACTTCATCCTCCTTGAGATACTAGTTACCATTTTCTTTTTTTATAAAATCAACTTGGTAATAATCCATTGTTAGATCATGCTAATATAAAGTCACCATCCTATTTTTTCCGAAATCTGTTGTCTCTTCATGTTTTGGGGTTTTTTGTTTGTTTGTTTGTTTGTTTTGAAATAAGGCATTCAAGAATCTGGTTTTCTTCCCTTCTCCCTTCTTTCGATCTCTTGAATTTCTACCTGCGAATCTTTTCATACTCTCATGATACTATTATTTTTATGGATGCAGGGATTTGAACCATCTCAAATAATCATCCACAATGGTTAATGGTTTCTTTATCTTTTGCCCTCACCCCATACCACCCCACTCCAGAGTTTTAATTATGCTTTAAGTACCACTTCCAGTCTGAACATGTCTTCCTACTTGAGAAGTCTAAAGAAAATTGCAACACACCCATCCTCCAAATGTCCCTTGTGGCTTGCAGTTCATCTACATACTACACTATCTATGTAGGCATTATTTATTATTTCTTCCCTTTTTATGGGTGAAGCACCTGAGATATTGTGCATGGTATGTGGTAGAGATTTAGTAAATATTGAATGAATGAATGAATGAATGAATGAACAAATACTGGAGCATAGGTCCAGGGTCCAGAATGCCAAATCCCATCACATTAGTAATATTGTGCAAAGTGTTCCCGCTCTGATATGGTTGCATCCCATTACCTAACCCATGCACTAGGCCATTTCTTTTTTTGCTCTTTGTCTTGCTTCAGACCTCAATAGAAATGCATCATTTCAACAATTTGGCATCTTTGACTTTAGCTTTTTCTGAGATATTATGTTCAGGCCAACAAAAGTAAGATCATCTGCAACATGGGGACTTATTACCAGTGTTTGGGGCCAGAGAACACAGTTGAATGGATAATTGCAATTAAAAAAAATCTTACCACTACTTCATCAATAGCGCAGCTCAGGGTACAATCTTTCCTACCAGTCCCTACTGATACATTAGTGTGTATCTGGATTTAATTTTATATTTAAATTAATTAGAACTAACATAGTTTAAAATTCAGTTCTTCAGTTACAATTGCCACTTGTCAATTGCTCGATAGTGGCTAGCGGCTTCCATATTGAACAACCCGGATGTAGAACATTTCTATCCTTGTGGCCAGCTCTGTTAGACAGCTCCAGTGTAAAATCTATGCATATGCATTCTCCATTAAATCAGTCAAAGGAGGAGAGAGAAGCAGGTTTTCGTGTTGGATCGTGGTGGTTTTGATTTTTTCTAGTAGGATTAGACACTAGTTTACCAAACGAAACTCCTAGATGAGCTGGAGGAAAAATGATTGAGTTGTGTCTAAAAAAAGTGAAAACCCTCTGACATGTTGATATTCTAGGCTGGCGACTTTGCTTGTGGCATTTTGGAACAAGATTCAGAATCAGGAAAGTGTCACCGAAGTTGAAAGCTCCCCTGTAGAAATGTCTCAGTTTGACCTAAAGTAAGTGGAAGAGACAGGGCAAAGGAAGAGGAAGCCAGCGGAGGATGTCTAAGTGATAAATGGTACCCTGTCATATCACATTTGACGTCTTAACAGGAAAAGGGGGCTGTTGAGCCAGATGTGGGTTAAGGGAGGAAGTTCAAACCTTTCCCTCATCTTCATTTTGTTTTTCAAGGTGCAGATTGAGTTCAGGAGCTCAGTTCAATCACAGCGTGTCCACTCTGCAGAGTAATAAAGCCAGTCAGGGCAAATGTGTTCTCGGAGGCAGCCTCTGCCTTTCCCAAGAGCAGAATGATGGCAGGGCTTCCAAGCTGTTGAGAAAGATCGAAGCCAAGAGGGAATCTCTCCAAGAGAAGATTGCCATTCGCAGCCACGTCATCCGTGTGGTAACTACTGAGGTAGAGCGGGGGACTCCTGGAGAGAGCAACAGCCCCCACAGACCTGACTCTCCTTGCACCAAGCACGGCAGGGGCGTCGTCTGTCGGCGTACAGGGCCGCCCGCCTCCAGAGGTGGCTTTCCGCACAGAAACACCGAAGGAAAGTGCCGTGCTCCAGCCTTTAGGAGTCCCTACTAGCCAAGCAGCTGTGTCTGTGCCGCCTTCGTTTTCCTCCCGTTCTGTTTTCCCAGGGTAACTTCCACATCACAAACACACTTATCTGGGTTTCATATCAGCCTTAAAGATTCGACGTATGGATCTGTTTTCCAGACTGACCGTCTGACTGTCTGACCTATGGTTGTTTGCTCTCACAGAAATGCATAATCTTACCCTTGTTAAAACCACAATTAGTCTAAACCCTTTACAGGAAATATCGGTTTGGTAAGACGAGAGATACGGTTAATAGGAAGTCACATGATTCGGAGGGAGAGCGGGTGAACGTGGCTGATGGGCAGGCTCTCTACTTATCATTGATCTCCCGCAGCAGCTGCCGGCTACCGAATGCAAAGGTTAGCATGCGCACGTAGCCTCCATTCTGCCTAGGGAGGTCAGAGCGGGAGCGAGCCCGCCAGGCCAGGAGGCTGAAGGATTTCTGAGTGCAGTTCTGGTCGGAGGGACTGAAAGCTTTTGGGGAAGAGGCTTGTCCACAGATCCTTCCCATCCCATCTGAACTGCAAGCGAAGACCAGAGCGGTTGGCAGTCTTCGGGCCACTCCTAGCCAACCCCACACTTGGCAGACAGCTTCAGTTAGGACAAAAGCGAGTCACTGCACAGATGAGTACAAGATCGGAGTAATACAAGAGCTATGGGGCCGATGGCTGCTGTGTGTGCAGCTTTGGATTGGAACTGTTGTATGGCTCTGCCATATATTAGCTTTGAGGCTCTGGCCTCAGTCTCCCTATCTGTACAGTGGGGCTGATGCTACATATGGGGAGTGTATTTAGTTATTGATCTGCGGCAACAGTGCTAGTAAGCATTATGAGAGACCATTTATCATATTTATTTTGTTGCAGATACACTACTAAAGATGCAAGAATCAGAAAATAGGACCATAGGAAGAGCAGTTAATGTGAAGAGAAATAGTCTCAGTAGCCAGGCAGCCATGACAAAATGTTTTCCTCCTTTTGAGTTTCTATTTCTTCCTCTCTAATAGAGATAATAATACCTCTCTCACATTGGTATTGGATGAATTACATGAGGTTACCGTTAGCATAATTCCTGCTCCCCGAGAAACATTCAATCGCCACTACTATTATAATATTATTACTCTTACAATTATCATCCTCCATGATGCTTACAACTATCCTTGAAGTTGGTGGTATTATTTTGTCTTGTAGACAAGGAAACTGAGGAGTCACAGTCAATGAATAGCTATCATAATTAGTGTACTTAATGTTTCAAATGGCGTTCTAGTAGAAACGCCTAAGTTGCTTTTAGTCAATGTGGAACAGATTTTTGAGAGTTGTCAGCCAAGATTAAGTAGGAAGAAAATAAAGTGGCTAGGCCAAAGGAACATAAGCCCAGAAGGTTCTCTACATATTTTAGAGGTTTGATTGCAAACCCTTCACTGCCTCAGAAGAGTGCATTCTCCCTAGATCTGGGAGCAAAGTAGAGTCATTGGACTCGTATTTTATTTTTCTTTCAGCTTTTTTCACAACCTCGGAGAGCCTGTGAGCTACTCCAGCGTGGACTCAGACTGTGTCCCAGCGGCGTCTCTGAGCTCACACCAGCTTGCTCCTTTCATGCAGTGGGGCCTCAGTGAGACACCCCCAGCTGACCGGACAAGGGCTCCTCAAGCCCAGAGCTCCTCAGCTGGGGGCAGTTGGTGTTCAGCTGTAGCAGTGCCTCTCATGGACATTCAGACCCAAGAGGCACCTTCTTCCTGGCATCTACCCCCCCGCAAAAGTGAAGCAGGAAGAGACACGGGGCCAGACTCTCAGTCCCTGGGATTAGCCACTTTCACTTACCCAAAATGATCTGTTCCTTGCATCCAGGATGAACCGTCCCTTAGTAAAGAGATGCTAAAACTCAAAAAAAGTTTAGCTGGAAAGTAAGAGAAAATATAACTTAATTTTGTGTAGGAGTACCTGACCAGAACTGGTGTGCAGTGTTTGCTAGGGGTGTGCGTGCGTGCGTGTGCGTGTGTGTGTGTGTGTGTGTGTGTTTACATTTACTGCCGACCCAGACATACACTGCTGCTGCTCCTACATCTTCTCCTGCCCAGATCTTAGATATACTTGCCCGGCGGTTCCACATTGGCTACTTGTACAGAAATGCAATGACAGAATATAACATCAGCAAGGCAGCCGTCCCCAGACTGTAGAATAGGGCTGGCAAGCTCGGGGCCAATATCCTAGTAATCCGTGTCAGCATCCTGGCAGGCACCGCTAATGGATCGGGACACTCTTGCCGCTCCCGCCAGGCTCAGCCTCCCTGCTCAACACCGTTCTCCAGGCAAACATGACCCGTGGGTGGGAGCTGGCGGGCAAGGTGAGACTGTTTCACTTCAGCCCTCACCCTGGCAGAGAAACTCCTCATGCCGGATCTGTGATCCAGGAAAGATGCCACTCACATTATCTTAAAATCATTACCAATCATTTAATTTTGTCACAAGCTGGATCTTTTTTTTTTTTTTTTTAAATAAAACTTAGGACTCCTCACAAGGAGAAAATTGTATTCTATGGGACAAAGCCAGTGCAGTCGTCCTGAGACAAGGTCTTTCTTATTTTTTTACTCGAGTCTAAATTAAAACAGGTATTGACTGTTTATAAATAGCAACAAAAAATATGTATACCAGTTGACCCAGTAATTCTATTTCTGAGGTTCTCAACTGAAGAAAAAATGTTAGTTCAGGAAATTTTTTGTAAGAAAAAGTTATTCATTGGAGCAGTACTTATAATGCCAGTAATAGTAATCTAGATGCTCAACAGTAACAACAGAGATAAACAATTAGTACATACTCACTTGATTTACTATCATGTAGCAGCTGAAATAATGTACTTAGAAGATGTATACCTTAAAAAAGTAAATGTAAAGAGACTTGGGGATGTAAACAAGTGTATACAGTGATCATCTCTAGTGGACAGATTATGGATACATATTAATTCCTTCATTCTTCTTATCCCTATTGCTATTTTTAATAATGGAAAATTATTTTGCCTTAAAATGGCTATGGAAGTGTCCCATACATACAGAAAAGTGCTCAGATCATACATGAACCATTCAGTGAATTTTAATAGGGCTAATGCACCTTACATGTTCCAGATCAAGAAACAGAACAGCTTGGTTTTGCTCTGGTTTTGAATTTTATAATAATGCAGTCGAGAGTTGAACACTTTTTTCCCATGGACTTCTTTCTCTTACTCCTGTGCTTCTGAAGTTCAGCCGGGTAGTTGTGTTTAGTGATGGGATGCTCATTGGCATGCTGTGTCGTGTTCCCTTCTGGGACTCCAGCTTCGCACGGCTGGTGGACTTTTCCACTTTGGGGCTGTTCCCGTCGCAGTGCTTCTGGCTTTTGAGGAACATACCCGAACCTTTCTGTGAGGGATGTTTTGGGGGTAAAAGTCCTGGGTCACAGGGTAGCAACTTTTCCACTGCACAAAAATACATAAGTTAAGATGCAACAATATCTAAAACTCCATTTGTCAAAAGCAAAAGCAGATAAGGTTCGAGAAATCCAGATCAGGATAGAAGCTCCTGTATTTTTCATGTAACAGACCCAGAGAAAACCTAGAATAAGACCAAAGGAAAGAAGCAAACATCCAAAAAAAAAACCAAAGCCAACTAAACTCAGCCTAACTAAAAGTGAGATTCTCAGTCACATGAAGGAATAACATCTCTGTTTCTTTGCTCTGTCTTCTGTCCCAGAAAGTTGCCGTGCTGTTCTCTCAGGCAATATCGTTATTTTGAAAGGATTCTGCTGACAGGTTTCTCAGGACACAGAAACTGAGCTATCGCGTTCACTTGTTTTCCATTTTGAAGGAGTCATTGCAAATTCACACTTCTTCTAACCCACATCTCTGGCATGATATCTGATATGTTCTGATTCTATCTATGTTTCCATACCTGCTTATGAAGTCCTTCATCCTGCATTACTGTCTTGTGCATCCCAGAACATTTTGGGTTCTGAACATTCTGGAAACCACGGGGAATTAAACTGGAATTTGCCAGAATGTAGGAGGGCAGAGAGTGGGTGATTCTTCGACTGGGCGTAAGCTACAGTAAGTTCTTTTTGTGTCTTGAAGCTTCAGTGTCCCTCTCCATGATGTGGTGCTAATAACCACTTTGGCGGTAAGCTGCCGGTCAGCTGTCTAGGGCAGTGTCTGGTGCATAATAGGTGTGCAGGAAGTGGTGGCCGTGATCATCGTCATTGTCTTTGTCACCATCGTCATCATCCTCATCATCTCCTTTAGGGAAGAACATCAGTTCTATGTGGAATCACTAAGCCCTTTCTCTCTCTTCTGGAGCACGGTGAGTGAGGCCTCTAGTCAAACTTTCAGGGCGTCTGGGCTGTGCACGAAGGAGGACAAGAACACGCACATTGGGAGGGAAGGAGGGTTTCTCTCTTTTTAGCTGGACGGAGTCAGCGCCTTGAACCCTCTTATGCAGGCAGAATTCCAGAGATTCCCGCCTCTGGGTCATAGGGGATTTCCTACTCAACTTGAGGCATCAGAACTCTCCCGCAGAGAGAGGGTGATTCTTCTAAAAATACTCCTTGGCTTTTCCCACTAGGTCAGTTTTTCCTTTACCTGCATGGATTTATTCCGTAAATACTCACCACAAAGTTACTGTGTCCCAACCCTATTCATGTACTAGAGGCTTGAAGATCAAACAAGGTTCTGGCCCTAGAGGAACTGAACACCCGCACACAAGTGTGGACATAGGTGGGCTTGTGTGTACCCGAAAGTGCACACATGCACCCTGAGAAGTCAGCCCATTAAGGGGCGACTCCATACCACGTTCATTTCCGTACACCTCTCACCTCCTGTCCAACGCATCTATCTGGTCTGTCACTGGACAGTGTTTTCTGAATGAATGAATGAATGAATGAATGAGAAAGAGAGACAGACAAAGCCAGAGTGGGAGAGAGGGAGGAAGGGAGGAAGGAATAAATAATCTCTCCCAGCTTCCCCGTCCCTGTGCCTGCTCATTCCCCTGTGACAGCGGTCACTCCCTTGCCCCTAGAATGCTGTCACTGGTTACACACCTGACTCTTCCTGGAGGTCACAGTGGCCTTATATCCCTGGTGCTTTCACACTGGCTGTCTTATAATAGCATCATCAATAAGTAGCTGTTGAATGGATGCTTTGTAACTTAGAAATATTACCAGGTGTCACTGGAAAAAGGATAACCGGCAGGGGTGATTGTGAGGAGTCAGTAAGAAGCTGTTGTGGCGATTACAAGCAATTGGGGAGCAGAGAGGGAAGGGTGTGAACTGAAGCCAAGGCAAAGGCTGGAGAGGAGAGAGCAAACAGTGAAGAGAGTGGGAGAAAAATTCACAGAGCTTGTCGGCCAGTTCACTGCAGAAGGTGAGAGAAAGGGGAAGAGCCAAAGGGGACACTGAGATCCTGAACCTGGGCAGCTCGGGAGGGAAAATGGCACCATGCATTCCAATTGGTTTTGGAGCAAAGTCAACGAGGATAATTGATGGATGAAAGGACAGATGGGGGCATGAGAGAGATAAGCACCAGCATGGCACCAGAGGTCAAAGATCCCAGAGCACCTTCGACATGTCGCATTTATTTCTGTCCCTTGATGTGTTTCACTGATAAGGCAAAGAGGAGACTGAAGGTTTCCGTGGCAGATCAGACCAATAAGGTTAATGAAACATAAGCCTTGAATCCCCCACCTCTCGGAATCATGAGGATTAACTTTATTCCCTTGTATTGGGAAATTTTTCTGGATCTATTCCTGTGTTTGCGGTTCCTTGTTGGTTTTCTAGTCTCCTAGATGCTGTTGATGCAATAGTGAGTGAACAGAGATGAAATGCCTGCCACCATAGGGATTATGAGAGAGGTCGTGGATGTCCTGTGACCACCCATATCCATGTAGAGTGGCTCATGTCAAAACAGCAAAGGAGAGGAGGCAGAGGCCCTGCGTATAACTTCTAGGAAGCGTCTGGGGATGTTCTAGAAGAAGCGACTCTCCAACAGAGATCTAGCTGAGGAGGAGGTAACAAAGAAGCTAAGCGAGGAGGAAAGAGTATTCTAGAAAGAGGCAAGAGCAGCAGAAGGGAGCTAGATAAATAGGAGAGTCACAAAAGCTTATCTGTGGTGTCCAAGCTGAGAGGGGTCCTGGAGGACGAAGAGGCCCGTGAGAGAGGTCAAAGCCAAACCAAACAGGCCTTTGGGGTCTCATCAGGGACATAGAACCTGCTGGAGGGAGTGAATCATGGCTCATGAGGTCGAATACAAAATTTCTCAATAATTCTGATTCCCACGGCGGAGCCTGCCAGAGGTCCGCCCGCCAGGCCCCAGCCTGCTCCGCTGGAGGGGATTGGAAGGTGCCTCAGTAGGTCTTCACTGCTAAGACATTAGAGTGCCGCTCCTCGTTCTTTCCAGTCTGATGTAATCTTTCCGAGGACTGGCAGCAGTTGCAAGAAAACTGTTTCAGATATCTATTAATATTTTAACATGCTTTTAAGAAAATTTGGCCTTTTGTTGAGCTGGTCTCAGAGCAGACATATATCACAGTTCATGATAGACATTACACTTATTCCTATTCAGTGGGTATATTTCTCTTGTTTGGATTCATTTTTAAACATCTATTATTAAAAAAATCTTTTTTGCCAGTTATGTGTTTGCTCCTACAGTTCCTAAGCTTGTTTACTCTGAGCAAGTTACTCTGTCCTCACCCTCCCTGGGAGGAAAGGCACGCATCGAATTTTCTGACCGGGACTACCTGTGATTACTGCTATCAAATTAAACACAGAACCATCTGGAACTCAGAGGCCAAACCAGAATGCCTACTAACAACTGGCTTTGCACTTAGAAAAAACAAACAAACAAACAATTTGTCTTTTTTTTTTAACAAATATTTATTGAAACTTTACTACATCCAGGTACTCCCTACAATGCTTAGACATGGGTCATCTCATTTTTTTTTTTTTTCTTATGACAACACTTTAAGGTGATTGTTGTTATTCTACGTTGAACAGATGAGGAAAGTAAAGCTTTCTTTCTGAGGGTGTGATGATAAATAGCATACCAGTAGGCAGACTTTAAACTCATCTCTGTCCAGGAACGAGGTGTGTTCTATCTCCTTAGGGCCTCATACCAATTCTTTCCTTCAATCTCTAAAAGGAAGTTGTTGACCTTCTAGAAGATTCTAGTCCAGATGCTTTAAATGGTAGTGGGATGAACTCAGGGGCTCACTGGGAGAATATGCTGGTGAGGGTAATCAGTATAAAGAAGATACATGAGCTGAGACCTGAAAAATACAGAGGAGCCAGTATGGGAAGAGTGTGAGGAACAGCATTTTTGGCAGAGGGAAAGCAAATGTGAAGTTCCTGAGGTGAGAAGCAAGAGCTTGATGTGTTTGTGGAATAGGGAAGAGTCCAGCATGGCTGAAGGAAGAGCTAGGGGGAAGAAAGTGGTATATAAGGCAGTTAAGGGCTTGGTCATGAGGGTCTCGTTGGTCAGCTGAGAAGGTAGATGTCTTTCTGAGCGTGGTTGTAGGGCAAATTAAAGATGGCCATATATTCTTAAATACTCTTCCCATTAAGAGGTGGCTTCTCTGTCCTTTTCCTTGAATCTAGGAGCCTATCTGTCTTCTTTGAGCAATGGAATATGGCAGAAGTGATGTTATGCCAGTTTCCCATCCCTGGCTTCAAGGGAGGGACATCTTCTACTTTTTCTTTTGAAACACTCTCTGGGAGTCCTAAGCCACTATGTAAGAAGCCAAATGACCGTGAGGCTGCCATGTTGGAGTGGTGACATACAGATGCTCCAGTCAGCAATCCCCTCTGAGCCCAGCCCTCCAGCCACCCCCACGAAAGCACCGAAATATGTGAGTGAAACCAGAAAAACCATGTAGCCTGAGCCCTGTCTGATTCCTGGTGTGCATGCTGAAAGCTACCATGAAGTGTGGTGGTTCTAAGCCACTACATTTTGACGTAGATTGTTGCACAGCACTGGATCCTCAGAACAGATGAGTCATTGGGAGGATGCCAGGGAGTTGTGACTTTGTGAATACACCGTAGAGAGATGACTCTGGCCGCTGTGTAGAGACTGGGAGGGCAGGAGTGGAACTGGGAAGAGGAGTCTAGAGGTTATTTCAGTTATCCAGGCGAGACTTCGAGGAACGACAACAGAAAAGCAGTGAATCTGATATATGCTTTGAAGAAAAATAAGAACAAAACCCAGAACTCATCGATACGTTGAATATTGGATGGTAAAGTAGGAAGAGTAGAGGATAAGCCCCTGGACCTAAGATCCTGGAGAGATGGCACTGCCTTTCCATGACACAGATAAGACATTGGCCCTGCTTGGGTTTTGCTCCTTGTAGATGCTCTTCTCTCCAGGGACAACAGGTGTGTGCCCTTGCGAGGGACGCGAGAATGGTTTGGCAACCATTGGATAAGCTTCAGTGTGGGCAGGGGGACCACTACTACTACTGACTACTCAGGACCTCGGCATGTTTGGAAGTGTCATTGCCAGTGGGCCCCCCAGCACACTGAGTGCGCCCGAGTTGGGTGTCTTAAGGGCTTCTGGTCTCTGGTACTAGCTTGTTGCCCATCTGTCCTTGCCCACTGTGATTGTGGGTGGATGATTCCACTCTCAGTTCCAAGAGGAAGGACTCAACACCAACCACATGCCAGTGTCTTTTCCCCACCTGTTCCCTGTACTACGGGAAAGCCTCAACACCCTCCTTTTCCCATCTTGAAATTAGCCAGGTACACTTTTGCCAGGTAGTCTCCCAGGGAAGGAAAGTTTTGGAGGAGAGAGATGTCTAAGTCTCCTCTGGTTGACCCAGTGACTAGTCGTGTGGGTGAGTCAGTCTCCTCTTATCAGCATTTTCTTTTGGGCTCTTGGCTGAGTCACCCCCATTACATTTCTGGTGAGTGCCAATGATAGAGCAGTTTGAGAAGGTCAGGAGATGTTGCTGGGGGAGGAGGCCATCTTTGAGGATTTTGAGGCCCAGCCTTTGCTGGATTTCAGTTCCCTTTCAAGTTATTGCTTCACTCCAGCTGGGGCTCGGGTCATGATGATCTGCTCTTGTCCAAACTTTTCATAATTGGAGACCAGCCGGGGTGCCCCTGTGTGTGTGCCAAGCCTCGACTCCATCATGGAGGGTGGAGGCATTTGCAGTGGCTAAGATCTGTCAGGTTGCCATCTGGCCTTAGACTTAGGGCAGCTTCCCGAATGTCTCCTTTCCCAAATGTCAGGGAGAGGCCAGGCTACAGTTTCTCCAAAGTCAATTCCATTTACACAAACTCTCAAGTTTTGGTTGTCGGCATCCCTGAAGCCACTGCAGGAGGAAATATTTTACAAACACACCACACCAATGAGCCAAACATCATGGAGGTACACCGTTCTTTCAGGATGTGTGATACCAGACTATCCTTTATCTTCAAGAAGAACAGCTGACTTGTTTCCTGGGACACAATAATGTTTTCCTAAACATGGAGGGTAGTGTCATGCAGTAGAGAAATATGGCCTAGTGATGAGACAGACTTGAATTTGACTCCTGAGAATCACTCGAGTCATTAGAACGCAAGTTCCATACAGACGGGGATCTTGTCTGACTTGTTCATTCTCTATAAACCAGTGCCCAGGACAGAGCGAATTCTCAAGAAGTCTTTGTTTTGCTGGGGGAGTTAATTAATGGCATTCTTCTACTTATTAGTTGTGAAACTTTAGGCAGTTAACTTCTCTAAGCTCTACTTACCTCATTTGTAAAGCTGTGGAGAGTTGATAATGAGGATTGAATAAGAGAGAATTCATATACTCAGTGAACATTCCTTGAGCTCCAACTGTGTGCCCAACACACTTCTAGGTACTGATGATATAGCACAGAACAAAGCAGATAAAACTCCCAGCCCTCAAGGACCCTGTTTTCTAGTAGGGGAAATAGACCATAAAAAATCTAAAAAAGCATGGTGCATTCAAAAGCGAGATATCAAATGTAGAAATTAAAGCAGGAAATGGGGCAGGAGGTCAGAAGCGAGAAATTTCCCAGTTTTAAATTGGGAGAGAAGGTCAAGGAAGGCTTGCTTGGACAGCTGATACTTAAGCAAAGACTAAAGATGTAAGGAGTCAATCATGTATCAGACAGAAGAGCCCATGTAAAGGCCCTGAGGTAGGAGCTTGAATGACATATTCCAGAAACAGAGGCTAGCTGCTGTGCCTGGAGTGGGCAGAGGGAAGGAGAAAAGTAAGAGGTGAAGCCAAAGGGTAGCAGGGGCCATCTTGGTAGAGACTTGAAGGCCACTTGGAGAAAGTCTTCACCATCAGCTCTGAGAAGAGTTGTGCGTTTCCAGTAACACTCCTGGTACATAGTAGGCACTTTACAAACATCTGCGTGTTTCCTTTGTGAAAACGGACCAGTATTACTCTTCTCATACTCATGTGGTCAAAACCACATTTTTTAGATTTTTTATTGTCTATTTTCCCTACTAGAAAACGGGGTCCTTGAGGGCTGGGAGTTTTATCTGCTTTGTTCTGTGCTATATCATCAGTACCTAGAAGTGTGTTGGGCACACAGTTGGAGCTCAAGGAATGTTCACTGAGTATACGAATTCTCTCTTATTCAATCCTCATTATCAACTCTCCCCAGCTTTACAAGTGAGGTAAGTAGAGCTTAGAGAAGTTAACTGCCTAAAGTTTCACAACTAATAAGTAGAAGAATGCCATTAATTACTTCCCCCAGCAAAACAAAGACTTCTTGAGAATTCACTCTGTCCTGGGCACTGGGTTATAGGGAATGAACAAGTCAGACAAGATCCCCGTCTGTATGGAACTTGCTATCACATGGATCGCTCCGTAAAATATACTCTCCTAGACTCGTGGAACCTGAGCTCTAGAAAAGGTCCAGAGACCTGGTCTCGATTGTTCACAATTAGATACCATCCTCTCTACTTCCAACTCATGCTATTCTCTTTTCTCGTGGGTGCTTTCAGGCAGACAAAATCAGGAACCCTGAGAACTGGGGACATGGCTTATTCCAGAGTTGTTACAAAATGAACTTCCGTGAGATAGAAGAGTCGGCCCCCAGACAAGATACCCTCTGAATGATTCCCAGCCTGGGTGATCCCTGGGTTTTATCTTAGAGCCAGAGATCTCCTCCCCTGCTTCCATGGGAGAGCAGGAAGCAGGGTGACAATGGGGAAGCCTCCAGCCTCAGAGCAGGCCTGCAGGGAGCCATACGGCCAAGATCTTTCTACACTTGTCACTCGTTGGACAAATGGAGTGTGTGATAACACAGAGCATCGCCAATGGGCCTGGTCTGGTGTCTGGTCAGACTTTTTCCTCTTGTGAAAGTACTTAGCCGCTGGCAAGGTGAATGAGAGCTGAAGACCTGAAGAGGAGTTTCAGTTTTATAAAGTCTTACAGAAACAGAGTAATGAAGTAGTGAAGGGCTGGGTTGTTGAGAGCCTCTGACGCACGAGGCTTGTGTGTTCGCTAGGTCTGTGCCATCCGAGGAGGCGGTAGCCACAGGCATGTGGAACTACTTCCATGTGAATTTAAATGAACTAGAATTCAATCAAACTGAAAATTCAGTTCCCTGGTCACACCAGCCACATTCCAAGCACTCAGCAGCCCCATGTGGGCAGCACAGATAGACAACATGTCTGTCACCGAAGAAAGTTCTGTGGGACAGCACTGCTCTGTGTCCTTGAGTCCTCCCTGGCCCCCGAAAGGCAGTGCTAGAACCCCCACTGGGCAGCTGAGGAGGAGCCTCAGGCGGTGGAGCCCTCATGGCGGGGCCTGGAAGAGGTGGAGCCTCGGAGGCCCACACTTGGAAGGCAGGAAGCTCTTGTGTTTTGGGGGTTTTACAGAGCCCGTGGAAACTCAAGAACGGTGGAGCCCCAGCTGTTCCCTGTGAGGATGCTGGTACTTCCGGGGGCATGAGTGCTTCTAGAAAGCTGTCCTTTCCATTTTAAACACTTTCTTCCCTAACCCGCTCTCTCCCTTCCCTTCCTTCCTTTCTTGGGCTATAGCCCATCAGAGTGGTACAGGCAAATAGCAATCACTGTGTTCCACCCTGCTTTTTCTGGGGGTAACCATAAAGAACCACTTAGAAGAGAGACCGAGATAGAAGAAAAAGAGAAGGAATAGGAATGCTGACAGCAATCATGGGACAGATATTGGCATGCCCTTTACACAGGCAAGAAAACTGAGGCCCAGAAAGGAGGCTTGTCCCAAGTGATAACGATAATGGGTAGCTGGTCTTGGGTGGTTGGTCTAGGACTCAAGCCAATGGCTGACTAGTCACAGAATGTGTGTTCTTTCCACTGGGCCAGGCAGTCTCTGTCGTCACAATTTCAATGGGGAATTTTCCCATGATTCCCTTCTTCTCCCCATCACGCACTCTCAACAACTTGACCTGGGAGGTGAAGCATCTAATTGAGGGCTGATTGTGAGCTCCCCACAACCTTCTTTGTGGAAGATTTTTTCTTTTAATAATCAGGCAAATAAATGTGAAAACACAACATGATCTGGGATTTGGTCATCTAGGGGGACCGGCTGCCGCAAACGAGTTCAGGATGTGTTTTCCCCCATTACTTATGTGTAGAACTCATAACTGCAATTCCAAAAAGGGACTAGCCCAAATATTTATCTTAGAACAGTCTTATTTTATTTTACTCTTTTTTTTTTTTTTTTTAAGAAATGGAAACATAAAGCGATCTTCTGAACATTTGGGTCAGGAAAACCAGCTACATAATTTCCGGGGACCAGTGCAAAATGAAGTGAAATGTTTCTTTATTCAGAAATCAGGAGGAAAAAAGTATCGTTCGTGGTATGAAAATATAAAGACTTTTCCTTCCTTCCATGGTGTCTTTCTCACATCACCATGGTGTTTTCTCATTAGCGATTTAATGTCATTCTAAATAACAAAAAATGAAAACTTTAAATTATTAGCATGAGTTTTAACATCCACCTCTAAATCATTCCATACCATTTTTAAATGCAAATATGAGACTGTTTAGCTTACTATGTGAAATTGCCAAAATTGCACAACCGGTATCTTATAGCTCCAACATGCAAATGTGCTACGTTCCTGATCAGGATGGGGGCGATGCCGTACAAAACCGACTCAGCCACTCTTATTCCTCTTCTTGATACGCGCACATCCTACCAACGTTCTCCACCTTGACTTCTTGAAGGGCAGAGAAGGACTGGAAGGAAAGGGAACTATGGGTTGCCCAACCTCTCTCTGTGCCTCTGGCTCATCGTTTTCAAACTAAGTGGTTGCCTAATACAGGGGAGAAACACGAATAAGACAGGATATGATAGGGCTCCTTGGTCACTCATGTTCCTTAGGATGGCACCACAGTCTTGTGTTCAAAGTGAGTTCTGGTTTGAATGGAAAGGGTGGCCTCTCGGGGCCACTGGCTGCCTAAAACTTACTCTGTAGTGGATGTAATGTACTGGTATTTGCTTTGAGTCTCACTGAACTCCCATGCATTGTGGGCCTCCCAGAATTCTGTGCTCTGGGGGTGGTGAAAATGCCGTATGCAGCCAGGGCGGCAATGATGGTGGACACACAAATGGGGTATCTTCTGTGGTCACGTGCATGCTCTTTTTTCCTATGGAACTTCACTTAAGTTCAGAGATGAAATTATTAGGGGCTTCAGAACAGTGACAGCAGAGCACCAAACCGTAGCCAGGATCCCGCGGAGCATGGGCCCCCGGTGACTGTGTAGGTTTGCTGTGAGTCGGTCATGCCTAAACTCACCTGGCCGTAAGAATCACCAGGGAACTTTCCAAAACATACATCCTGGCCCTGTCACAGATGTCCCGAAGCAGAATCTCTCAAGAGGAGTTTGAGGACTTTTCTTTTTCCTTTTCTTTTCTTTTTTTGACTTTTACAAGCTCCCAGATCATCATTATAATCAGAAAATCTGGGAGAAGTCAAAGCTGGACACACTTAGATGGAGACATAGAAGCTTTTGAGGTTGACAGAGCTAGGCTAGAATCTTAGCCCTGATGATAACTGGTTGGGTGACCTTGGGCTGCAAGACCCCCCTGGCTCCCCAATTTCTTTATTTGTCACAGGGGCTAAAATTGGTAATGCATCTCAAGCAGAGTTTGCACGAGGAGGTAATGAGTTCACACATGTAAGCCATGGGAAGGAACTCATGCTCAGTAAATGGTGGCTAAGGTTATTTGAATTAGGGGAGTCAGCATCCGGTAAGATGAGAAAATTTATTGCATATCTGGGGCTTCATATGTGATAACCCTCCTCCTCTTTTCCTATATGTTAACCATTTAACTGTCTCTTTGGTTGTCAAATCATTTAAGTCTCTGGGTTCCTTGGACGTGATGGTGTGAACCTTTACTTCCTTTAATAAAAGTAAAATAGGTGAAATAAGAGTTCCTAAGGCCCTAGTTTGGCTGCACAATCTAGACCCCATCAAGTCTGTTCTGACCGCAGACAGGCAGCCCTGAAACTGGGTCTATTGGGCTTTCTTGCTTTACTCAGCCCTGTGGGAGATGACCATTGTCTTCCCAGCCAGGGAGGTGGGGCCCTGTCCACAGTGGCCTCACCTGGCAGCCACTGAAACAAAACACGACTGGTCAATAGCAAGGCTATCACCGGAGTGGCCGGGCAGGGGCAGGGGGGCTAACGTCTTCAGGGAAGTGGATGTTCAGTGAAGTTGGGCACCTACAGGACTGACAGAGGACTGTTCCAAGGGGGAGGAGAAACTTGACTCACTGTGTGGAAGATTCCAGTCTCCACGTGGCCGATCTTTGTCCTCCCGGGGAGAATCAAAGAGCAGTGAAGAAGAAATGACAGATTTGAGGGAAGTCCTTTTTTGTCAGAGGGAAAAATTCTTGAGTTTTTCATGGCATTTTCTTGGGGATCAACAACAATGGCAACTAGTATTTATGGAGCAAGTGTTACACACCAGGTGCTGTGGTAAGTCCTCTCCATGCACGATCTCAGTAAGTCTTTATGAGTCTGTATGGGTCAGGCTATGTGGCAATGACAAACAGCTCCCAAATCTCCATGGCTTATGGAATTGTTGGATTGTTTCTTGCTCATGCTACCTATCCATCATGGGTCAGTGAGTGTCTCTGCTTCCACATGTTTCTTCTGCCAGGACCCCATCTTCTGAGAACCCCAGCCAGGGGTTCCCAGTTACAATGGGACATGGAAAGAAGGCATGAAAAATTGGATCCTGACTTTCAAAACTTCCACCAGAAAATCAACACTTATTATTCCTTATTCACATTTCATTGATTAAAGAAGTCACGTAGTTGTACATGACCTGAAGGGACCAGAAGGTACAACCTTGTCTGGTGTCTAGAAGGGCAGGAATCCCAACATATGTGAAAATCCCTAACTGTACATTAATATTATTACTATTATTAATCCAGTTTTACAGCTAAGGGAACCAAGACTTGGTTTCTGAGACTTCCCCAAGGTCACAAAAGCAACTTGAGATGTGAACTTAGGCAATCTGGCCTCTATTCATAGGCCCTACCCAGCCTATACTCTTGACTTCTTTTTTCTACCTGGATTTCTAAAAGATATTCAGTACCATGAGATTCCACCCTGCGATTATTTTTTAAAGGTTGACTCTCTTAGAGCTGAATTCTTGTTGCCTATTTCCCTTTCTTGAGGTTTCGAATGTCCTGACACTATTCCCAGGCTTGGGAAAAGCTTACCACCATGAGAATGACAGCTGGTAAACCAAGGGTATTCTTAGCAACAGTAAACAAATATTCATTTTGCTGAAGGAAAAACACAACAGAACCTTAAATGGTTTTATAGAGAGACCAGGATGAAGAGGAGATCTCAAGAAATTAAACATTTCTTTGTGGAAATGTATGTCATTGAAAAGTTGACTTGAAAGAGGAGATCATATGACAATTAGGGAAAGTCATTAAATCCTAACAGGTCGAATCTGCACAGACCAATGAGCAACCGAGGCTAGGTATTGTCCCGAAAAGCACCGCTTTAGTGTTCTTGGAAACAGCACATGCAGCGTAATTTTAAAGGAATGTGCACCTCGCCAAGAGTGTCATGGTTCTGAGAAACTTCTCCCCTGTGTGATAATCAACCTCTGGGTATATGACCTAATTTCGAAGACAGTGAGATAAAGACATCTGGTCCTGACCAATTCAACCTAGATCAGCCAGCTCCCAGCCAGTCCACGACATATGAGTGAGCCATCCGAGATCCAGTCACCATCCCCCTCCCCACCAAAGATGCAGTAGACTCTCAGAACCTATAGCACCTCGAAGAGGAAAGCTGGGGCTCCTGATCACAAAGCGTAGTGAAGAGGCCACCCACCAATAAGTCATTCCTTTAATAGATATTTGCCAAGCTGATATAGTTCTAGGCACTATGCTAGACTCTGAAAGTGCAGCATAAACATTAAAGGTGTGACCTTGAACTGTATAGTTCCGCAGTAGGTCATAGGCTTCTTCCTTCCAGGTATTTGTTCTTTTCATTCCCTTGCTCTCATGCCCATCCAGGTAGCAAACTCTTAATCACCCTCTGCAGGCCACCTCGAATCTCCTCTCTGTTTTGAAGTTTGGCCCCAGCAACCCCGGGCAGAACTAACCAACCCTTCCTTTATGTCTCTACATACTTTATCAGACCTCCACCTAAGCACCAGTCTCACTGTATTGTAATTATTTTACAATGTCTCCTGCACTGAGCTGAGAAATCCTCAAGAGCAGGGACCTCCTTACCCCACCTCCCTTTCCCCTCTGGTTCATCTGCGCATCCCTAATGTCTTATCTTGAGTTAAGAACTTCCCAAATGATTTGTAAATTAATAGATATCCGGATAAACTCCACTTTGCCCCCTCTTCTTTCCTGCATGTTCTGTCCCTTTTAGAAATCCAAACTGGGTGTTAATGGAAGATGGGGGGCAGTTCCTGAAGATGGAATGAGTTTGCAGATGAACCACAAAGTCGCTACACCAGGCTAACAGCATTAATGGTTGGGTGGTCACTCAAGAAAGGTAGTTGGAGCAGGGAATCACAAGAACAGGCACACCGTTATGTAACAAACAGTGTGCTTTAACTTAAAACATGCAAGCGCAGGCACACTCTCACTGGTCTCTTTTGTAAGAGCAAGGCGTTTGCTGTGGGCAGGCTGGATGGGGAACCATGTGTTCCCATGGCACGAACCACACCCATAACGCATCATCTGTAACTTGGGGCTTCGCAGTCTTTAAGGAGAACCTAAAGTCATGCAGTCTAGAATTTTATCAGTGGTTTGTATAGTCTTACCACATCGAACTGGACCACCTCATCTGCCTTTGATAAGTCTTCTAGAACATTCTATGGATTTTCACCATGCCAACTCTTTTTTATGCCCATAGTTCGTTGAAACTTTCTAAAATTCCATTTCCTCACTGTAAGAATATATCTAAGGATGACTAATAAGTAGCCATCATGAAAAAAAAAAAAGTAGCCATCATGTGCTGAGAGCTCCCCATGTGCTGGGTGCTGAGTCAACATTTGAAATTAAGGCTCTCGATGTAATCCTCCTGACAAAAAATATCGTTGTTTCTGTTGTCTCCCCGTGGAAAGTGGAGAGAACTCATGCTGTAAGGCATCAGAGAGGATTAATTAGAGTGATAGTTTCAGTAAAGAGCCTGGAAAGCAGGGGTCGTAAGACCACACCCTCCAAAACAAGCCCATATTATAGGCCACTTACATTCAAGGCGCTAGTCTCAGCGCTTAAATCGGATCAACTCACTGAATTCTCATTGTGACTTTGTGGTGTGGTAAGCACTGTTCATATCAGCATTTCACAGATGAGGAAACTGAGGCACAGGGTCATAGGTAGGAAGCGGCCCCCACGTCCAGCCAGGATTATAAACCCAGGGCTTTAATTCCAGAGTCTGCCACCCTAATTGGGATCATCTGCAAATAAGATTACTAACCAACCCCTGTCTTAAAGAATTTTGGAAAAGATTAAGCAAAGTAGTGATTATGCTTGTCACCCAATAGTTACAGGACAAGTGTCCCTCCTGTTCCATTCCTTTCCTTTCTACAGACAACACGGGCATTTGGCAATTATTGCATTTTTCTCAATTCTTTCATATTCTCCCTATAATAAGAATCAAAACAATGCCTGCTTGGAGGGGATTAGGCACCCAATTTCACCTTGGGAGATCAAAGACCACCAAATACATATATAAAACGACCAAAAGAAAAAAAAAATGTCAGTCTTCCGTGCAGACACGATTTCTCTTGAAAGGTGACACAGTCCTTTAAAAATAGCTATGGGCTCCATTGTGCAAAGACAGTGACAGAGACTGACAGCTTTTAGAGAGGTGTAATGTTCCCAGGCAGCCGGCTAGCATGGCTCACCCAGATAGAGATCAGTCATTCGATCCGGGGGAGAGTGCTAAATGTTAGAGGTTAAGCTGCTATGTTCTTATTACTAATCAAACTTCAACACCATGCCCGGACTCCTTCATTCCCTATAAGGCCATGGTAGATTATTGAGAGGCTCCCAACGCGGGCTCCTAGCTTCAGAGGCACTACTGTCCCCAGTCACCAGAGAGCCCTGCATCCTCCCCAGATGCGGGGCTCCCAAGACTCTCCCAGAATGCTCGCAATCTGAGGTCGAGGCAGGTAGGCACCCCCTGCTTCTGCAGTGAAGACACAACAGACAGGGACGTGGATCCTGGGTGCAGACTCTGCTAAACAGCTCTCACTCTGTATCCACCCGAGACAGAGGAGCTGCTCTGGGGTTTGCTGATCCTCTGCCCCCACGATTCCTCTACCTCACCAACAAAGATTTGGAAGGTGAATAGTGTGATTTGGGCCGCTCTTTTCCAACCGTCACAAGAAGCGATGTGCTGGAAAATGTCTACTAATAAGCTCTCTGGGGATGGAGGAGCCCTGCTTTGGAGCTTCTGCCAATTTCCATGGTGTCAATGCCCCCAGCACAGCTGATTCAAGCTAACGAGGTGACGTCACTGAACACAGAGTTAGGAAGGGAGGTGCCCGCAAGCTCCGGGACTCTGCCGGTCAAAGGACAGGTGGGCATGCCAATGTCACCTCTGCTGGGTTGCCTAGGTTCCCCTCTTCAGGGCAGTCTGAGCCTTCATCCCTTGTCCCCATCAGGCAGATCTTGCCTTTTCTGGGATATCATGGAAAAGCCCACAGCACTTGTAGAACAAGCAGAAAAGGCAAAACGTGTCCTACTTTGATTCTCCGAGGTTGCATCTGCTTGGATCCCCAGCTCCTGGCTACAGAGTAATTCAATAAAATTGGTTAATTGCTTTTCCAAAAAAAAAAAAAAAATAGATCATTTCCCCAGAGCCTGTGGGTATCCACCCAGGATCTCGTCAAAGGCCTGACAAAGTCCTGGCAGGTGGTGTCACCCCAGACTCCCCCTACTTTACAGATGAGGAAACAGACTCAAAGAAGCTGTGCACATGAGGCCATTCAACTTTTTAGTGGTGGTCCTAAGATTTGATACCACAGTTGCCTTGCTCCTATATCCATGCTTTTAGCTGCTACCATGTCCCACCCAGTCCCAAGAGTGTCATCCAAGGGCATTTTGGGAAGTATGGGTGAGATTTCCCAGGAGAGTTGAAATAGAACAACAGCAGAACAGGAAAGAGGTGAGGAGGTTCGAAAGGATGAGATAAGCCATCAACATATAATGAATGTCCTTTTCAGTGGAGCTGGTCATGAGCGTGGGGGCAGGTGGCTGATAGGACAGAACGGAGACGAGACACCTCTTTCAGGAGCAGCTCCCCATGTCCTGTGGCAGCCATTCCAGGAATCAGGAGTCCCTTACGTGGACCTGAGAATCACCCACACCCTGTTCCACCCACCACCCCACGTTCTTCCTTCTGGTCCCACTTGGAATAACTCTGCCCATTTAATAGCCAGCCTTCAGGTGTCATGAGACAGCATCCCAACATCCCATGGTCTTCTCTTGTCCAGGCTGAGGTCCTTCCACTTTCTAGCTATCGTGGGTGTGCACCAGTGGGTCAATCCACCATCATGATGGTCACCTACTTCTGGAATCTCTCCCGAGTATCAGGGTACCTCTTGAAGGTAAATACGAGAACTTAGCACCTGGGACGTTGGTGTGGCCTTGCTCTGTAGCACTCATCCCAGAAAAATGTTGGCTTGATCTGGGTGATTACTTAATTGCTGTCTGAATTCTTCTTCTTGGCTGGCTGCATCCCAAGCACAAACACTGTGACTGGTTTTGTCCCCCAGCATGACCCGTGTCCTGGCATGATGAGGGCTCAGTAAACATGAGCTCCAGGTGCTAGCAGGGGGGTCAGGGGGATGGTCTGATGAATTTAAAGGACAGTGAATCAAATTGTCCTCTCTTCTACAAGATTCTTCAGCAAGGGTGGCCTCAAAACACTGGTACCTTCAAAGAAACTTCTTGGGGTGCCCTAGCACTCCCTGTTAAGTCATCATTCACTGACACCTCTGTCTGTAAGCTACTGGAATTGATGCCACTGTCACTTCCTGAGACCTCATTCAGATGGCTGTCAGCATGCCCTTTGGGGTACAGGGTGACACATGACCTGGTTTAGGAAAGTAACAGCGTCAAATACCCTCATGACTCTCCATTTCCAGAGTGGTGGGGGCCCGGGTGTACAGGAGGATATACGAAGGGGAAGGAGTGGGCATGTGGGGGCACACCACCACTCTGAACCCACGCTGGGCTCTGAATGGGCCCGGCTCCCTCACGCTGCCACCTTCCCGGGATTGCCCTGGGGCCATGGGCACCAGCCCTATTCCTGCCTCAGTTCCCCCATACTCCAGCATCCCTGAGAAAGGACACTTTATAAAAGCCTTTGGTTCCTTCCAGCCCTCACAGCACTTTCTGGGCCGGGAGAGGTGGCCTGCCCTGATGCTCGTGACTCTGATCACTCCTGTTGGGGCAATGCCCGTCACATCCAAGCAGCCTCTGAACCATCCTGGCCACAGCCTCGATCTTGGACTCGCCAGAAACGGGTTCCAGAGCAAGAAGCTGAGGGCATCAGGTTGCTGACTTGGGCTTCATAACTGGAGAGGAGTTCTTGTTTTGGGACGAAGCTCACATGCTTGAAAATGAACTCTAGTCGTATTTACTGCCTCTCTGTCTGCCAAGCATGTATTCGCCCACCATCTACCTTAACTCCCGTACTTCTCACAAAAAGGGTAAGTGACTTGTCCGTGTGTGATGACCTGTCATCAAGGTGGGCTTCACCACGACATTCATGTGCCCCCTGGTACTACTCTGTCCCCCCCACCCATTCATGAGATATCTAGTCCTGGATCTCTGGAGTTGGATGGGGTGGTGTAGCCGTGTTGGGCTCCCTTCTCCCAAATGAACATCATTGAAATTAAAAGGAAATAATAATCAGTGGCTCAGTGAACGGGGAGGCATCAAGGGTTGACCCGCCTGTCTTGTTCTCATGGCTTTAAACTCCAGCGGATGAGCCTGGCACATGAGGCTGATCCTGGCGATCGGCACCTGCAGTCTGCTGGGAAGGAGACCACTCTGACAGCCCTCGGGTCCTGGGATCCAAGCAGGTGGGCCGGATCTGCCCCTCCAGGATCCCAGCTCCCATCCCGTCACAGGCATTCGTAAAGCAAACAGTTCGATTGTGGGTGGTGGTCCTGATGCCCCTTTCTCTGTGACCAGGGCTGTAAAGTAAAGTGGCTGTACCCCAGAACAGCCGTCTCAAGTTCCATTCTCACACCTGAGAGGGGCTGCTGGAGCTCAAGTGCCAGTGTCCCCAAGTTGGCCTTTTGCTTTCCTTCACATGGTGAAGCTTACAGAGCGATACTGGCTGTTCTGTTCTCGGACCAAGTGTGTGGCTTGGCAGCCCCAGCCCAGAGTGGGTCCGCCGTCGAGGAGCAGGGGTGCTGGCCCCCAGGGAGGCCAGCAGAGCTCTGTGCGTGAGGGACATATCCAGTCCTCTGTATATGAACTTGTGCCGTCTGACATCAGACCCCGGAGGGGAGGAAACTGAGATGTTGCCTCGACTGCCCACAGCTCAGCGTCGGACCGGGGGACCAGCACATCATTCATTCACCTGGCGGCTGTCTCCCGAGTGCTCACCTGGGCAGTGTCTGGCCCTGGCCGGCTGCCAGGAGTCAGTAGTGAGGGTGACCGGTGTGGCAGACTCCCGTAGAGCTCAGAGACAGAGACCAACATCAGTTCAGAACATCTCTCCCCTAACTGTAAACTTTCACCTGTGACGGGCTCAGTGAAGGACTGACCCAGCATGGCTGACAAATCCCTCAAACTGGAGGCACAGTGCCCATGAGACTGTGATGATAGAAAGTGGTTATAATAATAATGAGTACATAATAATGAACCCAACCTGGTGACATTTACCTTTCTACCAATTATAAAATCTTTTTTTTTTTTTTTATTAGTACTTTTTAGTGGAGGAAGGGACCCACAAATGCCAGAGTGCCTAAGGCCCCAGAACAGCACAATATGTCCCTGGAGCCTGATGCTGCCAGGATGTTAAGAGCATGGACCGATTTAGTCCTGGGGTTCAGGGAGGCTTCCCTGCAAAGGTAATAACTAAACTGAGAGCTGATGGAAATCAGGAGTTATCAGCAGGGGGCAGGGAGTGTTCCAGACAGCGGAGACAGCACGTGCAAAGGCCCTGTGGGGTGGGGAAGAAAAGTGGGTTTAAGAAACTGAATAATTGTGTGGAGAGTGAAGGGGCACGTGGTGTGTATCGGGGCTGCCGGGGTAGACAATGGTCTCGGGGTTTAATGTCAGAGTGATGAAAACTCAGGAGTGGTTGACAACATAATGGAAGGAAGGTTGTCGTGGTGTAATCAGTGACATGAGTGATCTCAAACAATTGCCCTGGCTGCTGTGAGGAGATTGAATTATGGGAACCAGGGTGAGTGATTGCAACAAGCCAGGCAAGACTAGGATGTTGCCGTGAGATGAGAAAGGGCAGATGTGAATGTCATTTAGAAGGCAGCAAGCTTGGGGCTGGCAGTGATGGGAGGTAATGGAGGAAGGAGAGAGAGAGGTCAAGCATGGTTCCCAAGGATTGCCTTATGCAGCTGACTCTTGGAGCTGAATTCCAGCACACACAGATTGCTGCGGAAGCACCAGGGTTAGGGATGAACATTATCCATGGATTCGTGGTCATCGAGAGAGGGGAATCCTTAAGAGAGAGTGTCTACTTTACCTGGATGGGGGGAGAGGGCATGTTGGGAGGCTTCCCAGAAGCAGCATTTTAGGCTTAGCTATAAACAGCTGTGAGTTCTTGGTGGCAATGGTGCTTCTTCTGTTTATCAGCTCCACCCCCAGCATGCACACGCGCACGCGTGTACACACACACACACACACACACACACACACACACTCCCAGCTCCAAATCTTGCACGTTGGAGGTTCTCCGTAAACAATCACCAAGCCAATAGTGTAGCCTCGAGATGGAGCTTGCCAGATAGACAAGGTGGAGACAGAACAACTTGCTCAGACTCAGAGAGGACTGAGCCCAGAGGGAATGTGGCCCCAGCTGCACAGTGTGCGGCACAAGGTCGAGGATGTGGGGAGCAGGCGAGGGGGACCGGGAGCAAGCTCCAAGGGGCGTCACTCCTGGGCTGCAAAGTTCCATAGCAAGAGAGTCAGTGAAAGTATGACCCAGAAAAGCTGCTTGTGTTGGCTTTGGAGAAGTCAGGGCAACCGGGCGGGCTGGGTCAGACATCTGAAAAGACGGCTGTGTGACTTGGGGATTTCCTGCTCTTTAGCTGAAACTGGGCTGGTGAAAAGAAGTGGGTTTTGGCGAGACATGGTGTGTGTGTGTGTGTGTGTGTGTTCTACATGTGTGCACGCATGTGAAACTGTTGCACATGTGTGTGATGTGTTGACTCACATGTGAGTGTGTTGTACAGGACTCTGGACACATGCATTTGGGAGTGTCTAAGTAAGTACATGTGTGTGAGTGTGTGGGTGAGCACTGCAGCTGCCATTGTATGTTTGTGTGCAAGCATGCCTATGTGTGTAAGTGTGTGATACATGTGTACGAATGTGCAGGCATGTGGAGCTGCAGCTGTAAGATGAGAAAGGAGCAAGGCATGGAGAAGTTTCTAGAAATATTAGCTGTGGAAAAGAATATTAAGAAGCTAGGTGCTCACAGTTCTTATTTGGAGTTCAGGTAAGTTCCGTTTGGACCGTCATCCCTTTTTGGGAATATTGGCAGAGGGGCTGGATGCTCAGGACTGAGGACCCCATCACAGTTCCCGTGCTGACGCTGCCCGTCCCCCTCCTCAGCCCCCCACACCCCCAGAGGCACTTTGCTGGAGGCCAATGGAGTCGGTGTAGCTCAGCTCTCCCTGCAAAATACCAACTTTTCCAACCACTTCCTCTTGGGTACTAGGAACAACTTCAGCTTTGATTAAGGCAGATCATATTCGTATCCCAACTGCGTGCTGTTCTCATTTAATTATCAAAACCGCTCAGGAAGAGAGGGCTGAGTTCCTGGAGGGGGAGGAGGCTGGGGCTGCTCCTTTGAGGAGGTCAAACAGAGCGGCAGACCTGGGGCTCAAACGTGTGTCCTCCAACACCAAATCCCAGGCGCCTTTCTCTCATTGCTCTGCAGGGTCACAATCCCACAGCCGTGGAAGGACCTGAAGCCCCCCCGCACCACCTTTAACCAGCAAGGGGCCCCCACTAAACCCGACGGGGCTCTACTTGTCCCACTGGGACGGGCTGGGTCTTAAATCGGGAGGTTTCTGAGGATTAAAAAGTCCTGGGACCAGAAGGAGAGCAACAGCTGGACACGTGCCCGCCCCCTCTTCCTCTTCTCCTCTGTGTCTGGGGAGACCCTGGTCCCGGCCCGGGCAATGCTGGCAGCCAGGTGCCCTCTGCCCCCTTCGTGCGTGAATTCGACTCCCTGCCCACCAACTTCAGCCAGAGAGCTGATGCTATTTTAAGAACTTGGGATGCATTTTCCGGGAGGGAAGGTTGTGAAATCCCGGGGCGACAGCTCCAGGCGCTGCCAGTGCTCCCAGCAGTTTTAAGAAAGATCCTTCAAGAAGGTAGCCTTTGGATGAACTGTCCTGAGGTGGAGGTTATTTTAGCGCTGTCGACATGGTTGCGGGGGGCGAAGTAATCTTATCAAGGCAGGGGAAATCTTTTATTTGCGCCAACTTAGATTTTAACATGTTATGAAACAACTTCTGCCGATTTCCCAAACAAGGTTTGGATCTTTTTTTTCCTTTCCCCAGAGCTTTGCCAGCTCCCGGGTTCTCTCTCCCACCCCCCACTCCCCACACTCCTACTCCCACCCAGTCTGACACTGTGTGTCTGGATTTCTTATATGTCTTCTTTTCTTTTCTTTTCTTTTTTTTTTTTTTTCCACTAGAAGAAACTAAGTTTCTGTTACTTTTGAGATGGCTTTTTCCACGGGTCCAGGCACAAGGATGTCATAGAAATCACACCTGGCGGGGAGAAGATGGGATTAAAATGAAAATGCATCTAAGGAGGGCAATGCGACTGTTTCAAGGGACAGTTTTCCCAGAACGGGCACTGTGACTGCCACCTTTCCTCTGCTGGCCCAATCCCCTCTGCTCCTGCCAAGGGCAGTGGACAGTCAGAGGCGTGTAGTCCCTCGCCGGCTCCCAATGCTTACTGTGGCTCTTACCGGTCCTGTTTGCTTCCTAGGCCTTCCTTGCTCCGCCCACCTTAGCCTCTGTGCTTTGCATCTTCAAAACTTAGTTAGCATCCTCTCTCCAGGGAAAGGCCCCTCACCTGCTCCTACCCAGCTCCTGCCTTGCCCAAAAGGTGCAGTGTGGAATGGGTGACTGTCACTCGGCACACGTAATGACCGGCCACGTACGTATCCCAGGACCGATGCACCTTCTCTTTCGCTCGCCGGGCCTCTCTCGCGTTCCAGTCCTATCGCACTCTCGACCTTGCCCTGAGAGGCTCTGTGCCGCTATCTTTGAGTGGCTCACTGACAGGTGTAAAGGGATCCTGAGAAACGTTTG
>CM052888.1:7264087-7344843 GCA_028534135.1 Potos flavus
CCCCAAACATGGGACAAGAGCTGAAAATAGGTTACTTTGGTGGGAGGAGCACATTCAGGTGTACTGAGAGTTCTTATATGAATGCCAAATCAAGAGGTCTTTCCCATTTAGGAGAGGACCACCTTGACCCCTTGTGAACCAGTGATGGAAACGGTTATGAAGCACCCTGTGGTTCAGGACTGCACAAACAGGATCATTAAAGGTGGCCGACCACTAAGCTCTATAACCTTCGCAGGGATGAAGCAAGGGGTCTTTGCCAGAAGCAGAACCCACAGGGAATGTAGTCAAGTTCCAAAACAAGGGCTCAACAACAGGGAACCCTTGGAGGAGGAGTATTTCAAGTTAGCATGACCCTTGTTATGACAGCTGACAAATGGGGACATCAGGCTTCCTATGGGAGTGGCCAGTGTGTCTGTAGGACCCTTGAGTCTGGAACCTGCAGGTGATAGAGGAATGTCGGCCAAGCCATCTCGGATTGTCTGGGATTCCTCCCTAGCACGGGGTGCGTCTCAGAGATCTTGTGCATACACACACACACACAGCATTGTTGTCACTCTATTTGGGCAGGCTGTTTGGCCTAACACAGAACCCCACCATCTCAGCAGCTGAACACAGTAAAAATTCTATTTCTTGCTCACTCAAAGCCAGTGTGCCTGGTTGACCAGGCCCGGGGGCAGCCCTCCTGCAGGGGGATTTTCAGCGGCCCAGGCTCCTTTGACTTTGCGGCTCCACCCTCTGCTGGGTCCCAGGAATCCCCTCCAGTCTGTAGTTGGATAGGGAGAGGAAGAGAGGAGCACCAGGAGGTTTTTACTGGCCACTCCTGGAAGCCATGCACATCACTTCTGCTCACCACCCAGAACTCAGTCCGATGAGCACTCCTAACTGCAGGGCAGGCTGGGAAATGTAGTCCATCCATGTGTTCCAAAAAGAAAGAAAAAAAATAAAACGATTTGGCGAACACCTAGCCAGTATCTGCCACAGTATCAAACACGTGCTTCAGGGTCCCATCTGTCCCCAGCCAGAGACTCGAATCCTGTTCCTCGGGTCAGATCTCTCTGAAGGTGGAAAGATCTCTAAGGTCATAGATTGTCTGCGTGACTGAATCATTGACTCCAGGGCCTCGTATGATTTGGCACATAGCGGGATTGTAGAAGTGCTGATTTACTCATCTACAAGCTCTTTCATATCACCAACAAGCATACTTGGATCAGGTATATAGGATCCAAGGTGAAAAGGACACAGTCTCTGCTTTAACAAATCCAGGGAGAGGCAGGATATGGGCAAATTGTTCCTACAAAGGCTGGGCAGGGGAGAGAGGCAATATAGAGGGGGCAGTGGGAAGCCAGAGCAGGGAGGCATGTGATATGACTCAAGCTGGAGCAGTCAGGGGAGGCTTCTCAGAGGAGGTGACTTTTTGTCGTGCCTTCAAGGGGTAAAGCCAATTAAAGAGCAAAAGCAGAGCATTGAAGGATGCTGTGTTTGGGGGAATGATGAAAAATTCTGTATGGGTGAAGCACAGAGTGGGTGTGTTTGGAATTGCAGGGAGGGGGCAGCACGGTGCTGAGGAGGTATTAAAGGCAGATTGCAAAGGTGAAGAGATGGGTTTTCAAGCTGATTGGCGGCCCGTGGAGGATCTTGGACAGGACAGGTGTAAAAAATGTTCTTGGGCTAAGGCAGCAGAGAGCTTTGCGCTCAAGCCAAGTGCCACCCAAGCCCCAGCAGCGGAGAAGGGCAAGAACCCTGAGCTCCTGCGTGGACAGAGGCTGCACTCCGGGTAAGGAGGTCTGCACAGAGGCATTCTCTGTGTTCTTGAGCAGATCTGAATCGGCGTGGTTAGTGATAAGTTTCCAAGTAAAACCAGAAATGAGATTCCTGGATTACATGTCATTTTCCAAATTGCTGATGACCATTCCATTTTGCTGGTAGAGAGAGAGTGGAATCTGTGAGAGGAATATTTTCCTGAATGGATGAGCCAGGTGACACTTGAAGTCCTCCACAAATCAAAATGGCCATCAGAAGTTCTGGGAGGATGGAGGGTGTCAGGGGTCAAATCACAGGACAGCAACCTCAGATCCCTCTGAGGAGCCTGATCGGGAGGTAACCAGTGGGAGAGAGCGTGGGCTTTGGTTTCAGGCAGACATGGGTTTGAACCCCAGCTCTGCCCCTTACAAGCTGTGTGTCCTTGGCCAAGATGCAAGACGTCTCTGAGCTTCCTCTTTCTGCTCTGTAAACTGGGATTCATAACTTTGCCCCTGAAATTATTATGAAGATTCAGGGAATATTTGATGCCATGTGACCCTCAACAAAGATTAGGTGTCCTCATTGTAGGGCAAGGAGCCGATTTATCGTGCCCACGGCTGAAAGCAACAGGGATCTGACCCCAGAGGGCTACGGGGTGAACGCACAGGACGCACAGGAGAGTCACCGAAACTGACTTCACTGAATCTGGGGCATGAGGTGAACCCGCTGGGTCACTGGAGCATTTAACTCAACACCTGTCAAGAGATAGGACCCTGTCCTTTAGGCCGATGGAAATGGATCAGAATATCTGACCTGACTCATTTGGGGTCAGTTTAAGAATCCTCAGAATGAGCCATCAGAAGCATCGGAATTGCTTTTACGACAACAGTGATTTCCTGAAACCCGCCCTCACCGTCCAGCTCTGCCGATGAATGTCACCGAGCCCAAAGTGCGCTTTTGTTTCTCTGTCGTAGAAGTTTGGCCTCATATTATAGGGACACTTTGAATTCTTCAAAGAGTAATTCCCGCTTACCTTTTTTCCTCTTTTCCCCTTCAGGTTCAACCCCTTTTATCACACTAAAGTGCCAATCAATATTTCGAGATAGATGTTACATCTTAGCTTTTTATAACATTACTCGTCCCAGAAGGGACACTGTATCTTTAAGGAAATGGACCCCGTATCCTGTTTCTGAAGGATTAAAACCCTTTAAAGAGACAGAAGAGGCTGTAAACCCCGATCATATTCTTATTCTCTCTTCATTATCCTGTCCACTATCTATCCCTGCTGAGTAAATCTGGTTGTGTGTTTCTCCAAAGTGGTCATAAGAAGAAATTTATTTACTCCGCTTTGCACTGGAGGGGCATTACTGAGCTTCAAGGCTCTCCGAAGTAATAAAGATTTTGCAGTGTGTGCAAAAGGAGCAGAAATTCAGAACTTCTTTCCCCCTCTGAGGTCGTTTGGCCATCCAAAGGGGGAGTCACTTCTCATTTTCTGACAGGGTTTATTTCCGTAAGATTTTCCAATTAGCAGGAAAAGGTCACACTAATGTTGGTGCTGGGTACAGGAAGGGGATCAAACTATGCAAATAGAGACATCCTTGAAAGGACAATATTAAAAAAAAAGAGTGGATTTCCTTCATTTCCTAATTTAAAAACTATGTATACATATGTATGGTGAGAGACCCTTTCCTCTACCGTGAAGGGAAAAGGTGCCTGTGTTTGACCTGCAGCTCTTGCCTGGGACAAAAGAGCCCATTGTTCCTGGGTCTGACCACTGGTGGACGGTGGTGGCCCACTTGGGAGCAGAAGACAGCCGTGAAAAGGAGCTCTTAGCGCCGGCAGGCAGGTACGCGGGGCGTGAGAGGAGCAGAGCTGGAATTCCAGCTGCTGGTGCAACCTCTCTGGACCTTGATAATGGTCACACTGTCCCCAGCCCAGCAGAGCTGACTGCCAGCATATCATTTTTAAACCCCGCTCAGATCTCCCTCTGACGCTTCCCCTGCCGCTTTTGTTCCCTGCTCGGTGTGCGCGAAGCACAAGAACTTTTCTCGATAATAGGGAGGGCTGGGAGCAGTGTCAGGGAAGACGTACTCCAGCCGTGCCAGGACGAAAGTCGCCGATGCCCATTAAAACGGATCCAGGGGACAGCTCCGCCCTGGGTTTGGAGCTGATGCTCCTTGTCAACTGGAAAGCATTATGCAAATGTTAAGGCCAACATTCTGGCTCGCTGCTCCCGGCTGCTGCTGGCGACCCGCTGGTTGAGACCCAGTGGGTGAGCTTGTTGGAAGGCAGAGCCGTGCGAGGAGGGAGCCTGGAGCTTTGCACGCCCCTCACCCATATTTCTGCACACCCAGATGGTTGTCTGTGCAGCCGCAATCAAAATGGAAGGTTATATTCCTCCAGCAAGACCCAATCTTCGGCATAGAAGTTTGGTGTTGTAGCAGAGAGCTCAGCAAATGATATAACGTGGCCAGTTCCTGACATAAGGGGAACCGTAACAGGACCCCAGAGCAAGTGCTGGGTTTGGAAACTTGCTCAAGGTCGCACAGCTGCAACATAATGGAGTCTGGGTTCACCCAGGTATATCTGTCTAATAACTCCACCAGTCACGCTGTTGCTTTTACTTTATTTGTGAGCTTAAAAAAAAAAAAAAAAGCTAGTGGGATTATTTTGATAGCAGGTTAAATTTTGTCAGGGGGTGGTACAGTGGTTTAGAATCAGGAAAGGTATTATATTGTAATCAGGCGAAGTAGCATATAAGTATAATGAGAAGCAAAAAGACTATAAAAATTGCAAAGCAGGTTGGGGAAAATCAGGTACTGGCAAAAATCATTAATGGTCATTACATTTTAGCGAGCTCTTTTTACATGCTACCTATGATTAGAAGTAATTTAAATGTTACCCAATGAAATCGGGATATGCCCATTGATTATCCTTTTGTAAACACGAGTAAACTGAGGCACAGAGAAGTAAATAAACTTGCCCCAAGCTCACACAACAACCTGGGGGTGGCGGAGAATGTGCCTTCTTTTTGACTACATTCTTCACAAAAGAACATAGCAAACTTCTAAGGAGAGTTAATACGAAGGATTTTCCTCCCTTCCCCTGTGTGACAAAATGGAAAGCCACGTTTCCAATCCAGTCCCTATATTGCTGATCACAATTCCTAAGTTTAGCAAAAAGCATTAGAGACCCCTATTAAAAATGCAAAATTCTGAGCCCCAGGCCAGACACACCAAATGTAACTGCACGGGGTGGTAGACCCCTACCCCAAAACAGTGTTTTGATAAGCTCTTTGGATGATTCTGAAGCAGCCAACCACGATTCTGGGATCACTTCACACCATGAGAAGCATCTGAGGTGCTTACTAAGCAGAGCGTCCGGTCCCTCCACTAGAGATTTGATTTCATGGGTGTGGGATGGGGGCATGGCAACTCACTCCTTTCAGTGCAGTAACCGCATGTCCTGATTGTCTGGGACTGTCTTGAACTATGACAAACCTGTGATGGACATAATTAGTAATAGCACTCCCTTTCATGCTCAAAATCATCCCAGTCTGGACAATGAGTTATATGTTTAACTAGGACCAGAGGTGGTTCGTCTCCAAAGGACAGAGGGTAAGCACAGCTCTCAAGAATGTCAGTGACCAGGACCTAATCTCCATCAGCCCCTTAGCTAGCCATGTAACTTTGGGTGAGTTACTAAATTTCACTGGGGTCTCAGTTGTCTCATCTGAAAAATGGGTATAGGGATTCTGATACCACACCCGCCCCCGCCCTGGTTTATTGGGAAATGCATGTCTCATCCCTTCTAAAGAATTGAAATACTTAGGAGACACTCAGCATACATAAGCTTCCTTCTATCTGGGGTGTCAGGGAGCTCCTCGGATTAGCCCTCGGCAGCATGCTCAAGGTCATGGGCACAGTGCTTCTGTGGAATGTGGATCCCTCTATCCGGAGGAAGGGGCACTGGGCCAGGGTCTTGTGAGCACACATGCACATTTCAGTGTTTTCAGGGGACATAGAAATGCAAGCATCAGATTGATTTCACCAAGCAAGTAGTTTTGTTTTCAACTGTCAGAACCACACCCTGAGGTCATCTTATATATCACTACACTGATCTATTAAGAAAAAAAAAAAGAAAAAAAAAGCACACTGGGGACACGGGGCTAGGAAGCCCTGGTCAATAAACCATTTGGAAACTTTCAAACCCTTTGCCAAAGGTGGGCGAATCTGCCGTCCCGTGTGCATGCGGGAAGAATTCTGAAATAATCCAAAGAGAAACATAATCCAGATGACATTTTAAAGACGACTGATTGAAAAGTCGAGTTTGCTAATGTAAATGGCCTTGACCACAACATTTGCATTCACGACAGTCACTTTACGTGCGTGTCTCAAGGAAAGTGTCAAAGTAACTGGTGCAGACAGTACAGGCCAGGTGATCTGTTACTAAGCGAAACAAAAAACCAAAAAAGAAAAGAAAAAGAAAGTTTCCATTTCTGATTATGGTTGGCGTGGTAGTGTATGTGCTTTTTTGAGGACCCCGTGGAACATCTTCAGGGTTATCTGCACAGACGTGGGTTTCAGCAGGATGACACTACTGCCCAAGTGCAGATACACTTCTTCCGTCTCTTTACAGGGACCATTCAGCTGAGATGACTGAGTCCAATGCTGACATATAACGTCTTTAAAAGTATCTGCCCTCTTCTGTGAACCACTTACAGCAAATAGCGAGGAGAAGAATGGGAACACACAAATAGGGTGTTTTGGGGGGGTTTTTGCTTTGTTTTGTTTCTTTCCTGGCTGGTCCAACCCCACAAGCAGAATCCATCATAATCTTAGCTTCGTGGTACTGGGACACAGTTCCTTAAGGGGTGCCCCGCTCTCGCCCAGAGGGACCTGAGGGCCTCCTGGTTCCTGCACCACTTCCAGTTATTCTGACAAGCCTTGAATTGTTGTGTCCAGCTCACTTTTCACCTGGCTGAGGTGGCTGATTCACTCTGGGGTGGGAACAAGGCAGGGTGCCCAGGGGATTGGTGTAAGAAAGAGCTGGCTCTCTATTACCAACATTGACCAAAAAAAAAAAAAACAAACAAAAAAACAAACCTGAAGGACATTTGCATATCTTAGCCTTTGGAAATAACCAATGGTGTACAGAGCAATTTAATTGCAAGAAGAAGTATTTCAGACACCAAGAGCCCTGTGACCTCTTAATGGATTTGCATTCTGTCTGTGCCTTTTACTGGCCGTGGTATCTGAGCAATCAGATCTTTCATTTTCTCCAAGCCTCAGTTTCTCCATCTATATTTAGGATTAATCATGCGGCCACCTCACAGAGTTCTCGTAAGCCACGAAAGTAAGACATTTTGCACAGTACCTATTGCATTGTTAGCAATTCAACAGGATATGATAACGTATTCATATATACTCACGTCAGTAACTCTTAGGTTGGTCTGACAATGACAATGGTGGTGATAATGGTGACGATGATGGTGACGATCTGCCCAGGGACTTCAGAGCCCCTTCTCTGAATCCTTATGAAATCTGACAAGGAAAAAGAGAGTCAGAAACTTGGGGAGAAAGGTTTGGAAGTGAAGGAGGCAAAGACCAAGACTTAAGCCCCTTTAACCTTCCCCCTTGCTGTGGCCTCACCTGGATTCCGTACTTGTGAAATGCTGTAGAGAAGCCACCTAGGCGCCAGTCCCCAGGACTCCCTGAGAGCAAGCAGACCCCTCTCCCTGGCCAGGGCACCTGTGGAGCGGCTCAGACTGGAGAGGGAGGGAGGCAGGCTGGCAGTGGGCGTGCACTTTGAGTCAGAGACAGCAGACCGAGGTCCCACATGTGCCTCCTGCTCCCTGGGCAGTTTGGAGCAAGTCCCTTCACTCTCTGAGCCTCAGTGTCGCATCCTCGACTTGTGGTTAAATCTAATTATAATTCTCTCACGGCATTTTGGAGAAGATCAGAAAAATATATGGAAGTTGTCTATGCTCTGTATGCAGGTGCTTGGTAAAAGGCAGCCACAAACACTATTGTTTGCTACTAATGGTAGCATACCAACCACATCACCTTCCACATGACTCCCAAGTCCAGAAACACCACCCTCCACTGTTTCTTCCATGGCATCCAACCCACCAGCAAGTCTGTCCCCAGGCTATGTCTCAGCTTTGCCCCCATCTCCAAACCTAACCAGCACTGCCTGGTCAGTACGGTCCTCTCTTGGCAATGTCACTGCCCCGACCTTTCCTCTGGTCTCCCTGCCTCCGGCCCTACCCTCACCACTCCATCTGCTCGCCAGAGAATAGTCAAACTTACATTTCAAAAACATAAATCTCAGGGTGCCTGGGTGGCTCAGTTGGTTGAGCATCTGGCTCTTGATTTCGGCTCAGGTCACGATCTCTGGGTCCTGGGATCAGGCCCCACGTTGGGCTCTGCTCAGTCGGGAGTCTGCTTGAGATTTTCTTCTATCTCCCCCTCTCAAATAAATAAATAGCATCTTTTAAAAAAGAAATAAGAACATAAATCTAATTGTGCTCTCCTATGTTCAAAGCCCTTCAGCAGCCAACCTAATAATATAAGCCAATAACCAGGGCCAAGCTGGTTAAGCGCCTAAGATCTTGGCACTCCAGGGTGGGGAGAAACCCTGACTCCAAGGCCTCGCCCGTGTCCCTGGGGTACATACTCCCACCATGGCCAATCGCAAGCCCCCTGAGTGACGTAAGCCGAGAACAGATGCACATCTGCTCTGGAGAGCTGGTTCCTGCCACCTCCTGTGCCCCGCTGGGCAGCCTCTGAAGGGTTCCTTGGTACCAGGCACCAGGCTGCGCACTACATGGGCAGGGAAACTGAGGCTCGGGCAGTCTGGCTCTGGCACCTGATCACAATACTTCCTCTCTTAGTTGTGCTTCGGATGAAATCCATACTCCCTCCATTGGCGACAAGAGCTAGGATCTGTCCCTGCAGTGCTCTCCTCCCCCCATCCGGTGTCCTGCACACACTCCTGCTGTTCGCACCTGGCTCTTCCCGGTGTTTTCTCCTCTCGTCCAGGCTGCAGGCCTCTGTCCCTTTGTTCCCTCCACTCAGAAGGCTCTTCTCCAGCTGTTCACGTAGCCGGTTCCTTAGGCTCTATGACATAGCTGCAGTCGCAGCCTAAATGTCACCTCCCCGGGGAGCCCTCTCTGACCATCCCTCTGCCTGTCTGCCTGTGCAGCTTCTGTCCCTCCCACCCTGGATCACAGTCAGCAGTTAATCCATTTATTCGCCTCACTGTTAAGCATGGGTTCTCAGTGGGGGATAGAGGCCAAGGGGGCAGATTTGTCCTCAGGGGACAGTTGGTAATGTCTTGAGACATTCTTGGTTGTTACAGCTCAGGGGGTACTCTTGGCATGTCCCGGGCCAAGGCCAGGGTGCCGCTCAACGTCCTCCAGTGCCCAGGACGGCCCCACCACAAAGGAAGATCTGGTTCCAAATGCCAGGAGTGTCATGGTTGAGAAACTTTCCTATCGGCGGTTTGTCTCTCCCTGCAAGAGCAAATTCCAGAAAGGCATCGGCTTGACTTCTTCCTTCCCGGCTGTCTTCTCAGCTCCAAGCACAGTGCCTGGCCTGGAATAGGTGCCTTAGAAGCAGGTGTTAAATGAATAAATAAGAATTAACACTATCGATGACGATGATGGTGATGAAGATTTTAAAGAGTCGCACTGAAATTCTCATGCCAGGCAGGAAAGGATGGGGTGGGTCTGTTCTCCTATTCCCTCCGCTTGGCACTCCTTTTGGCCCGAGGACAGGGAAGGAGGAGCAAGCATTTGATAAAACCCCCTCCTCCGCCATCCCTGACCTCCCGAGCAGCCGTCCACTAAGTGTTGCACTTGGCTAGAGTTCCTGTAGTAATTTGGTTAATTGGATGAACAGGCACTTTAGTGACAGAGGCTGGATTTCCACACCGCAGTCCATCAAAACTAATCAGTTGGCCGTGTTCCACTTCTCAGCAACTGACAGCTTCGCCAGGATGGCGAGTAGATGGTAACTTTTTAAATTGAAGAACTCGCTAAATAATGGCAGAAGTTGGCAGGATGCTTTTAACAGGGAAGGGGAAGGAAGAAACCCTGCCTTGGCTTTGTTTTCCTCCAAAGAGATAATCTTGTTAGGGGCGGCTTGATTAAAAGGCTCTTCCAAAGACACGGGTGAAAAATAGTCATCTCGAAATTGTACTGTTTCTTTTCCTTGGAAGGAAAATGCCAAAAGCAGGAGTGCTGCATTTTCCCATCCTCTGGTGCTTATTAAACATACTTTATTTGTTATTTGTGCCTGATAGTAGGATACTGTGTTAGTTAGGGTAGTGATAGCTTCTGTAACAAGTAAGCCTCATGCTAATTATGGCTTACCATGAGATTTTTCACTCCTGTAAGAATCCAATCAGAGTTCCAGCCCAGTTGAGGGCTGCTCTCTCTTCCATGAAGTGATTCAAAGACTCAGGCTCCTTTTGTCTTGTAGTTCCATTATCCTCAATGTCATTTGCTCCCAGCGGGCAGATGGGGATGGAGGAGCATAGAGAAGGTGCATTCAATTTTTAAAAAAAAACTTGGCCCAGACATAACACACTTCCATTCACATTCCTTCGGTGAGACTAGTCGTGTCGCTCTACCTGATTGGAAGAGAGGCCTGGTGAAAGTGTCCCTTCCCGGTGATGGCTCCCTATTGTGCAAGAGAGAACATGGGCCTCAGTGAAAAATTAATTAGCTGTTCTGCCACAGGTGGTATCCAGTCTATATCAACCATGAGAGAAATTGTTAGGGTTTTCCCTAAAGGAAAGTGAGGCTCAGATGAGTTAAGCAAGTGACCCAGGTTTATGCAGTTGGCAAGGGGCAAGGTGGATGTGAGATGATCATCTCTACGGGTCACAGACCTCTGTCTTCCTTCTCTACTTGTGTCTCTCTCTCTGTTCTTTCTCTCCTTCTTTTCTTCCTTCTGCTCCTTCCCTTCTTTCTTTTTAAACCTTGGTCATTTCCAAAGCACAAACACTGTGCTTCTGTAACTTGGTATATTTTCCATAAGATTGTTCTTCTGGGTTGGGAAATGATCCCCACTGAATACTTTTTACCTTGGGGGAGATTGGTCTGATGCATACTGAGAGCTGCTGGAGTGTTCATTCTTGCTCTCAAAAGCAGGAGGAGCTTAAAAAGGAAAATGATAGCAAAGAGATGTTTCTAAAAGACAAAACCAGTGCTGCCACTCCCTTAGATCATAATCCTGATGCCTCTCTCTTGCTTTCACATGCCGTGGCTCAGCCCTCAAAGGTATCTGTGAGGCTGTGATCTGGCCCTTTGGTGGCTCCCTGGCCTTCACTCAGACCAGGGAGTTGGCAGTGTCTGGGCTAAGCTAACGTCTTCCACGCACATGGTGTCTTCGCCTGTCTGGCTGGCTCCTTCTTCTGTGGGCTTGTTCTACCTGGAATGTTCTTGCTTTGTCTGTCTTCATTGAGTTAGGAGCAATCCCATTTTCAAAATTCTGCTCAGTTACTTCCCCTGGAGATCCCCCTGGAGTGGAAACTCCCCACTCTCCGATACCAAAGAACAAGGCGAGCCCAAAGGAGGACCCTAACACTGGATTATAATTGCTGACTTACATGTGAGTTTCCACCATTAGCCTGTAGGCTCCTTGAGGACAGAGCCATGCCCTGTTTATTTTCATGTCCTTAGTGCCTAGCACAGTGCCTGACATGGCGTGGGTGCCCATTCAATCTTTATTGCATAAAAGAATGAATCTCACTACTGAGGTCCATGATGCACAAAAGGAGGATGTGGTTTTGCGTGTTTGTGTGTTTGCGCGTGTGTGCACAGCTCACCAGCCTTCTAACAATCAAGTTCTCGACACCTTTAAAGATAGTGTACAGATTGTTTCTGGGTTGGGTCGGCTTCATTTCAAATGGGATGCTGTCAATGTTTTATGGTTCCATTTCTTTTTATTGCTGGTTTGAAGAAGAATGGTAGTTTGAGATAGGAGATTGAGAAGAAGGCCATGATTATTTCCAAAGTCCAAAACATGGATGACTCTGGGGACCTATGACCCACTCACTCATTGTGAACAAATATTCCCAGCCCCAGCCCACATTGCACAATCGCAGGGTTTTGTATGAAGGTTTGCAGGGAACATGCCAGAGCCTATTTCTAAACAGTCTGATGATTTATTTGATGCCTTTGGATATTTAAGTAGTCTGCAATCTACACCAAGTGTCTGTAACATTTATTTTTTCCTTGCCTTAATGTGTGGGACCTCTCACAATGCCTGTACACCCCAGGCACTCAATAAATATGATTTATGGAACACGTAAATAAATCCCAGCCAAGATTATGTCTGCGTTCATTAATGTGTAACAGTGATCCTCCCCTCCAAACTTGAAAAAGAGAAGGATCCTCACCAAATTACAAAAGAAAAGAGAACGGGAAATAAGTGACACGTGGGTCAGAGTAGAAAGTCATGAAGCTCCCCGGAGTAAAATACGAAATGCTCGATTATGTGGTCAGCTTCGGTGTATTTATGCTGTGTGACCTTGGGCTACTTACTTGACCTTTCTGGGGTGTCCCTTCTTCATTACAAACTGAGCTAGGTTTGGTAAATGATGGCATCACACAGTTGAGCTGCAGAGAAAGGGAAGAAAATAGGAACCCCGGCGCCTCTACAGTGAGGATGGCTCCATCCACACCTCCACATGCCTGAGAGCCGGGTTCTGGACCCGTCTGGTCTGGTCTATGGATTTGTCTATTTCTAAAGGTGTTCAGGGCAGGAGTTGGTCAGTTGTGGATCTTCCCTGGGAGATCCAGTTTCTCCAGGCTGCCTCCGCCCCTGCCTCTTGCCCTGTCCCGAGCAAAAACGAAAATAAAACTCAAGAGCAGAAAGCTATCACCAAGCAGAAGGGGAGCCAGCAAAGGCCTGTCCTTGTTAGCGGGGTCTTCCCACCCGATCATCCCCCTGTCCCTGCTGTGAATTGCTGGCTGCTGGATTTGCCCATCGTGGAAACTCATTCTGATCCTCTCTCCCTACCTCGGCCTCATCATTCCTTCCCTTCCTCCTGGGTAGTCCCTGCCTGCTTCCCCCTCTGTGGAGAGACTTTCCATGGCCAAACCCAGACATCTCTGAAAAGTCTGGCCGGGATGGTATGTCACCCTTCCCAGGGCCTCCTGTTTCCTTGGGCCACACACATCAGGAGAGGGTCCTTCCTGCCTTTCCTGCTCTGTCTGAAGCCCAACTGAGTTGAATACAAATATAAATTACAAATGCACGTTTCAGCTTGATTTAGCACTTCAGCTTGATTTAGCCTTTCTCCTTAGAATAAGCCAGTTTAATGAGCTTTGGAAGGCTGTCTGGACATGGCACCAGGAAGTGAGCACTGATGAGTTGGACAGGAAGTACATAAAGGGATGATTTGGGGCAACATCCTTTTCTAAAATCACCCCGTTCCCCATCGGCCCCCAAGATTTCTTTTCCTGCAGTTCTATGTTTGCTTTTGGCTTTTCATCAAAGTGTAACTGAAGTGCATAAAGTGTATTCATCTTAAGTGTACAGCTTAACCAAGGGCAGTTTCCTGGGAGCGGATCTGCACCCTTGCACGGGGTCCTAGGCTTAGAAGAACCAATGCTCGGCTGTCTTGAAATTCTTAATAATTTTTTACCAAGAGACTCCTCATTTTCATTTTGCTCTGGGTCTTGCAAAATATGTCAATGAGATCAGTTAATTACTATATATGTCTACTGCCCTGTAACCACCTCCTTGATCAAGCTAAAGTTTCAGGCTCCAGAAATGCCTTCCTGCCCCTTCCCAGTCAGCGCCCCCTAGTGGTGACTTCTGGCCGGCCCTAACTGTCGAAGTGCTCCCAGATGGAGTGATACAGTGTGTATCCTTTTCAGGCCAAAGATTCTGATACATCTTTCATCTTCCATGTGGATTAGGCCTGCATTAGGTCTTTATTTGTTAAGGGGCTTAATCTCATTATGGATCAATTTGTCAAGCATCAAATAAGTGGGAAACGGCGGTTCTCCGTTCCTCAAATGACCCAACTTTATTTCTTGAAATATCTGAAGCAATTTCCCACGTGAGCCCAGAGATTAGTTTTTGTTCTTGTTTTACGACTTGACATGGGTTTTTACCCTTGTCCGTCACTCTTGGGGTTGGCCTCCAGATCCAGGGTTTATGATGTTTTGCATGATAGGAAAGGTGGCTTGGCATAGGAGAAGGGAACTTTGGAGTCAGGCAGGCCTGGCTGGGATTAACTCTTAACCAGCTGTTTACTCACTCCGTGACCCGTAGCAAGTTCTTTTTCTCTCCAAGCCCCACGCTCCTATTTATACATCAAGGAGGGCGACGTCGGTGTCCACATTTCTGCCCCCCAATATGCCAGTGCTGGGCCTGGCTTCTCCTAGCTTCTCAGTGCCTGGGGGCAGTTTTGTCTGAGTATCTCTCCCTTTCATTATTCCCAGAGCATCCTCATCCCAGCTTGCTTTGGCTTTGGTGTTGGTCTTGTCCCACTCGTGCTTCTCCCCACCATGCCCTGTCTCTTCGCTTCCTCCAAGCTTAGCTGACCCAAGGCTCAGCCATACCCATAACTAGGGTTTTCCCTGGCAGCCCTCACCTTTTCTCTAGCTGTGCTTGAAGGTGGACCCCCGTTTATGAGGGCCTAGAGCTTTGTAACATTTTTGGATTGCTTACAAAATTACACGCACAAAATAGGTAGGGCTTTTCTTGGTGACTTGAGAGGAGTCAGTGTAAGTGGGAGGCCTTGAAACTTTAGTTTCCCCAGCAAACCCACCTCTTACAGTACTTTATTCTCAAAAAGTAAATGTGCGATAGCATCAAATTATGCTTGGAATGATCTGGTCACAAGGGGGGGTTGAACCATAAAATTGGATTGCCATGCTGCATTTATAGATGACCTTTGCCCCCTTTGAATACAACAGCAGAGCAATAGTCTTTATAACCCATACTGTGGACTGCATTGAGTCAATCAATGACAAAATAGATTTACTAATTTGATTAGTAAAAAATAATGGAAGTGTATTTTAATTGAGATCTCTTCGATTATTAGTAAAATAAACTTTGGTGGATTGATTTATTGCCCAGATCCTAATCTGTAACCTTTTCTATTTTCCATGGTAACTTAGCGTTTATTTTATTTGTGGTTTTGCTCTTCCTATGGTGTGGATATTAACCCTGTAACCAACATTTCCATGTGGGAAGAAATGAGGAAAATGATCAAGTTGGAAGAGGAAAATGTTGAATTTGTTTTGAAGCTGTATTTAAACAGAAAACATGCTGTTTTTAGTTAGATTGAATATGAGGTCTATAAAAATAGGACAATTTTTTAAAGTTGCTTTTATTTTCATTTTATTGCGATTGCACATATACCTTTTGTTCATATCATAGCAGAGTGATGCAGTGTTGATGGGGGTTTGAGTCTGGGGAGAGGCACCACCACTGATATGAGCCACTTCCATCCTATCTGGGGGCAATAAATTTCTCCCATTTTGTTGCTTAGAGTATTTTTTTTGAATTTTCAAGGTCCTGACGAGATTTTTGGAAAGCAATTTTTTAATGCAATAATTTAGCTCTTGTACTTTTCTTTATGGACCCAGAAGAACTGGTACTATAATCACCAGATACCTATGCCACATACCTATGCACTGTATTTTCTTACTACATACTACATACAATTTTTTTGGAAGCAACGGATCTGATGCAAACCCTTACTTCTCCGAAGTCCAGTTTGGTGAACCTGGAGTCCGATTATTAAGACCAGCTTTCAGTCAGTCACTTGCAGCCCCTGAATTGACTTAGGAGGACCTGGATTTGGAAAATCAGTCAACTCTGAGACCACCAGATTTTCCAGAAGAGAGGGGGAAATAAGGTTTCCTTTAACCTAATGTGCCCTGGTGGCTTTTTTGTTGTTGTTGTTGGTCCGGGTCTCCAGGAAGAACAAGAACCAGAATATGGGAAGTGAAACATGAGTTTAAAAAAAAAAAAAAAAAGAGCAGGAAGGGGGCAGATTGGGGAGAAAAGGGAGAGACCAGGCTTGCAAAACAGCCCCTTTGTGTCTCAGAGCTGTGGTTACTGAGAAGAGTTAGAGGCAGATAGATCCCACAAAGGAGGAGCCTGATGGCCCATGCAGGTATGTCCTTAGTGCTAAATACATAGGAAATGCAGAACGGGTAGTTAAATGTCTTGGCAGAAAACTAGCCAAAGCTCACAGCGACAGCTTCCCGGCATTCAATCAGATACAGGGTGGCTGGAGCAATTGAGAGAGAAGCGATTCTTCAAAGTTTCATTTTAATTACACGCTGGTTGGAGGATATTACTTCCAGAACCCCCATGCTACCTGGGTTCACTTCCAAAACCTAATGGAGTTATATGGGCCAAAGGAAAGGCTTCCAAATCACAGTGACAGCTCCCTCCCATCCCACCCTCTGTGTGCTTTGTCTTCATACAAGTGCCAGCTCAGCTCGAGGGATTTTAGACTCTGCTGAGAATTAGCTCCCTCTTGCCCTCCTATTTCATTAAGAAATTGGCAAGAGATCAAAAAAAGAAAAAAAAAAAGAATGTGTTCTCATGCAGGGCCCCACGCCCATGATTTTCACGGTCCCCCAAAAGCCCACAAGGATTTGAAATTTTCCTGCCCCCATTTTTCTAACACAACCACGTGGTCCTGAAAAGTGGAGTTGCCCTGAAAGTCCCCAACTGATATCCTGGTTTTGGAGGCTGCCCCCAAAGCAAAACCTGAGTTTTTCATCAGGGAGCCTCTGATTCGCAACCACTGGAGCTTGTACAGAATGAAGATGCTCTTGGCCAGGCGGTGCCCTCTGAAAATTAGTGAGGAGAAAATGAGAGATGCTGAGGGAGGCAGTACGCGTTAGGTACCTAATGCATGCTTGTAGGGGTGAAAGAACATGGGCACTTTGCAACTTCTGTTACTTCACTTAATTTTGACAACTCAGAGTGTGGGCATTCTTGCACCCATGACACAGAGAAGGAAACGGAGCCTTGGGGAGTCTGGTGGGTCTGCTCAGATGCCCATAACTTCAGCAAACAGCAAGGCTAAGCTTTGCGCCGAAGTCTGATTGGTACCTCATGGGATTTTAGGGCGACCAAACCACGATGGAGAGAGACCATTTACATAGGAGTTAATGTTCTTGCAAGTGTTCATGTTTTTATGACTGAGCTTTGATCCCCACCGCCAAGGTATGGGATTCTAAGAGTATCCCCCTCATGGACTTGGAAAAATTAAAGGAGATGAATGGGTCAAGACTCGTGGCACAGTCCCTGAGACCATGTAAGGCTTCATGAACCCCTTCATTACCCTAAATAGAAATGGATAGCATTTGGATCGAAAGAGGGAGAGCTCTTAATCTTAGCAAGGTAAAACACTACTTCCTCCATAGTTACTTCTGGCCGCCCTGGGTGGGGCTGACTCACCTACAGCAAGTCTATCCAAAAGCTAGCTGTGTGACCTTGTCAAATTGATGCCTCGGGGCTCTATCTCTTGTCAAATAATAACCCATAGCTTTATGTGTACTTGGCACAGCCGTCCCCGACCCATCTGCCTGCAAGAGAGCCCATCACTGAGAAAATAGATACATAAGTGAGTAAAAGTGCTTTAAGAACATAAAACACATTCTCACCACTAAATGTCATGAGAAAATAAATGTCAGGTGAGAGGCAAGCATGGTGGCCAGTTTTGTACCTTCCTCCTCAGGTACCACCAAAATGGTTTCCCATGTCTCCCAGCACTCCATCCCAAGCCCTTCTTCAGACAATGGGCTTTTAAAACCTTTTAAAATGTACAACTCTACTCATCCCCCCCCCCCCCCCGAACACCCACAGAGGCGTCCCCTGCCCTTCGCATCATGTCTGTCTTCTTCTGGAGCAGGTCAGCACACAGACTACACAGCCAGTGAGAGTTGCCTTTGGCAAGTTTATCCCTCTGGAATCTTTTATCTGGTCCTCTTCAAATTCTCCTCACTTCCTGTCCAGAGGCTCCCAGGCACGACCACGCTTCCCCACATGCCTCAGAAGTTAGTGGCATCTGTGAAACATCAGAGTGCCCTAGTTCAGAGGCAGCGAACTAGGCCAAATCCAGCCTCCGCCTGTTTTTTGTAAATAAAGTTTTATTGAAACACAGCTACTCCCCTTCATTTACATATTCTCTGTGGCTGCTTCCCAGCAAAGCTGCAGAACTGTGCAGTTGCAACAGGGACTGTAAGATGCACAAAGCTAAAATATTTGCTATCAGATGACCCTTTGCAGAAAAAGCTTGCCCACCCTGTCCTAGTTCAGTGTCTCTAAAACCAGTTTAGGGCGTGGAAAATCTAATGTCATGATGATTTCTGTGGAAACGTATAAAATGTCACTATATTCAACAGAAATTCATTGAATATAGATGTTGTGCTAAATTAGGTATCATTTGTAGTGCAGATGTTTAAAAGCTGCAATTTGGGATGGAAAATCTTTAAATTGGATGGGGTGGGGGGGGAAGCCACTATCCACTATCCACTATCATGGATAGTGGATTGGACAAAACATCTTAACTTTGTTGAACAAGTAATAAGCCAGGCACCATGATAAGTAAATTTACAGGTATTAATGCATTTAACCCTCAATACAGCTCTACGAGGTTGAGAATAATCTTACTTCTAGAGGAGGTCATAAATTCTGAGAACAAAGGGGAAGGATCATCATGTCACCAAGGAAATCTTCAGGCTAAAAACAACCAATGAAGTATCTCTGTCTTTGGACTCTGTGGACAAAGTTGTATTTTGTGGATGAGAAATTGAGGTCGAAGCTGATCAAGTGGCTGCCAAAGGTCACGCAGCCGCTCAGGCGGTGGATCCAGGGGTCGGACTCTGGCTGAGTCAGGTTCTTGCAGGCTTAACATTAAGGCTCTGTTGTCTCTCCCCGTTCAGCCTCACGGAGTATTGGCATCCGTAGGACCAAACTGCGAGGATCCAGAAGGCTGGAGTCCGCTCTGCCTGGCTCATCATTTCACCTATCTTGGGCTTCAGTTCCCTTCTCAACCACGTTGGTTCTGTTCTTTCCGGTTTAAGTTCATTCTCTTTGATGGATAAGACAAAAGCAAGCGAAGGGTTGAGTGTTTCCTGCCTTCTTGCTGTCACTTTTAACTTGACACGTCAGCCTCCAGCAGTGTACTTCTATCTTGCTTTGTTCTGATTCTTACCAGACCTCAAAAGGTCTGTGTGTGCATCTGCGTGTGCCTCAACAGAGCCAGGCCTCTGGAGACAGCCTGCCTGCGTCCAAATCCTGGTTCCCACTTACTCACTGTGGGGCCCAGGCCACGTACTTCCTCTGTCTGCACCTCATCTGCTTCCTCCCCAAAGACAGGATTGTGGCTGTGGTAAGAGTTGAATGGGATAGTGTCAGAGAGCAGTGATTTTTAGCCCAATGCCTGCCATGTTGGAAGCATGCGATAATGCCACTTGCTCTGGTGGTTGTTACTGAGTGGATTCCAGGCTTCTGTCTTCCCAAAGATCAAGTTTCTTTGTTTCATTTACCCTTGGAGGCGTGCATCTCTCTAGGGAGTTCGGTAGTGCCCCAGCCCTGAGAGACACACGGCCCCCTGAAGCTGAGAATGCGGCCTTCTGTGGAGAACGGGTCTTCGCAGATGTAACAAAATTAAGGATCTCAAGGAGAGATAATCCTGGATTAGGGTAACCCTGTGAGTGGATGCTACTATGCCCCTATTTTAAAGATGAACTGAGGCATACAGGTTTCAAGTAGCTTGTCCAAAATTATGTAAATGCGTAATTCCCGAATTCATGATTTAAGCAAATCTTTACTGAGAACATATTCTGCCGTAAGCACCGCAGACAGGTGGTGAAGACAATACGTAGTCTCTTGGCTCTCAAAGTCTCTTCTTAGTTCGTGGCACTTAGATTCTAACTGGGGAAATATAAATTGGGGGAAATTCTAAGCATTCTACAGGCAGGTAGTCATCATTCAATAAATGTGTCTATGCACGGCTCTCTGACCCTACTGTGGAAGGTAACAGGGAGAGATTTAGTAGTTACAGGTTCACGGTCACTTTCTCCCAAGGTCGTGTTGCTGCCACTTACCCAAAAGTTCCTTCTTCTGGGCCCACAGTTCCCCTGTTAACTTCCTTAAGCATCGGAAAACCTGCTGTCAGCGCAGTAGAGGCCCTGGTGAGGGGGAGTAAAGCTCTAAGAAGTGGCGCGGGCATTGGGGAAGTCTCCCAGAGCCCTTGCCTCACCCCGGTGCCAACTGTCCAGGGCACAGCATGGCCCCTCTCTCAGTGGCCCGCTCCCCCCACCTACATGGCACCACCTGGGGCAGGTGGATGGGCTGCTTCGTTTTCTCCCTCCTTCCATCTTTACACACATTTCTCCATGAGTCTTGCAATCTCAAGTTTCTTTCCTTTCCTTTTATTAATTGTTTAAAAATATTGTTTTGTTGGTGTGATACTTTTCTGTGTAAAAAACATCACAGAGATGTATATATTTAAGAACATAATTCTAGCCTCCTTTCTTCTAATCTGAACCCCTAACATAACCAAGGCCCCCTGGTCTCCCTGAAGCCTGTCATGTGAGCCCCGCTCCCCCTCTGGCCTACACCACTGGGCCAGGCTGGCTTGCGAATCAGTCACCCCCTCTGAAAGTCCTTATCGGGTCCTTCCGGGTCCTGCGAGCTGGCGGGGAGACCACATTCTTCCCTCCCTCCCTTTGTGGGCCTCTAACCTCCAAGTGGGCACACTCTCAGCCATGACCTCAGACCTTGCTAGATCAATCCCCTTAAAATGCCAAAAGCTTGGTTCCCCTGTTTTGACCTTAGCACCATCTTATTTCATATTTGTTTGTGTGATTCCTTGCCTGTGTCCTCCAGAAAACGACAAGGCCTCTTTCTGCTCACCATGTTACTTCTGGCCCTCAATACGATGTCTAGCTCATAGAAGATATTTAATATATTTTTGCTCCCTTTCTTTTGCAAAGAATTCCTGGACAGTCTCTATTGCCTTTCTCTGCAGCAAATCTGTTGTTCAAGCACTCTCCGGAAAAATAAATCACCATCCTCGACCTAAGCTATAGAGTCAAGCATCCACTTTCCACCTGGGCCCCTGGGGACCTCCGAAGTGGCCAGTGGTGCCAGTAGCCTTCTCAGGAACACTCAGTAACACATTTACTCATTTAAACAAAGAATCCCCGTCCCTAACATGACATTCATCCCACAGTGGGAGATCCCGGGGCTCCTCTGGTTCATGTTTTGAGCAAATCAGATGTTATAGCTACCAGACCCTCCTGGACCTGGCGTCTGCCTCCCCTCACACATCACTCTGTGCCTCTCTTCCCTGAAACCTTGACACTGAGCTTCCTTCTGTCTGCAACATAAGCCGTGCTTGGTTGGACACACACCCTTGCACTAAGCCAAGGGCAGCCCCCTTGGCTAGACCTTAGAATCACTTGGCACCTGAGTATTTTGAATTTCTTCTCAATATTCAAGGCTCAGCTTAAATTGCATTCTCTGCAGAGGGCCTGATCCCACTCATCCTGATGAAACATGACCCACCACATGCTCAACCACACTACATCCCGTCCTCTAGCTGAAACAACATGACTTCTGTAATTCTTTACATGGCCATTGCTTTTCATGCTCATTGGAATTTAATCTCCAGGTGGTAATTATCCTGCCTTTTCACTGGTATACCTGGTGTGCCCCAAATGGCCTTAGCATGCTGTAGTTGCTCAATAATTATTGATTGGAGCAAAGAATCTGTGAAGGTATAGATTAATGGATAAATAGATCAATTAATATTTTAAGAGTAGTAAGGGATATGACACAAATCTCACCTGTTTGTTGTAAAATCCATTCTTGTTGCCCCAGACCCCTTTTACTTGTTTCTGTTACAACCATAATTTCCTATTTATATGTAGATATGAGAATTTTCACAGGCAGTTGCACTTGGGGAAGGGGGCTGAAGGTCAGTGTTAATTTAAGCTAACATCCGGTTTTTCAACCTTCTGCCTTATAAAGAAGCCCTGCATGTACATTTTACAAATAGCCTGAGGCATTGATCCGTAGAACTTCTAAAATTTACTTCAATTAGGAAGAGTTTCAGATAAAGATCAAATTAATTAATTTCTCCCCACCCCCATTAAAGTCCATCTTAATTAGCCATTGTTTCTTTCAGGATGGCTTAGTCATTGGCTGGGTTTCAACCTGGACATGGGAGGATTAGAGGGGAATCCCCCTCCGAGGTGGGTGTTGACAAATGGCGTGGCCCCGGCTTCTCTGCCTGGGTTTTCAGAGCGTGCGAGGCATTTAGGGCAAATGAACTTGCCAAAACAAGGATGAGTCCGCGGGAGCGAAAGTCTGTGGCTCGACATATAAGTGAATTTTCCCGTTGTCCTAGCTGAAACAAATAGTTGCACAAGAAGTGCTCTTTCATTTTTGCCCTTTAAATGTTGCGTGTGTGAGTCTAACTGAGGCTTGGCAGCTCTGATTGAGACCACGTGTGTGAATCGCTAGCCTGGCCGTGGAGGCTTGGACAAGCAGGTTGGCAGTGGGCAGCTTTTCTCTTCCAAGTCATAGCTTGGATACAGCAGAATAGAGGATTCTTCCAGCAGAGGCCAGGTGTTCTTATGCCCTAAAATGCCCTTTTTTCTGGGTGTCTTCTCAGCTTAAGAGTATTTTATGGAACACTATGTGATAACTCAGGAACCAGGTGCAAACACTGTTAAGTGATACAATGTGTCACACAGATGAGTTTAAAAGGAGTTATGAAATGGATGTATCCAACAAAAATAAAATGTTTAATTTATTCCTTCAAGAATAAGTGATGTTATGGCAGCTATGACCTGATAGTTAAGTCTGGATAGTTAAGTCATCCCATGACTTAGTCGGCACCCCCGTGATCGAGTCTCAGAGCCTCCTTTCTGGCAGGTGCAGATCCAGGCTTAGGACTCCACCCTGCCTAGTTCTAGGTGGGTTTGCACCTCTGCATCCCTGGGGAATGAAAAGGATGGGAGTGATGGACTCTAGAAATTGCTCACATACTAGGAAGAGGGATCACATTCCTCTCTTCCAGGAAGCCCTTCCCGATTAGTGTGATTCCGCCTGGTATCCACATTGCTCCTCACTGTTTATGTTCCACACAGTGATGCTCTCCAGCAGAGCTTTATTGCATCTGTAGTGACGTCTCAAACAGAGCCTTACTGTGTCTGTACTGACGTCTCAGACAGAGCCGTACTGTGTCTGTACTGATGTCTCCAACGCAGCATGTACTGTGCCCTGCCATATGTGCAGCTTGGGCACAGGTGCACTCAGGTGGGTCATCCCTTGAGTAACATCTTTCTGGATGGCCTGAGGGTTCCAGACGATAACTGTTCTGTTCACCACTGTAGCCCCAGTGCTGACAGCACTGTGATTTCTGTTACATTATAAGTGCTCAAGACCTACCTGGAAAATAAGTGAATGAATGAATGAATGAATGAATGAAGTATGAGGCCTACTCTGCTGAGAACTACGTGATACTATCATGACAGTATGATGTTACAGGATGTGCTCATGTTACAGGAGAGTAATAGTAAGTGAGTGACTTCTCCCCAGATTGTGAATTCTGTCTAAGTGGAGCCTGTGAATTAGAAAGTACAGTCTGCCTGGATCTGTCCTACAAAGAGAAGTGCAGACAATGTCATGTGTCCAATGAGCTATGAGTCAGTCATTTGGAGCCCAGAGCTATGTCAGCAATCCAGGTATGAGGACTATGGGTGACAGTGGACAAGGAAAGTGGAAGACAGTGTGTGTGCCTCTACTCCTGGGCTATTCCCTCAGTGGGATCAGCAATAATGTTGGTTTTGCTCATTGGTGCAGCCCTTGAACCTGGCATAAATAAGAATTTATAGAAGGGAGGGAGGAAGAAAGTAAAGAACGTAGAAGGAAAAGAGAAAAGAAAGGGAAGGAGGGTGGGAGGAATGAGGGCAAGAAGGAATCCAGGATCCCAGGACCCTAGTGAGGGGCTAGGTGACTCCTGGCCCTACTTCTTTCTCATTGTGATATATGCATTTTCATTTCTCAGGGTCCTGGTTTCCCCTTGGGCTAATAAGGGAATTCATGAGGTGGCTTATTTCAAGTGGCTCTTTGTTGGTGTTCAGCAAACATTGTCTTCTCTTACTTCCTAATTTTTATTTTATTTTTATTTTATTTATTTTTTAGAGTGGGGAAAGGTCCGAGGGAGAGGAAGAGAGAATCTTAGGCAGGCTGCACGCCCAGCATGGAGCCTGACCTAGTGCTCGCTCTCACAACCCTGAGATCATGACCTGAGCCAAAATCAGGAGCTGGATCCTTAACCAACCGAGACACCCAGGCGTCCCCGCATTTCCTAACTTTTAGACTAAAGGGAAGTTATTGGCCACAAGCCCAGAGAGGGAGAATGAAGTGAGAGATCCCCGTGTGTGTTCAGTGCTTTTTCCTCTGCCCCTACCTCCAGGGGTCCTCTCTAACGCACATGGAATATTCTGCAGGTCCCTTGAGCCCTCCTTTTTCACCCATCCTATTGCAACCTTTCTGTCTCCTCTGATTGAAATTCTTGGCTAGCTGTAAGCGAGGAAAAGTGGCTTGACACAGCTGGAAATGACTGCTGGCAGCTTCTGTTGGTCCTTGGGTCAATGGCATTTGGAGAGATGATGTTTTAGCAACTCAGAGGAACTATCATTTATCCCATTTAGCAGGAGAAGAAACTGAGGCTTGGAGAAATAAAACGTACGTCATGAATGGTGCAGTTTTCAACAGGGTATATGCGCATCAGGGAGTAGGCAGCCTGGGTCGGCAGGAAGGCTCTACCAGTGTCCTGCAGACCACGCTGTGTGGGCAGCTGGCTTCTCTATTTATGAGAACATGGCTCTGTGGAGAGATGCTTCTAGAACACTGCATAGGCTCAAAGTTCTCTGGAAATGAATGTGGTGAGCTTGTCAGTTCAATCTTCACTGTTTCGGTCATTTGCTAAGTAAAGTCACCAGCAACTTCAAAGCTGACTCCATCATCAAATTGGGAGTGGAAAAAGCTCGAGATGGGGTGAGTCACGTTCTGACATGCGCCCACACCCTGAGGTTGAGTTGGACTCTGTTTTCACCAAAATAAAGCCCATGTTTTGCACATTAAGGTAGTGTGTGTTGATGAAAACGACAAGTGATTTGTAGTTGTGAGCGCAAGCCAGTCCACCTTGCAAGGATGGACATCTCACGCAAGATTTTCAGAACAGCCGGTGCCGTTCCTAGGGCCACCACAAGTCCTGCAGCACAGCAGGGACCTTCTCAGGAGCTGGCAGTTGGGGAACGCTGGAAAGTTTCACAGACAGCCTCTGTCTTGGTCATTTAAAGTTCCCCTAATTAACGAGGAGGGATGTGGTAGAGAGGAAAGGATGTGGGCTTTGGAGGACAGCAGTTCTGAATTTGAATTCTGCCTTGCCATTCTGTAGTCTTTCTGACCCCTCAGTTTCTTCACTTAAGTGAGTAAAAACCACCCAACCTAGGGTTGTTATAGCAACGTGGTTAAAACATAGTTTCTAGAGTCAGAACAGGTTTAGAAACCCAAATTCACCACTCAATACTGTGAACTGAGAAACCTACTTGAGGAGGCCCGGCCTCAGTTTCTCCATCTTTAAAATGGGTGGATTCAACCATAACACACTTTTAAGTGTTTAATAAGTATGTGGTACCTATTAGTAGTTCAATGATGCCTCCATCATAAGAATATAAACCTACCATTTTAATTTTTATGGTTAAGATGTTTAGGGCCACCTGGTTAGCTCAGCCGGTTAAGCGTCCAACTGTTGACCTCAGCTCAGGTCTTGATCTCAGGGTTGTGAGTTCAAGCCCCACACTGGGCTCCAGGCCAGATGTGAAGCCTGCGTAAAAATTTTAAAAAAGTGTTTAAAATCAATAGATTTTAGCTTCTCTTATTAATAATGGAGTATAAGTATTTTTATAATTCAAATAGTAGTTTTGGGACACCTGGCTGGCTCCATTGGAAGAGGATGTGATGCTTGATCTTAGGGTCATGAGTTTGAGCCCCGCGTTGGGTGTAGAGATTACTTAAATAAAAAAACAACCAACAACAACAACAAAAAAAACCTTAAAAAAAGTTAAATTTCATCTCCTGCCAATGAAAAGAGAGTTTCATCTCCCGCCGACCCACCTGTTCAATTCCATATTCCCCTAATTGGCTTTATTTTTTTTCGTATACTTACCACGTCCTGGCACGTTACATAGTTATTTACATGTTGTGGCTTCGTACCTACTATAGGAACGTAAGTTTCATGAGAGCAGGGACTTTATTTGGTTTATTCCTAGATCCCAAGATCCTAGAACGGTGTCTGGCACGTAGTAGCTGCTCACTAAACACTTACCGAATGAATTAATTAATGAAATGAATCCTGTAGCGGACATAACAGGTTCCAAAACAGCATGAAGCACAGCTCTCTCTATGCTAAGTGCCCTGTGTCACAGTCCTACAGAGGAATATGTGGGGGAATGAGGCGCTTTCCTTCTTCCTGGCCCTTCAAAATGTCAGTTTCTTCAACAAGGAAACCGGGAAACCCATTGTTCTCGCCAGAATTTGCTGTGGGAGGTTCTGAACCAGCTCCTCCCAAATTTGCCAGACAGGAGCCTCCCTTGGTAGGGAAACTTTAGGGGCATCCTGTCACCTTTGGATGCCCATTCTCCAAAGTCCCTTACACTCCAGCTTCAGTCGCACCTCCTGACAGGAGAGCAGGGCCTGAGGTTTGCGGGACACCTGGCTGGAAGCAGCTCGTCTCAGGACCAGTGTGCCCATAAATTGCCCCCCAGCCTGGGTCTTGTGGCCGTTTCGCCCGGCCCGAGAAAGAGCCCTGGGTGCCTGTGGAAAGCAAAGTGGCCCGAACGAAAGGGATGTCGGGAGAGGGGTGGTCACTGTAGGATGTGCCCATCGATGTGCTGCTGCTCCAGGGAAACCGAACACCTTGCAAGTGTGATCGTCCTCCACACTTCCTCAACTGGAAGATACGGGTGACCGTGGGATGTGCCGCCAATTTCACAACAGCTTCCCGAGGGCAAAGAGGAAGAAGGGGCTCTGCCACATGAAACAGTCCTATCGATTTCAACATGCATCACCGTTTTAGAAATATTACCATGTGCAGTGCCCACATCTCCCAAGCAGAGAGGTCTGTCTGGTCGCAACAGGAGGCTGCTGTATTCCACCCGCGAGATCGTCCTTGGCCGTGTGTTCCTCCATCGTTGAATCATCACCAGAGGCCCTGAGTATAGGGCACCATAGCAGCAGAGTTTCCCGTGAACAGCTAGGCTCCGAGAGTCTCTGTGACTTTCCCAGACCGGACCAGGGAGTTCTGAGGTTCGCACACATGTCTGCCTGATTCCAAGCCTGGGCCTTTGGCATCCACTGGCTGGAAAGCCGAGCTGTCTCCGGAGTCCCGTCTTCCCATTTGAGAATGGAATGAGATAGGGAAGCCTCGGGGTCCTGCAGAAGCTATGCAAAACCCGGGCATTCTCACCGGAGGCCTCAGGAGATGCTATAAACAAAGGAACCAGAGAAACGGAAAATCCAGATGGCCCAAAATGTGGCCCGAACCGAGGAAGGCAGACATGGGTCTGATTCCTGGGATTCAGAGTAAAGGACAACACGATGAAAACAATAGGGAGTGTTTGGGGAAAGGGCACAGTTCAGATCCAGGACCCTGAACAGCCCCTGAGATCGGAGTCCATGCGCACAGTGGGAGGCAATGCCTGGACACACCAGCGTCAGGCAAGTGGGCACTGACAAGGCCTTTCTGACAGCGGGCCCAGTTTCTCAGTCCTGACCCCTCCTCCCTTTCTGCTCTGCCTTTCTTCTCTTCAGATAATCTCAGAAAAATTCTGGCGTTTCTGCTTCCCATTCTCTAACACTCTCCTTCCTTTCTGCTGTGCAGGGGAAATTAATCCTTGTACCTGAATGAAAATGTTACCATCCTCTCTCGTTTTTTTTTTTTTTTTTTTTTTCCTTTTTTCCTTTTTTTCTTAAGCATTCATTTATTGAACCCTTACTGTGTGCCCGGGAGCCAGGCACTAGGCTAACCACTTCCCAAGTATTGATATATTCAGTCTTCATGGCAAACTTGTGAAACGGGTATTATCATCCCCTACTACAGATGAAACTGAGGCTCGGAAATTCTGTCTTTGCCCAGGGTCACTTAGCTCTGTATGGCCAGTCATCCTCTCTCCAACACTCGCCCGTGTTTCTAACAGCATTGTAACTCCTTGTCCCTTAACCCTCCGTACCCCATTCATCCGACACTGGGCAGGTGACGCCAGGAGACAGCTGTTATCCAGACCACTTTTAGGTCCCAAAGAGCCAAGCATAAAACAGACCCTCTCCCAGTTTCAGAACAAGGAAACTTGAAAAAGTGCCTGTCTTGGATGTAGCCAAGACAATCTGACTCATCAAATACCCTCATCGGAGCTGCAGTGAGAGATAAGGGAAGGTACGCTTTCTGCCCGGAGAGACGCTCCCGGAAAACCAGCCTAGCGATTTGCTATGAAGGTACAGCTCGTTGGATAACAGAATAATTACCGCCTTCTCCTGAGCTTGATAACTGAGATATTTCCTTTAGAGACCGTCTTGAGTCTCCCAAACGGACCCGAGACTGCAAGACCTGAAAGGAGGGGATTTCTGTCTCCCTGCCCTGGCTTGGGGAAGTCTGAACAAAACAGCAAACGATCATTTGGAATTGGGGTTTGCTGTGGCAGAGAAGCCACCCCCACTCAGCGGGACGCCCACACTGGCTAGCCCATGTGAAAGGCACACGTAGCGGTCAGCAAAATAAAATCAAACCAGACAGCAGGAGGGAGAGTTATGAATATTATTATTTCCCATCCGTGTTCTTATTTAATGCTCGTAGGGGCTCTTGAGCATGGGTACGATTAGCAGATGTGTGGCTTTGTGGTTCCACCCCCAAGCTCCGGAAGGGCACGTAGCAAAGTGTTAATAGTGAGCGTGCACCAGGGAAAGCTGGATGAATGGTGGAAGAATGCCAACTTTTACTGTTCATTGATTTATTTATTTTCCTTTTGCTTTGTACAAAAAGCAAGTATTTTTGTAATAATAATGACAGTACTAATAATGAAGGGGGGGGAAGAGAAGATGGGTGGGGGAAGAAGGGAGGGACGAAGTGAAAAGGAACCATAGTGAAAACCCAAAATTCAGGCGAATTTTAGAAGCTCCTCAAGGTCATCAGCAGTGGGGCATATGGGCTTTCATCAGCAACTCTACCCCGCGAGCCTTACAGTCCCTCCTGGCCACGCAGCCTTTCTCCCGTGGGGAGGCTGAGCGCTAAGATCTGCTCTGTCCCCTTCTTGCCCCTGGAGACTCGGGCCAGGTCCAGGATGCCGCTGTGGTTCAGTGGCCCTGCACATGCCGGAGTGGCGTCCTGCCGAGACAGGAGAAGTGGGCTGAAGGGTTCGGGTGAAAAAATCCTCTAAGCTGTGAAATTGAGTCTCTGGAGTGAAACAGCAGACGTTTCTGGACTGAGAACCGGCTGCAGGAGGAGGTTCTCCCAGCCCAGCCAGGGCTGAGCGACACCTCTCCTTCGCGCCGACCGGCCTGCCCACTCACCGCACGCGGACTCCCCCAGAAGGCTGTGGTGAAAGCAGCCGTGGGCAGGCACAAAGCTGCTCCCTAAAGTTAAAGTAATTAATTCATTAAAACAAAACAAAATAAAATCTCCAAGCCGATTTGGTAAAAGTGTGGCACCCCGTTGCACACTAAATCCTGGACGTTCCGGACAGTTCTGGAAAACTCATGGGACCCCCACCCCCGACCACTAAGGATCAGATCGCAGAAAGGGCTGATTGATACATGCTTTCCATTTCAAAAAAGAAGCAAGAGGCCAATGCTCACGGGCCATCCTTGGGGCCAAAAGGTGCAAACTCAAGCTAGTTTGGAGGAAAAAATATATACATAGGCAAGAAAGCACGAAATAGGAGCAGGAAGCTCTTTGGATGGGAGGGATTTTTCCTTTTTCTTGTGCTTTGTGGCGCTTAGAGCCAAGAGGGAGGTGATGGAACCTAGGGAGAAATCGGGATTAGAGAGCTCGCGCAACGCCGCCTGGGGAGTGGCCCGTGCTGAGAGAGTGGGTGTTTGGATCCCCTGCATTTTGCAGGAAAGAGAAAATTAAAAGCGACAGCAGCAGCCTGGGTCTTGGCTGACGCTCCCCGGAGCAGCGGATCCAGAGTGGTTCGCTGAAGCAGCACAGCCCTTACGCCAGCACCTGCCAGCCACCAGGCTCTGCCAAGACCAACTTGGTACCAACTTCAATCATATCGCAATTCAGTATTTAAATAATGCGACAAGACTCCTTTGGAACCCAACCAGGGACTGCTCAGGGCAGTAATTTTCCTTTTAGCAGAAGGAGCTGAGAACCTACGATTTCCCAAAGATAATACAGCTCCACCCTTCTCTGGAAGAGCCCAAAACGGCATCGGAGGAGAGAGGTCTAGCCAGGCGAGCTGATCAGTGGAAGGGATCTTATTTCATGACCAGGGACAGCGAGGAGGCTTGGAGTCAACCCACTTGGGGTGACCTGAACCCCCTGTTCAGGGCAGCAGTCTCTGGATCCAAACTTCAAATGTGAGGGCAATAAATTAGTATTCGGGCAATTGACCTGAGCCTGGAGAGCTAGCGTTTCCAGCTGGCCTCATTCTTGCCCGCATCTATTAGGAGCCTTTTCCAACTGATTTCTAGCTAACTTCCTTTAGTCTGAAACAGCCACAGCCAGAAACATCCCGTAGACTTTGTTTTGCTTGTTTAGGACTCTTCCCTTGGTTCGCTCTCCCTGACGTTTCCCTCCCCACAAGTGGGAAATGAGAATGTGGGGGCATTTGTGCTCCCGGTCATGTGCTCCCCATCAGGGACCGGCCTCCCATGCAAAGAAGGGTGCCTGTGAGCCTCAGACAAAAAGGACTATGATTACACATTGCCCAGTTCCATTAATGGAAGAAAAAGGGGGGAGCAGAATCCCTAGGTTTTATTAATGCCTGATTCTGGGAGCTCATTCCTCTTTTGATATTTATCCATATGTTCTGCTAACTGACCAGTGCTGGCCATGTGATGGATAATGCCCTTTACGCCACCGTGTAAGTTACAGTAATGTCACCAGGCTATTAACCTCTGGATATTTGCATTATTAGTCAATTTTCTAAGCCCTTGGAGTTAAAGCAGCCACTGAAAATTTTTTATTTCCATTTCGTCGGAGCTGGGAATCGGGTTGTGTGAATTTTCCACAGAATAGAGATAGGGCTGATTTCCCTCAATTTGCTCTTGCGGCTTTGTTTGAAGTGCTGGGGGGAAAATCATCCACGTCACGTGCCAGGCTGGGAGGGAGATCCACTAACTAGTGCCTGCCTCGTAATTTATGGTAGAAGTTTAGTGCAAGGAGCACATTTCTAAACAAACTCAGCATCCATTCCCTCTAAGGATGGGGACCGGAATATTGTTTCATTGCTAGAGTCTGTACTCAAGTGGAGCCGTTTTAGCTTTGGACAAGTGTTATGAGCCTCCTTTAAAAATGAAATATACGTCCAGATAAAATATTCACACTCTATAATGCAAGGCAGTGCACCAAAATCTAGGGCAAACAGTTTACATATAAAAACCAACTTGAATATGAAAACGTAAGTCCTCACTACGGTTGCTCACTGTGAGGCAGAAAAAAAAGTGGGGTGTGAGGGGAGAAGGACTTCTGGGGAGATAGAGATAAATACAGAAATAGAGAGAAAGAAACAGAAAGCAGGAGAAAGAGAGAACTGCAAACCTGACAAAATGGTAACCTTAAGTGAATCTTCTACAAATAGCCAGTAAAGGCTATTATATAACAAGGCACTTGTGAGCTACTGGCCATGACCCAAGGTCTCAGCCAATTGAGGCCATTTGCTGAATTATCCCGGCGGCTTCTGACCTCCACACGCTTGCTCGCATTGTTCCTTTGGCCTCAGTTTCCCCGCTTATCATGGTTTATGGAAATCAGAGGTCAGCTCAGATACCAGCGAGGTGCTCAGGCCTCTTCTGCCCACTCGGTTCCCACCTGTCCACACCCAGGGCCCGCTAACGGCCTCACCCCTTCACATCACCACGTCGTACCCTTTCCGCCGTATTTTTGTTACCTTAGTTGCAGAAATGGCTCATCCCCCAGTAGACCCCAAGCTCCCTGAAGACGAGATGCCCGTGTTCCCTCATCTCCCATATTCCCACTGCTGGGCTTTCAGGGAGAAGGCAGACTGGAGAGTCAGGAGAATCCGGCTTTCTCTTGACCTCTCCTGCTTCCTGGCTCTGTGACTGTGGGTGCGTTGAGGTCCCTCGTCTCTTTTAAAAACTCAGGGCATTATTCTGAGGGTTCAGGGGTATGCTCGCTCAAGACAGACGTCTCTCAACACAGGCCCAGGCAGTTTTTAACAGGGCCTCAATATTGGGAGATGCCAACAAAAAGAGGTGCTTTTGAAAGGGAGACAGTTCCTACTCGGCATAAATCATTCCAATAGCAGTCAAATTGTATTGAAAACTTAATATTTCCAGGCTCTCTGCCTAAGCATTTTAACACCTCATCGCATCACGGGGTCCCTGTGACTCCATGAGGCAAATACCGCTTCACCCCATTGTCCTGAAAAGTAAACTGAGGCTCAGAGAGGTTTGTCTAGCTTGCCTACAGTCACACAGGCCCTTGGGCGGCTTTAGCTCTGCCTCCCAGAGACCCAGCTCCCACCATCCAAGGACTTCTCCAAGTCCAAGGGATTTGTTTTTTTTTAAGTAACATCTTATGTTCTTTAAAGGCGAGGTCCTCATTTAATGAGGACCTTAGTGACTAAAGTCCCTGAACCATGGCCCAGCCGATGTGACCATTCCAGGTGTCTTAAATGATCAGTGTGGACCTGGGTCAGGTCAATTCAGCGGCAGTGATCAGTATTGATCGTCTGGACAGCCCCATCAATTGGGTCAGGAGGGCCCTGGGTCTTCGGGGACACCACAGACATGACACGGTCTGACCCTTCCCAGTGCTCTGTCAGATATTATCACCGTTGTCATTAAAACAAGGGAAACTGAGGTACAGGTAAGCGGTCTCACGGCAGATGGTTGGATTTAGAGGACAGGGAGGTAACTGGGCTTTGGCCAAGTCCAATCCACTGTCTACTGCAGTAAAGGATTGGTGAGTCAGACGGCAGGGGGTGGAGGAACTGTGACGTGAGGCTTGTCGGGAGTTCAGGAACTGCTCTTTATAAAGGTGGGCAGCTTGGACAGAAACTCTGGCCCAGGACAGCCTAGGTTTGATGGTTAGTTCTCTTCTTCCCTAGCCATGTATCCTTGGGACAGGGTTGTAACTTACGGAGGCCGTTTCCCCCATGCAAAAGTAAGAGGTGGGACAATGACTCTGACTTCCTGTAGTTTGCCTGAACTGAGGGGTTTCCTGGGATGTAAGACTTTCGGGGTGGACCCTGGGAAAAATGCACCCCAGCCTACCTGCACCCCAGGCCCCGACATACCGACATGCATGCCTGTTAATTCATTTTCCACCCAATCAAAGTGGTTAGACAGAAGCCAGAAGTGTTGACCTTCTGACCAATTCAGGGACCTCTTGGGGGAACAGATGCTATTGTTTCTTGGCTGCTGGGACTTCATCTTTAATATCACAGGCCTCGGCCACTGTAAGCAATGGTTGCTGCCTGTAGAACAGTAAGGCTGGTACATCTGCTCAGAGGAGGACCAAAGAACTCTGCTTGCACTGGGCTGGTTATGCTTGGATGGCCCCGTTCTCATTACCTGGGGAAACTGAGGCAGCATAGTACCTAATATGCCTTCATAGTCTATTTCCATATATGTAAATTATTCAGTGCACCAAAATAACGGTGATCTGCCAGCCGTGGCACTAAGTCACGTTCACGTGTGTTTTCACTTGGATATACGTCCGTCCTGTGCTACTTCTCCCACAAACACCAGAGATACCAAGATGAGACATGAGCTCCCGCTTCACAGAGGTCAGACCCCACAGAGAAGGTCACTGCAGCACCATCGAGGGGCTAATTATTTTAGATGCTATGTCTGAGGTCTGCGTCATTCCAGAAAAAGTAGGTACTCAGAGGAGGGCGGAGAATGTCTCCTTGAGTTCAGCTGGTGATCCTGCACACGGGCCATTTTGTGGTTATGTTTTACCGGTTTTCTGTTTCGACAGCTGCTAGATAGCATCGTTAACTTTTTTCAAAGTCAAGGGTGGCAGTGGGTTCTACCATTTTTTAGTGCCACTGCTCGTCATTCTGGGGCGACGTGAGGAGCGAGTGTGGGTGTTTCTTCACTTCTGGTTTCACCAGGCGCAGGAACTGCGGGCGTCCTACCATCACGCGGCAAGGTGCTGATGTGTTATTTCCAGCCAGGCTGGAAAGCAGAAGTCCAGCCTGTGTCCTCACACTCCGGAGCCTGGGCTGCGTCTCCCTCCCCACCGCCACCCTCCCCGTTTAACCTCAGGACAGCAGTCCCCGTTCCTGAGACCCTGCAGCGCTCACCTCCAAACCAAGGCAGTTAGGAAGCTTGTGCTCGGTCCCCTCAGAGGACTTAGAGTCCGTGCAAGAAGGTGGCCACGAGCGGACTGCAGGGTCAGCTCCTCCGAGCCCAGAGACCCCAACCTGAACCACAGAATCCCCCATGATCACCAGATTCACTACAGGCCTCCAGTTTTACGGTTCACGGGAGATTTTCATTTCCTGTGGACTGGGAAGATCCACTGTCTCTCCTTGATGCTCAAGTTGAAAAGGAGGGTCCGACCTCTCAGGATTCCTCTTGCAAATGGGCAGTTTGGATGGTTCGCTGGGATGGGAGTGACGTGAGCAGTCGGGAAAGAGCTGTTCAGGTGCGGTTCTGAGGGCGTTTTCGGAAAACAGCACCTTTGACCCTCATGCCAACCCCGGGATGGAGCTACTTTTACCACCTCCATTTTACAGAGGAGGGAGCTGAGGCACAGAAGGGTTAAGTGGTTTACCAAAGGTCACACAGCCAGCAAATGGCAGAGTCAGGCTCGAGCCCTCGTAGGCTGAGTCCACCCTGTAAGCCCTGTTGTATTAGGTTTTGGCATTATCTGTGAGGATTGGCCGGCTGGGGATCAAATAAAGTGACGATGACAGTGATGTGGTGACCGCCATGTTAGCGATGAGCATTTGCTGAGCACTTACTGTGTGCCGAGAACTGAGTCAGTGGCTTTACCGGTAGAATCTCCCAGAAATGAGATGTCTTCTGTTTCCTTCCTCCTCTTTATCCCATGCATCCAGTTCATCAGGAAGTCTTATTAAACCCACCCCCAGGTTACTCGTAAATCCCTTCTCTCCATTTCTACTACGAGGCTGAAGGCTGTCCGAGGAGTGAGGAGCATGGCCTGCTGTATGCCTCATTACAAAGCTACAAGAAGCATTGCATGTTACAGGAGTTCAGTAAATGTGTGTGGAATGAATTCACCAAGTGTTCAGTATCATCATCATTACAGCCGGTACGGATAATGCCGTCGTGTCCATTCCGCCCCAAGGTGCTGAAATTTAAGACCGGAAAGTGGCCGCAGAGGTCCCCCAGAGATGACAAAACAGAGCAGGTAGAGCAAATGTTTGACCCTGGGGTGCAATCCTGCCCTATCTTAGGGGAATTTAGGGGAGAGACCCCTTCCCAATGTGGAAACCAGGAAAGGTCAAGGTTCCCATTCCCGGCTTCCCTTAGAAGCTGTCAAGCACTTGACTTGCTTTTGACCAGACAGATACGACAACCCTAGACGTAGAATCAGTGGTCAGAGAAGGCAAGAAGTGGCAGGAGTGGCGCGCAGAGCCCAGGGTGTCAGTGCCGGAGCCCAGGGTCCGCAGGGGCTTGGGAGGCAAGCCTGTGTCCTTGGCTGTGCAAGGACATTGGCCAAAAAGACCACAGGTGCAGAACTGGTCTGATAAGATGAGTCCATTTTCTGAGCCTCGCTCTCCAGCTTTCCTGAAGACCCTGTGAGTCCCCGTTACCCTTTTAGTAAATTATTCTCTCCATTTAACTCTTCCAGAGTTGAGTTCTATTGCTTGCACCCAGGAGTTCTGCCTAGTCCAGTTCAGAGTAAAAGTGGTATCTCCTCCAGAGAGCCCAAAGGCGTATCCCATTTCTCTGTTCTCTCTCTGGTGTGCCAGGGGGGTCCAAACTCCCCAGTTCCAACACGGTGCCTCCCAGTGACCTCTGCCAACTTTGTGACCTCCTTGCTTTTAGCCTTGCAGACCCTCACCCAGTGACCACAGAGAATACCAGGGGCTTCTCCCAGGAAGCAGCACCCCTCAGCTGCAGCACTTTCCCATGGGCCCTAGGGAGGAAACGCATCCAGAACCTTGCTCCCCTTCTGTTCCATCAGCAGAACAAGGCCGCAAGTGGGTCGGGGCTGGAGCCCCCTCTGCTTTCTCGCCTATCCTCTGCTTTACACTCAAGCCTCCAGTGGTCATGCTTGGGGACTAAGCCACCGCCGCTCTTCCAAGTACAGGCGGGAGCTGTCAGGGGTTTATTCATGGGTGCACCCGCGTAATGGGAACCGTTCACCTGCCCTGCTGACTCCCTCTCCCCCCGTGATGCTCCCCGGGATCAGCTCCCAGCCCGCTGCGGCGACCTTGTTTCTTTGGACGTTCTAATACAAGCTGAAATGGATATTAACTGTAATTACTCATTCCACATGATTCTGTAGGCCGCTCTTTGTACCAGAGTTGAGAACCTTCATTGTCCACGTTGCTTAAATTACTGAACATTGTGCCATCCATTCTGAATTAGTGCTCATTAATGAGCTGGTGGTTCTAGAAACTCCCTATTTATTATTCAGAGGCCAAGTATAATCCAGGCAGCTGCATTGCAACACCACTCATATGACTTTTGATCTGTCGGGGAAAGAAACGGACAAAGAAACCCCTACATTAAAAAAAAAAAAAAAAAAACCAAACCCTACATTTAGGAACTTTTTTTTTTTTTTTCCTGATGGGAAGGTGTGCGGGACAGAAAAGTAATTATTTAGTCTCTAGCTTAAAAGTGACACTTTTGTTCTGAAACCGATATGGATGATTAAGAAGGAGGCATCTCCCCTACTTTTGTCCCGGTGAACTTGATGTTTCAAACCCCTGTTCCCGTTTCTCATAATCCCAATGCAAAAAACACCTTTCTTTTCCTCACTCTCCCTGACTTCTCTTTTGTCCCCTTTGCCCCCAACTTAGCAGAACCAAAAGGGCTCCTCCTGAGAGAAAGAGAGATGACCAAAAAAAAAAAAAAAAAAAGAAAAAGAAAACCCAAAATTAATGATAAAACAAGCCACTCATGTGATCATACACCAACAGAGAAGTCAGAGTTAGATTTTTTTTTTTTTTTTTAAAGACTTCGGGATGGGAAACTTGGACCCGTAAAAGTCAGTGCCGCCTCTCGTGTGCTCCTGCACAGTGAGCCGACCCAGCATCGCCCAGTGTCCGAGCCGTGGACCTGTACATCATTAGCCATTGTGACAATACACGCGTTCCTCGTTGGAGGGAGTGCTAGCCTGGAAGGGGGAGGGGGACGCTTCCCAGGCTGACATTAATGTCTCTGCAAGGACATTCTGCCAGGGTGCGACGGGTCACAACCAAATGGATTGCTCCCCGGTGGGCTGGACTCCAGTCGCATTGTCAGGTAAACACAGAAATATTCTGTCTTCGCCTGCCAAGACTTGTCAACTATCTGTATTTGTTATTGCATCTTGGGTCCCACAAGGTTCCCACCCATATTTCTTTATAGCGGAAATGTAAACCATATGCTTTTGCCTTCTTTCCACTGAACGTATCCAAACGATGGTTGAGGCCAGACATATTCTTTTGCAATGAGTCTTTTGAGCAGAGCGCATCAGCCTCCTTAACCTCTTTTTTTTTGTCGTTGTTGTTTTTTCCACGTTTTGTCGTGACTCGAGTGGATTTGACTTTCTGATATAAATACAGGAATCTTTGTTGGATCCTGAGCATGAAGAATTGAGTTCTGATTGTCCTCACTTGTCTTTGTTTCTTTTGGGTTTGTTTGAATAAACCCTGGCTTGAGGCAGCAGAGAAATCACATCAGGGTCTAATAACCAATTATAACACTCTTTTCTGTGGGCGCGCCTCAGAATCCTCCTGAACACATTGCTCCTGGCAGTCTGTAGGAATCCAGAGGCATCCTCATTTGCCATACCAATGAGAGGCACATGTTTAAAGACATTAGCTGGTGTTGGGTTTGGCCAGAATTCTTTCGGGGAGGACGCGAGTCTGCAGGCACCAGAAGTCTTGAGAAAGAATAGAGTGAGACAGCTCCCAAAGTAAAGGCGCGTTAGAGCCCAGCCTCAGCAGAGAGCATTCTTCAAGAGTGGCAGCCCGGTACTGTTGAGAGCCTCGTGCTTCCCAAATTGTACAGTCTTTGAAGACGTAAGCAGTGCCTTTAACTCCCCGCTGTAATCCCACGCCAGGCTCTGAAGCTATCTTAAGCCTCGCTATTTATCCGCCTGGCGAGGCACAACACTTACTTATTAAAAACATATCTATCATGGTTAATGACTTGATTTTTTCCCTTTAATACAGTACAATGACAGGTGTAAAGGGAAGATGAGAGTCAGATGCTTCTGCAATATGCTTCCTGCTTTAAGATGTCTAGAACATCAGCCTTCCTCCACGGTGCCATTGCAGGGGTGGGGGGGGAATACCTCCTACCTCCCCAAGCCCCCCCTATTTTTCCCCCCACCCCCCACACGCAGATTACACGCTTGTGTTGGATGGAAAATCGTACCATTTGCAGTTTCAGATAAAAGCATGTTCGAGTGCATATGGAAAGTACCATTAGGAGCAACTCCGGAGTGCCGAGTAAAATGGGTCATTAGGCTTTTGTTTGTTGGAGAGTGTCTCCCATCTGACAGTGCCGAATGGTACCACTTTTAGCAGCTTATGTTCCCAGTTACATTAAACAGACAAACAGATTGACTATTTTGCATTTCTCATTTGACAGCAGCTTGCCTTCATTTGCTGCACACGGGTGGCGGGGCTGGAAACGCGGTGGATTACTGGAGCCAAGGTCCTGGTTTTGAATAACAGCAGATGCCAACATTTAACTTCAAAATCAATCAATTCTTTTTCCTGAGCACGGATAAAAGGTCTAGTGGAGTGCCTGAAGGGGAATTTCTGCTGTTTACAGCTGAAAACGTAGAAGCCCATATTCATAACCAAACTTTCTGCGAGAAATAACAAACGTGGGTAATTTCACGGAAGGAGGTGTTGGGAAGAAGCACTCGCGGGGAGAGTGGGGCTGTCCGGCCGCCCGTGATGGCCACGCAGCCTGGTATTAGGACACTCCATTTGATTAAGGCGATGACCATATCAATTGATGTGATTCTGGCATGAGGTCTTAATATGTAGTGACAGAAAAGGGAGTCGTCTTTGCACGGACCACTTTGCTCAGGAGCCTGTGGTCGGTGGGTTAATTAAAAGCTCTCTCCAAGAGGGAGACAGTCCAAGGGGCCATTTCTCACTAGAAATTAGAGGGCTCACGGCCTGAGTTAAAGTCAACCAGAAGGCAATCCAGTATCGCTGTGTCTCCGGTTTCTCAGCCCAGCTGCCCAGGCTTCTCCAATTTGGAGCTCAGAGTCGTTCAAGGTGGTGGTCCCCCCCTCCCCCCCAACCGCTTCACCCTGGCCTCAGAGCCCCCATTGGGCACCGTCACCGTGGCCCCCTGCTGGCGTGGGAGGGGCGTGGGAAGCGGGCTCTGCGAGCGAGGTGGGGCCGTGCTGTGTCAGCTCCGAGGTCACGTCTGTTCCCGGAGACTCAAGAACCCTAGTGGTTCAAAGTGCTGCCCTTTGCCATCCAACCACTGCTGTTCTCAGCGTTGTCCCCGAAAGGCTGTGAGACCTGGCAGGAGTGACCTGACTTCTCTGAGTCAGCTTCCATGGGGATACTAGTGTGGGTCCCACTTCACAGGTTCATCATGGGGCTTAAATAGGATCAAGTGTGGAAAGCCCATAGCAGTGTACTTGGAACACAGTAAGTGCTCAGTAATGGCTAATATGTGTGTGTGCTTTCGTGTATAAAATGTGTATGTAGTTCATTGTACGTTATATATGTGTGTGCATATACATAGTATATGTAACAAAATCTATAATATATAATTAATGTGCTACATGTATGCATATATGCACATACATACAATAAAACCCATCCACATTAGATTTACAAACAGACATATGTAAATGTGTGAATAATGTGTATGCGTAATCACTGCATATACAGATCTAAAACACAGTAATGGAGCCTCATTACCCACAAGGCAGTGATAGGACAGTCCCTCCTTGTCTTCCTTCAGCTTTGACAGATAACAGTTCGCTCTGTTAAATGGGAAAAAATGTATTTCCTTAAATTTCATAACAATAGCAATGAATCGGCCCGATTCCGTGCCGCGGAGGATTACCTGTAATCCTCAAAACCAGCCGGCAGCCTGGTATGGCCCCATCCCGCAGGAAGGCCGGTAGGGGACGGGAGGAGGGAAGTCTCGGCTGCGACTCCGGCTGGTCAGTGACCGGTAGGCATCCAAACCCCAGGTGTTTTCCACTTCTCTGTTTTCCCCAGGGTCCGACACATGGGACACCCATGGGGCCAGGTCTCATGTAGGAAGGCAAGGTGAGCACCCCTTTGTCAAGTCTCAGCTTTGTTTTTTTGGGGGACCTACTTGGTGACTGAGTGTGTCCTCGACCCCCACCTCTGCTCTCCTTTTCTTTCTTCTCCTGTCTTGTGTTGATTAAAACAAACCCAAATAGGAGCATTTTGATTTTATCAAAGCTTGCGGTAGAACTTTTAGTTTATTTTTTAAAAGTAAACTTTTCATTGAAATTGAATTCAGTAGGCTTCTGAATAATCTCTTAAAAACAAAGAAAAAAGTAAGCATTGCTCATGTCTACCCTCTCCCTCCAAATCCCAGGATAATCTTGAGATGAGAATGAGGCAGTTGAAGAGTTAACTCATTAACATGCAAATCGTCAATAGTCAATAAGTGTTGGCTGTTTTTAAATTTTTATTCCATCCACCTTCCTGGCTCAGGAAAAATCATTAGCCGTTATGCCTAATAGGATACAAATAGTAGCCGGCATTTCTTAATATTTGATCCTTCCATGACCAAACATTCCTGGAGAGTGTCCTTCATCCCACGTGATGTCCTGGGTGCTGGGGGAGGAGGAAGAGCAGGGTGGGACGACATGTAAGCCATGCTCCCTGCCCTCGGCCATCACCAATGGTCCCATAGGGTCCTAAGAGATGGATGATCCAAGCCAGGTGGACAGCCAACGAGACAGGGAGCTCTGGTTCTCAGGTTTAGAATTTTTCGGGTGAAAGAGATGGCCCTGGGCCAGAGCGGTTTCACGGAAAACAAAAGGAGAAAGCCTATAAGAGCCATGCTCAGCATCAACAAAGGAGAGAGGAAGTAAGGAAGCAAGCAACTTTGACCGTGTGATGTGAACACTGGTGGGGGGAGGCCCACTTAGACCCTGGAGGCAAGCAGAGTTGCATAAGAAGGATCCAAGGTCAAGGCGCCTCTGGGAGGCCCTGTCTCTGTGCAGGACACTTGGTCTGATGGTGGGTCCTCCCAGGGCTTCTCTTTTGAAGTCTGAAATGCTCAGGGCACCAACAGTTGTTGGGGGCTGGGGACAGATTCGCCGGAGACCATGCTTTAAAAAAAAAAAAAAAAAAAGCCAGTTAATTGTCAAGTTTCTTTCTCTTCCTTGACTCCCACCCCCACTTCCCTCCACTCTTTGTGCCCAGCCTGGCATTTAGGACCTTTTGTTGTCTTAATAGAGATTGAAACCTGCTTAGGGCCTGGAGTTTGTGGTTTTAATTCAACAGTGGAAGGGCTTTTTTTTTTTTTTTCATTTCTTTGTTTTTCTTTCCCGTTTTCTTTTCCTAAGCCAGGCAGACAATGCATTTGCAGAGCAGAAGCTTTGTGCTAGGCGCTCCCCAAACAAAAACCCTCATTAATGGGAGGTGGGATTTCCTGGTCACAGCTTTTAGCCAAAGGGCAAAGGTCGCCCATTAACCAGCATCCAGTCTAAACAGTGCTGTGTAAAATGACAGGGAGGGGAGGGAGAAAAGGGAGAAAAAGTCAAATATTTGCTCTTAATTCTCAAGTTGGCTTCTCTGGAATGGCAATCAGGGAAGTACGGTGAATGATCAATGCTGCACTTAGGATACAAATCCGGAGCTGCGTTTGCTAGGCTGAGCCCGGGGCCCCTCAGAACTCCAGGACGTCCTGGAAGGGGCGCTACCCTCTCACCACACCAAGAGCTGGTACTGGGGGGGGGGGGGGCCGCAGGGCTCAGGGGGTCGCTCTACCACCCACTGCCCCCATACCACCTGCCTTCCAACCCCCCCGCTCTGGCGGCCTCTCTGATGGGACCCCAGGCAGAAGCAGAAATGTGCTGTCACGGCACAGTACCGAGCCCTTTGAGGGGTCCCCCTGAGGCCCTCCCAGACCAGCGGGGCCTTGCTGGTGTGTGTGCATCAGCTTCTCTCTCTCACGCGCCCTCTGCCCTGTCTTCAAGGTTCAGCCTCCAGGCCCTGCCTCTCCCCACACCTGTAGCCGCGTCTAGCTCCACGCAAGCCCAGAGACCTGGCATTGCTCTTCCCACGATGAGAGAACTCTTTCTTGGGTCTTTGCGTCATCTTGGTGTCAGCAGTCTGACTTGTCCCTCCCCTAAAGAGAGCGCCAATCGTTGGAACCCTTTAAAACTGCAGTCAGGAATTAGCCTCCTCTGACTCTCTCTGATCGGATCCCACTTTGAAAGGAAAGAAGTGCTACTTCTCTTCCTCAGATTGTCCAAGGGGGCCTTGCAGAGTCTACATCTTGGGATGAGACAAACGTAATCCCCAGGAAAGGATGTGCTAGCCCACTCAGGCCTGCCAGGGGCTGCCTTTGTAAAACTTAGGGGCGAGTGTAGCAAAGCAAAACACTGTCCTCAGACAGGCCCACCCCCGGAACAGAGGAGGACGCTGGGCCGGGCGCAACATGGCTGCTCATTTCCCTACATTTCTCAACCACATAAGGCACTCTCCCTTCTCTTGGGGCACAAGACTCCATGGGAAGGCAGAGGCTGGAAAGGTCTGTGCACACCGTGGTTCTTAACCTCAGCCCGGGCTGGCGTCAGCCTGCAGCCTTGCAGAGGCATTGGCCCTCGGCTTCATGCTCGGCATTCATTGCCTTGAAAATTCTTAGTGACAGTCATAGCGGACCTTGCATTGTCATTATGCACCGGACCCTGCAAATTAAGCAGCCAGTCACGACCACGGCCATACATGGCGATCACTTGTGAAGGATTCTAACCATACCCTAGGCCCTGTCCTGGAGGTTTGGATCTGATCAGATGGGCCTTCCAGGTGCCTCTAGGGGGGTGAGCCACTGCTCCGTAGAGGGAACCTGTGTGTAGAAGGATCCTGGAGGGGTGTGAATGCACCATCTCCCTGATACTCCTGCAGAAAGATACCCCCTAGCTTCTATAGAAGTCAGTCAGTACCTCTTGTACCTGCGTGATAGGCCTGAACCATTTTACGGTGCTAATCATATGAACGACGCTAATGATAGTATTTATCGACTGCTCGCTGAGCCCGGCGCTCTCCCAAGTACTTTATGTATCATCGCATTTGAGTCTGACACTCTCCGAGACGGGTCACATTATTTTCCCCACTTACAGACCGGAAGCTGAAGCCCTGAGCACTCAGAGCTCTCCAGGCTGGTTGACTTGGGGCTCTGCTTCCCACGTTAGGGTTTGCAGGCTTGGCAGCGCCCTCTTCATCCCTGTTTCCCCAGCATCACGTCCAGCACACTGTACATATTCAATGTTTGTGGAATCGGTTCACCGTGAACAATGTTGCCGCAATTTTGCAATTTTGGTGGCGGTGTGGGGGGCTGGGAAACTTTATTGCTGCTTTCAGTACTAGCAAGAATAATTGCCGAGAAACCAGCCCTTCCCCAAATGTGTTTTTTACGTTGTCCTACTTGGATCCCCATCATGTTAGGACGGCCTTAAGTTAAGCCCAGAGCAGGACCTCATGACAGGAACACTAACATGAACCAGACCACATCCCCACAAATATTATCCCGGAAAACTGGCTGTTGCGAGTAAGAAGGGCCCGTTAAAACAGAGCCCTTGGCCAGAAACAGGACATCGCTGGGCAGCGGCAAAGACAACGTGCATTGCGCACAGCCATCGATGGGAAGACTTGAGTGAATTTATTCTGCAGAGGGCTTTTGCTTTTTTCACAAAGCAAAGTTGTGTGCCTGTATGGAGGATAGTCTGACATTCAGCGGGGCGTGGGGAGCAGACAAAATGCAAGCTCGAAAAACACAGGAGGGGAAACTGAACCATCTAAGTGGCCTTGAACTACAGGGAGAAACAGTAGGTGGGTCTGGAGAGAAAACAGACAGCATGTTTCCCGTTACTCTAAGTGTGTGCGGGTGGGGCCATTCCTGGGTCTGGAGGTTTCTGCTTCCCCAACCCTAGGGCAGGCGAGGAACCAGATCAAGTTCTTAAGGCAACCCGCAGACCTGAAGAGCAGGGGAGGTAAAAAAAAAAAAAAAGAACACAAGTCTTTGAAACTCAGAGCCTATACACTGGGACTGGGAAGCTGCTGAATCGTCTGTTTAGGGAGCTGATTTTTTAAATAGATTATCCCCATACACTTGTACAGGACACTTAAGCTCTCACTGCCTCCTCGGACACCTGTCTTCCTGATTTCATTCCTCACATTGACTATGGTTATTAGATGCTTGCCTTAGATGTGATGTTCTGTTTAATGCTGGAGAAATGCTAAGGGGAAGGTTTTGCTATGATCCCATTTCACAGATGAAGTTAAGAAAGATCAAGTTCAAGTCAGCTGTGGACTTCCTTCCCACAGCCATCAGCCCACTGGGAGAGCTTGCTCGGCCAGTGGAGGGGCTGAGTAAGTGGAGAGATATGGAGGTGTGAGTGCCCCGACCATCAGTATCTCAAGGAAGGCCCGGCATGCAGACCAGCGTACTTGATGCGTCAGCTTTAGGGAGAGAGCACAGCAGCATGACTGGAACTAGTGGCTAGTTGGCCTAAAGGCCTTGGACATAACACACACTTTCAATTTCCCATCTGTGAGATGGGGGTGCCAACAGCCCCGACCTCGGAGTTGCATTGGGAGGATTTGAAGAGGGGAAAAGGGTCAGCTGTGCGCTTCAGCTACTGTTTAAACTGGATGAATGCTGTGTTGTTGTTGTGGGTTGGATGTGGGTTAGTGCCTGACTAGGTCAGGTCCCTCCGTACTGGTTGGAGAGCTAGTCCTGAGACACAGGTATAGATGCTGGAGTTTGATGAACCTGCATCCCACTACTCCTTCCACCATGTAGAAGGATAGTGAGTGAATTCCTTAGGACCTGACTGCACTGAGGCAGGGACTGGGTAAGATAGCCCTTCTTAATACGACAATTACCTAAATATTTCCAGAGATTGCAATACGGCCAGTGAGTGATTCCCAGAAGGTGTCAGATTCCTTCATTGGAATGGACGTGAGAGCAGTGAGGCCAGCCTGCTGGCCAGGCTGCAGGTTGAGAGCGTCAGGGCAACTTGCCCCGTGGAGAACGCGGTGGCCCAGGGTAGCATGTGTTGTGCACTCTTGGTCAAGTTTAATGAAGAGCTTCTCCCACGGCAGAGAACCGCTGATAAAAAGAAACAGCCTTTTAGAGACAGTTCATCTCCAAGGACAGTGATTGTCCCAGATCCCGAATCCTGTTCTTTCGCTGAGGAAAAAGGACCAGTAGGGAGGTGCGAGTTTAAGGGGACGTGTGTCAAGCATGGTTCACACAGAGGATTGTGTGACTTAGGTGCTCATGGCGTCCAAAGAATGACCCTGACGTTATCTCCTGGGAAGCTGAGATGTTGCTTTGCCCCTGAATTCAGGTCCTTTCAGAATGACCTAAGAACACTTGTGCGAAGGTTCTGTAGATCCCTAGGTGGATGGAGAAGGAATCTCAGTGACCCTGGGGGCTGTTACCTCTTGCACAATCGCTGCATCTTACCTCATTACAGAAAATCTGTGGGAAGCATCTCTCCAGCGGGCCCCATCCAGGCAGCAACCTCGCAGCTGCGGAGGGCGCAGGACTGAACTTGTCTGATCACATTGTCAGAGAGAGACAAACCCGCCTCTTCCCGCACGCTTCTCTCCTTCTGCGGCGAGAAATCCAGGGAGAGAATAGAATCTGGTGTGGTTCTTGTGTCTTAGGTCCAACAGTGGGATGCTCTGATGAAGGTGTCTTCTCCTTCCTGGAGATACTGCGCACAGTTGTTACTCAGTGAACACCAACCAAGACCAGTACAAGGGTCAAGAGAAGGGGGCGATCGTCGGAGGCCTGGTAGCCAGTTTCTGCCGGGAGCGGCGAGCCCGGGCACAAAGGGCCACACCGGCATGTCTGATGATGGGTCCCTAGCACTGTGATGTGGGGGAGTCCAAGTGGCTCATTTAACGGGTGGTGATTGTCACATATATCTTCAAGATTCTTAGAAGGAAAAATATATATAGTTCATGTATAGAAAGTGTGTATCAAATAGTGTGCATTTTTTATAAAAACCATAATCCAGTTCTGTTGTCTTCTCCCTTTTTCTAAAAATGAATGCAGTTCCTTTCAGGGATGTCTGTGTGGGCCAGGCCCTTGAATACACCCTCTTTTCATAGAATTTGTGTCTGGGGTGCCCCCCAGTGATTGGGGTCCTATCGGAAAGGCTGAGCCTGAGGCCCAGGATACGCCACGAGGTGGTATTGGTCGGTTCACACCTGTGAGCACTTTCTTCCTCCTTGTGAAAGCGGGGTCCCTAGGCCTAGCAAACAAAGGACTACAAACGAGTCAGTTTAGAACAAAGGAAATGCATTGTCTTACATTTCTGGAGGCTAGAAGTTGGAAATCAAGGTGCTGACAGGGCCATGCTCCCTCCGAAGGCTCTGGGGAGGAATCCTTCCTTGCCTCTTCTAGCTTCTGGTGGTTTCCAACGATTCTTTGGCTTGTGGCTTCATCTTTGCCTGTTGTCATATGGCATTCTCCCCTGTGTGTCTTAGGGTCTCCCCTCTTATAAGGACACCCATCATTGGATTTCAGGTCTACCTTAACCCAGTATGAACTCATCTTAACTAACTATAGCTCAAAAGCGCTGTTTCCAAATAAGGTCACCTTCACAGGTGCCGGGGGGTTTGGACTTCAACATGGGGGGGGGCGGGGGGAGACACAGTTCAACCCACGATACAGCCTGTAGCTTCAGCCCACAAAACCCTACCCCAGTCCTTCCTTTGTAAGGGATGAGGGCACACATACCTTTGTGATGTTATCTGTTCCCTTCTGAGGTTCGATTTCCTGTTCAAAAGGGGGACATGCCACCTGCTTAATCAAGCTAGGCCGTCTGTCATACCCACCCTAGCCTGGTGACCTTCCCTGCTGTGCCCCGGGCATCATCTATGTGATTCCTGTGCAGGGGGGGCCTTCCTCATAGAGGGGAAGCCTCGTGAGGGCAGGGACCCCCTCTTCTTGCTCCTTTAGAAGCTAGCCCAATGCCTAGCATCTCATAGATGCTCGATAAGTACTTGGGAATGAAGAAATCATGTATATAAAACCTTTAGCACCACGCCTGGCCCACCAGACAACCTGGGGCATGTCATCACTGGTGGCTAGCCCTAGTCACTCCCATGATGTGACTTCTGCTGACTTCGTTCCGTGCCGCTCAGGATAGAGTGGGGAAAACAGAACTCACCCCCAGGTCGTCTCAGAGGAGGAAATGTAATATGAGAAACTAGGTCCCAAAGTCTTAGGAGAGCTAAAAAACAAAAGGTAAGGTTGCCCAAAGATCTGCCAGTGCAGGAAGCCACTCCCACCCAGGGGGCGCCTTACTTGGGGACCAGAGGCCAGAGGCAGAAGCTGGACCGAGGAAGGTGGGCAGTACGGCAGGAGTAGAGCCTATGAGGTGGGGTCACAGCTGAAGGGGGCCCGTAGGCACCTCTCATCCCCCAGTCTCCTGCCAGCACCTCCCATTGTTCAAATCTATCCAGGCGCAGTGTGGCAAGAGAGGCGCTGGGGAATGTCGTCCTCAGGGGTCAGGTCCCTGCCATGCAGAGCAAGGGAGAGGAGGGCAGGGAAGAAATCCTGGGGCAACAAGCAGATGACTTCCCCATATCCCCTGGGCTGATGCTTCCGTGAACCGGCCTCCTGCTATTTGTGCTGGGCCCTGCGGAAGATATGGAAAAGCAGTCTCTGGATAGACTTGTCTAGACTTTCTTCCCACGGTCCCCGACCATCACTGTGCGTAAGGAACTCCGGGGAGACATGTGCAATCCACATTGCCAGGCCCCACTTAGAGTCTCTGGTTTATACCCTTTTGGGGGCAGGGACTGGGGATCTGTATTTCTAATAGAGGCTGCCCTCTCGTGGAGAACCAGCCCTGCTGATTCTAATGCAGTTGATTAAAGGTCGATAATTTAAGAAACACTGAGTTAGCTCCAGGAGCTGGACTGTCTTTCAGCTTCCACAGGACAGAACAAGGCACCTTTGCGAGCTGGCGTATGGAACAGAAATCTCATATGGAGGGTCGTCCGGCTGGCTCAGTCAGTAGAGCATGCGACTCTCCATCTCAGGGTCGTGAGTTTGAGCCCCACGTTGGGTGTAGAGATGACTTAAATAAACTTAAAAACAAAACAAAACAGAACAACAACAACAAAAAAGGAAATCTCGCATGGTACCTGAAGGCACATTTATTTAATGCACAAGACCAACAAGACAATATGAGCCATTTGGCCACCTCTCCAGCCCAAAGCTTGCACCTAAAATCTCTGGTTTTGCCTCTAGATTAAAGAAATGGCACAGACATGGCATAGAAGGTAGGCACACGAGCTCTGAAGTCAGCTTCGCCTCGGTAAAAACCCAGCTCTTCCTGGCTACACTCCCCCTTAAACAATGAGGCTGGCATTATCTTCTTCAACCCGAAGGATATTCAGAACAAAAAGGTTTCTCCATCTTGGGCACTGACTCGTGCCCCACATAACTAGTCCTGGGGAAAGACAACTGTGCAATGGAGCCCTAATGACTTAAGAGAAATTAATACGTTAAAGTTGCCCGTGTGTCTTACCAGATAAGCACCGGGTCTTGTCCACATACCCTGCCCTCTATTCTAAGCCACCAGGGAGACAGCTCTTCTATCTGATTGGCCCCCTCTGGGGTCCCAGTCTTGGGATTTTAAGAGGACCTAGAAGCGAGTATCTGGCCTCTCCTTCATCCGCAGTGGGGCAGTCTGCCTAAGGGAGCAAGCTGTGGACTCTGAGCACTTGGAGTCCAAATCTAGCTCTGTTTTTGCAGGTTTTGACACCTTAGAAGAATGACTTGACTTCTCTACGCCTCAGTTTACACATCCCTGACATAGGTACCAGGTGCCCCGTTAGGCTACTTTGCAAGGCTGTTGTGCAAACCCTGGGTCCACTCTGTTGGGCCTCATCTGATGGGCACATGATGGTCACAGCCGTCACACAGTCTGTCCCCTTGCATTAGGCAGAGGTTCTGGAATCATCTGGAAATGCTGTTTGGTTTAACCAGTTATTCTCAGATCTCCTTGCAGTTCCATGAACCCCCGTCCTCTGCATTCTCTCACAGTGGGCTGCAAAACAGCCCCCATGCTGGACGCCTGGATGTCATCCCAACTGTCCCAGCCCTCCTCCTAACACGTCATCGGGCCATTCTCTGAGATCTGCCCATTTAACCTCCTAGACATTTCCCAGATCTCTCCCCTTGCCTTGACCCCACTGCCACACTCTCTCAGACCACACCGTCTGGACCATCTCCTCACTGGCCTTCCCATCCCCACCACTCTGCTGCTAGAGAGACCGCATCACTTCCTGCTTGAAATTCCTCCAGGATTTCCCCACAATCTTGGGAATAGATCAAAACTTCTTCACCCTGAGATATGGGTCCTTGCACGACCTTGCCTTGCCTCACATGTCAGAAAGGCAGAACTACTGGAGGACCTGAGGGTCCCACTCCTCTCTCAGTTTTGTTTACTCTCTTCTACCTGGAATGCCCTTCCTTCACCTGCACCTAATTCATTCACTAGACTTCCACTGTTCATTCATTATTCCGATTCTCTATTTCTGCACAACAAACTGCCCCTCTCCCAAACTTAATGGCTCAAAACGACTTACTATTTCTCAAAATTCCACGGGTCAGGAAGTCACACAGGGTACAGCAGGGATGCTGTACCATCCCTGCAGGGATGGCTCAGTGACATGGAGGCCGAATCGTGATGACTCCAGGGGCTGGGGGGCTGAGAGCTGGGGGCTGAGGGGCTCTCCAGGTGGCCAGCCTGGGCTTTCTCACAGCACGGTGGCCTCAGCTCAGGTCTCCAAGAGAAAAGGAGTAGAGACTGCCTCTTGAAAGGCCAGGACTGGCTCGGTGCCTCTCCTGCCCTGGGCTACGAGTCAACACAGATCAGCCCAGACAGGAGGGGAGGGGATACAGACCCACCCTTCAGTGGCCCACGTGCAGAGAATTTGTGGCTGTCTTTAACCCCTTGTAGTCAATACGTCCTTGATGTCAAACTGAGGCTTTGCTTGATTCACCCCACCCCCACCCCTGGGTACCCGCTCTCTGCTTTCCTCCAGGAACTGAATAATTATAAATGGTGTAAAATCTCCCCATTAAACTGGAAGTGATTTCTTCAAATAAAGGGACTGGACTTCATGGATAAGTTTTTTGGCACATAATGGGTTCTCACTAAATTGATGCTATTATCAGGAGTGTTAATAGTGTTAAGATAAAAACTGTTATATCTTTTTGGCCCCTATCGTGCACTGAGAGGCTAACCCATTGGAGGTTTTCATACAGCAGCTATCGAATGAATGAATGAGTGAATGAATGCTTTGCACACAGTGCTGTTCTTGGCCTTGGGGAACAAGGCTAACCAGAGAATCACATCAGATTCTGGCTTACATAGAGGCTCCAGCTTTCATCTCAGATCCGTCATGGCAGGACTTGGGGCTTAGGGGTCTGGGGGGAAAACAGTCAGTCTCCTGTCCCCACCCACACAATACACCAAGGTCTTCACTGCCAGCTGCTGGTCCTTAAGCCTCCAGTGTGGACTCACATCAGCTGTGTCCGCCTTTCCTACCCCCACCTTGCCGGGAAGGGGCTGGTTTGCCGAGTGAGGCCCTCTCAAGGCCAAGGGCCCGAGTGCTTCCTCCCTGCTCGCGCCGCAGAACAGCAGCTGGGCTGGGAGCCTGGCAGGTGTCTAACAGCCCGCCGCAATCCTGCATAACAGGAAGTGAAAGAGAACACCATATCCAATTGAAACTGCAGTGGAATATGGGCTGCAATGCTTAATTAACCACCCTCAGTCATTTCACAGATTTCTGTTGTTGCCGAAGGAAAAAAAAAAAAAAAATGGAAGGCAGAGTACATGGAGGGTGACAAAGCCGTTTCTGGAATGTTCGTTTGTGTTCATAGCTCCTGCTCTCTGATCCGCCGCCTGCTGACATAACGCAAAGGGAATGCTCACTTTGGGCTTTGCTTTTTTTTTTTTAATGGGTTTCTGCGGTGGTTTTTGTTTTTGTTTTCGTTTTTTGTTGTTGTTTTGTTTTGTTTTGCCAGAGTCAAATCCATGCTATAGTCCTAGGAATGGTCCGAGGACGTGTGTGAATTCGTACAGTTGTGTCTGTACAAAGGTGTTTGTGTGAGTGTGTAGAGGCCTGTGGTCCAGGTTGTGCAAAAGATCTGGATACCACTAGGTGAGATCAGAAAGTGCACGCGGGCATCTCCGTGGCCGTGGGTTGTCTCTCATAGGAAAAGATGTGGGAGCTACGAGCAAGCTGACAGGTGTCTGTGGGGCGCCCTGTGTCTGTGTGGATTTTTCAACAGACGGGCGGTGTCTTTTCAAACCCAGGAAACTCGCCTTCCTTCTCTAGCAACGGAGGGTCAAAGGGACTTCTCGGAGAAGTCTGTGTAGCTCCTCTAGGCTTCATTTTTGCACCACGCCTTGTTTTCAGAACCAAGTTTGTTCCTGTGGATGGACCTTCTGGGGGATCAATGGAATGCCATAAAATCCAAGGGGGCTTGAATATATTGAAATAACAGCTAATGCTTATTAAGGGTTTGCTACGTGTGGCCAGCATTGCCACAGGGGCCTTTCAGCATCAATCTTACTTGACCTTCCCAATAACCTTATTATTTATGATTATTTCCTCTGTAGAGTTGATAGACCGTAGTAACTAAGAGGCAGTAGAGGCAGGATTTGAACACATAATCCTGGGCATTAGGACCCCACGCTTTCCCAGGTCGTCATTGCTAGGTACAAGGACAGCGAAGGCACCCCTAGGCTCAGCCAGTTCTGTAGTTCTGCTGTCAGGGACAAGGGCTACTTCTGTGAGCATGAGAACCACTCCTGAAAGAATGCCGAGATGAACTGACTTTGGAAGCTCCCTTCTGCCCTCGCGCCATCTTCCTGCAGGATTTCGGTACCCTCCCTTGGTGAACTCTGGCCTTGCTTGGACTTCAGCACTGCAGCTCCCTGGAAGCACGCTGTCAGCATTTCTGGGTGGTTTCTCAGTAACGGGTCCCCAACCTGGGGAGGTCATCAATATCACCCCACTGAGTTTCTTGAGGAAGCAGTCTTTCCGTGTCCCCCTCCCACAAATCTGAATGCAGTGGTTCTGAGGAGGAGCCAGGAGCTTGCCTTTTTCCTAACCCCTTCCCTGACGTGACTCTGACATGGGTGTCCCAAAATCATGGACTTTGAGAAATTTTCTGGATGTATGGCTGAAGAGCCCCCTTTGCCTGCACCTAAGGGAGCTCTCAAGAAGGAAGCTGTGATTCTGGGTCTGAGGCCCCTAGTGGCTGAGCAGTGCACAGAACGGGCCTTCAGAAAGTGGCAGCCGGGATATTTCTCTAAAGTCCAGTCTGCAAAGACAGGGAGTATTTCTTTAAAAGTAGCCAGGAAGAGGAGCAGACAAATGCCCATGTGAAGCCAGGCATCCCTCAAGGAATTTAAATGGGTCAGGAACTCTTAAAGAATTTCAGTGAGCGTGAAATAGGTATAGAGGGTTTTCTGGGCCAATATGCAAGCCAAATAGTAAATAACTATTTTCAGCGCCGAGTTTGGTTGGCAAATTTGCATATACACGTGACGCCGTGTGTTTCTATTTTTACCACGTAAATGTGCAATCTCTAAAGAGAGCCGTGTGCCTTGGTGGAGATGCAGGCTTGGGCTGTTGGTTGGGAAGAGCTGATTTTCAGTCCGGCTGGACCGGGAATTCTGTATTTAATGAGTCCAGGTGAGAGGCGAGACATGGGCAGAGAAGAGAAAGGGGGCACGTGTGAAGCTTGCTGAACTCTTGTAGTGCCAAGATCGCCCTCGAAGCAAAATGCTCCCGCCTGAAAAAACAAGTTAGACTGGAAAGTTTGACATTGTGCCCTGACACCAGCCTTGCATCGTTTAAAACAACTTCCCAGCCTTTCTTTAAAAAAAAAACACCTCCAATGTAGGGTGCAGGTATTGGATTATTATATTCTTGTTATTATTATGATGATCGGTGAACTGTGGGGAGAGCATTGGCATACACCTGCAGAACTAGAAATACTCCCTGATTCTTTTTTCTTTGTGCCCTTTTGTCTTAGAGTACAGTAATGAGCCAGACTGAAGGGTTTCTGGCAGATCTCTTGATGCCTTAATTGTGGCTCAGCATGGGGTTGCCACGTCGGTATTTTGCAATTACCCAATGGGACCCTCTAAGGGGTGACTTTGCTGAGTGAATTTGGCATTTCTCTTTGGATTTTGACACACTGGAAAGTAGTACACTCATTTCACTTTTTCTTGGTGCAAAAATGCATATTGAGGAAAGAAGGGAGCATAAAATCCTTTTCGCACCAACATCCTGCATAATGAAGGGAGCTCCCCCCGGGGCCTGGGTTGTGAGGAAGGTGGTGGTCATGTGCTGTTGTGTTTACCTTCTGCTCACAAGCTCAGAGATTGCTGACGTGTCACTGATGCTCTGCTAAACTACCATTTAATGCCAGCAATTTCTAGCCATTGCTCGCCGCAAATATTGGGAGGTTAATTTTCTTAAAATAACTTGTAGTTGAGGGTACATTGCTAAATTGGTCCTAAAAGGCGCCTCCTCTCCCCTCCCCTCCCCCCACACCACCACCACTTACCTTTGTGCTTTAAGAGAAAAAAAATATATGGTTTCATGTAAGTGGAAGGTTGGCAGAATGGAAGAGCTCTTCTAGCTACCCCTGTGTACAAGAGACTGGCACTTCTGTTCGAGGATAGGGTCAAACAGCATGAGAAGTCAGCTGTGTCCAAGGTTTGGAAGGGCAGTGCAAGTGCCTAAGGCAGAGTGTCTGGAGCTTTGGTGTGGCCTTGCTTGGTTCTCAGACACTTTCGTTTTCAGAAGATTATTTCCTTTGTCAGATCTAACCCTGAGTCAATAATGATTGCTGAGCAATTGGTTAGGGAACATTACCATATTTGAACAATTTTAAGAAAGTGCCTAAGATTTTTGTGACTTAGCTTCGAAGACTTCCAAAACGTTTTCTCAAAGGATGTTTTAAAACATTTCTAAGAACTTTGTGTTTCTCTTTCTCTTAGTAATTGGAAAAACATATTAATGAACTAAAGGAGATGTATACAAAGCTCTGGGGCTATACATTAAGCTATTGGGGTCTTTTAAGAATATGTAAATGTATGTTTATGCTACTCTAGAATAAGGAATTCTCAATGCTTTCAAAGAGCTTGAAAACAAAATAGTGCAAACTTTTTCCCAGGCTGTAGCATCTTTGAAATATACTTATTGTGAATTGTGAGGAAGTTTCTTACGTGTAATGCAATACGATACACTTCTCTTAGAAGGGTAGTTTCCTTTGCTCATGACTGAGTTTAAAGAATTACAGTTATCTTACACAAACCCTATCCATCCATCCATTCATCCATTCATCCATCCACCTACCAATCAATTTACTCATTCACAATGCATATCACTATGCTAATTACCAGAAATACAGGCATGAATCAGAAACATTCCCTAATCCCCACCCTCAAGGAGCTTGGAATCTGGTACAATAGACCGTTGGCGTGTTCAAGTTTAAAAATTGTGGTTTTGACTATTTGTGATTTCATCACTTGTCATTATTACTGCTGTATGGATTTGAATGGATTTAAATGGTGTTCTCAGTGAAACTAATGAGCAGAAGAAATCTTGAATCAGTGAATGAGCATAGTTGACAGCCCAGCATCTTCCCTGAGATCAACTTTGTAGTTTCGTACCTGCATTCATTCTCATCAGTGGATAAAACATTGTCCCAGGGGGTACAGTAAACTGCCAAAGAAAACCATCTGCCAATGCTATTTAATGGAACTAAAGAGATCTACTTAAATTTGGGATGGAAAGGTTATATGACAAACTGATACTGAGTAATTTGAGAACTTGCACCTGAGCACTAATATCAAAGGCGAAAGGGAATGATTTCACTGTGTTCCCTCAGCCTTTAGGGAACCCATGGCTCTGGAGTCAATTACAAACACTTGGTTCCTAGGACTCTCGATTTGCAAGACTTTTCTTAGCTCAAGTGGCTCCCAATCTTTGGTGTTTCCATTAATATTTTGCTTTTGCTGGGGGCACTACTGATGTCACGTCTGTGGTTGTCCCAGTTCTGCTGTTGTTATAATCTTAAACCTAGAAGAAAATTAATCCACCATGCTCCTATCAGTCTTATAACCCCCTCTCCCAAGGATCATGACTCCCCAAGGCCTGGGCCATGGCTGTTCATCAGATCCTCCCCCCCCCCCCCACGGGGGCTCCTCCCCATGGAGAAACCACCAGTGTCTCAAGTTTAAGACAGTCTGCTTCCAATATGGCAGTGTTTTTGCCTCTCCCAGTGCCATTTCTAGAGTCCAGGAGCAGCGTTTGTCATCTTCTACTCTTGGAGTATCTGTATGTCAGTATTCCAAAAGGTACCTGTTCACTGTTTCCTTCTTTATCCTTTTTACCACGGGGCCCCTATTGGCTCGTTCCATATCAAAGAGCCCTGATGCCAGAACTCCACCGGCATCCACAGAAATGCAGGATTCTATAATTGAAACAGCAGATGGGAGTGTGTGCCTTAGGTGTAAAGGATTGTCATGGATTTCCCTTACAAATGTCTCCTAAGAACTCTGTCTCTTAATGTGCTTCAGATAGGACTTGATACACAAGCAACTTATTTAGAAAACTTTTTTCAAGAATATAACCAACTGCATAAAGCAAGGGTCATCTTGAGTATTAAGTGCCCCATGACTCTCTCTTTTATTTGTTATAACCTCTGACCTCCTTTATTAAACCATAGATTGTGTTTCCTAACTCTTCAAAGGCTTCCTTCCACTTCCCTGGATTTCTCATCATCCCTCTTTACTTGGGATTAGTGGTAACATTACCCAGTATCCTTCACTTGTTAGCCCCCATGCCACTCTCCTTTCCCTGTAAATGTTCAGTTCTTTATTAAATATTCACGTATCCTGTCCAGCCTCTCCCATCTCCTGATTCTTCCTTCTGCTCACCTCTGGATAATCATTCATTTCTATATACGTATATATATATATATATATATATTTTTTTTTTTTTTTCTTCTCGCTCTGTCTCTCTCCTCTTTATTCTTCCATCTTATTTCATCTCCCTTCCCCCTTTCTCCTGCTTCTTTCTCTTCACTGCTCGCCCCCTCCCCCCAATGCTGATCTGGTAGACCTACATCTCTCTTGATGGCCAGCACTGGGAAGAGTCAACTGTCTTGACAATGGATCAAGGAAAAGAGAAATCAAATGTTGCGGAGTAAATTGATACCCAATAAAGAATCAGCATCGGAGTCTTTGAAAATACCCCACACTGTCTCAGTTACAGTTCCCTAGGAGTAGAGCAGGAGAAAGTGATTGTCTAGAAGGGGTGAGGGAAGCAGGCTAGGGTGGGCAAAGTTGCCAGACAGAGACGTGGATTCAGCGGCAGTGTAGTCTCAGCCTGATCCCACGGGGGGCTGTGGATCGGTTCCCCCAGACCAGTCAGCCAATGGCTGCTGCTGCCCTCAGGGGCAGGGCCTAACCTCCAGGCATTTTTAGATGGAGGCTTCTGATGGCCAAGGGCAAATCTCTGGAGAAGGGCTGGCTGATCGCTCAGTGTAGTGGAGGGTCGTGTGCACCAGCCTGGGAAAGGGGATCTGAACCCCACATCTGCAACATAACTGCACCCGCCCTTTGCATACCTCCCCGAGAATCATCGGGCTTCTTATCTTCCCCATTAAACTACGTATTCCCTCAAGCACCATTTAATTCCAGAGAATTAAGAACTCCCTTTTCTTTTTGATTCCCATCTGCATTGTGTTTATTTTCATTAATTACGCCTATTGTGATCATCTCCTTCCGGCTGCATTGCAAATCATAGAGGTGTTCTGGGGTGCCTTAGGAACCCTCATGCTATTACTGTCAACTATGTTCAAAGCCCGTCTGTAAGATCAAGACTTCCTCTTCGTTATTTGTTTCCGTGTGTCAGGAGCATTTATTTGGAAATTCTTATTACTGTGATCTGTTATTACCCTTAGATCTCCTCTGCCTGACTTGATCACGTTAATCCTCCCACGAGCTCCATGGCCATCATAGGCACCCCCTGTGCTGGATCCTGCATCGTGGAGGGCCTCCCCCTAACCCTCCCTGGAGGGCTTCATGGGGCCACTGAGACATGCTCACCCATTTACCCCTTCTAGACCATAGTTTGGGGAGCCAGGAGCCCAGAGCTCCCTTGGCCTGTCTCTGGGTCTTGTGTAGTCTCTTCCCCAGTTCAATCCTCCCAAGAAAAGACCACACAAGAATAGGGCGTGCACCCCTGGGCCGACGGGTGGCCATCTGGAGAAGTGATAGACAGAGCTGCATATGCGTGCTGGAGTACGGACATGTGTACTCAGCTGCGTAGTGTCTCCAAAATTACTATACACTTGGAAACTCAGAACATGAACTTACCTGGAAATAGAGTCTTTGCAGATGTCATTAGTAAGTTAAAAGAAGGTCATACTGGACTCAAGTGGAGCCTAAATCCAATGATTAGTGTCCTTATAGGCAGAGAGACACAGATGCACAGGGGAGGAGGCCATGCAAGGACAGAGGCAGAGGCTGGAGGGACATAGCCTCAAGCCAGGGAACACTCAGGATGGCCGGCCACCATCAGAAGCTAGAAGAGGCCAGGGAGGATCCTCCCCTGGAACCTTCAGAGGGATTATGGCCCAGGTGACACCTTGATTTCCAACTCCTGGCCTCCAGAGATGTGACGGAATAGCTTCCTGCTGCTTTAAGCACCCAGTCTGTGGTCCTTTGTTAGGGCTGCCCCTGGAAACCGTCATGATCTATGCGCATGAGGCCATACGGAGGGAGAATTAGTCTCAAGTGGGAAAAGAAGGGTGACCAGCCTCAAGCTGGGGTTCTCTGTGCTTCCAGGTTTTGGTGTAGAACTCCAGGGGTTCTAAAACTTAAATTGAAAACTTGTTCTCCAGATTTATAGTTATAGTTATATATATATATTTGTTATAGATATATTTAGTTATATATATGTTATATATATAGCTATATATATATATATATTTGTCAAGGCCGGAGACGAGATTTTTTTTCTTAACGGTGTGTTCCATTTGTAACTTTTAAAAACTTAGACTCTAGCTGTACTCTTGACCGGGTCCCCCAGATGTTGGAGCGAGCCCACCCTGGACCTTTATTCTTCCAGCATTTACCCAAAACTAGGTTCGTGACTCAAGTCCTATTTGTAGAATTCCTTCTGCTCTAAACCTGTTAAGTGACACCTGCAACTAGATTAACCCTTTCTGGATTTTTCTAAATGTCATTTTTTCCCTCTTTGAAGGCAGCTGAAAATGACTTCTGGTTAGCAGGGCAGCTTATCCCGCTGAAGGCCTTCCTGTTTCCTTACTGACCCACGGCCTCACACTGTCATGAGAAGGAAGCACGGGGCCCTGGAGCCCATGACAAGGGCAGCAGAAAGCCTCCTCCAGATCACTTTGAAGAGCCACCTACAGTCCCCAGTCCATGTCCCTGGGGAGCCACTGGATTTATAACATTCAGATCAGTGTCATTTAGATTGCTTTTGTATGAAGAATAAGCTGGATTCCGCCCCTTGCCCCCTGCCCCCAAATCTTCGACGCTTTGCCAAGGCTCTGGTTATCTAAAATGGCAAGCTTGTTGAGGAAGGAGGAGGAGGAGAAGCAGGAGGAAAAGGAGAATCAGGAGCCCCATTCAAACGGAGCTCAGTCTTCAAAGGAGGCTCTAGGCTGAGGAAGGAGCCCCCAGGCTCTGGGCTCTGTGCTGGTGGTGGAGGATCCAGGTGTGGCCCTTACTCCCCAGGGGCTTACAGTCCAGCGGAGCCACTAGTATGGATCAGTCCCCAGATTTTCCTCTCTGGGCCCTTCACCGGTGACCCAGGGATCTACCTGCAGAGGGCACCTCCGTTCTGTCCCCAGCTGAGCGAGCCCCTCTTCTCTCCCTGTCCCAGGCCCATTGCCCTCAGCTGCTCAGAAATCAGCTGCTAACATGTTCCCAGGAGGAACCCAGAGCAGATTGTAAGTTATACCCTCACCAGAGGAGGACACTTTAAACTAGAGACCCATTTCCTCCTCACCCCAGTTTGGTGGGGCCCTCACCCCACTTCCCAGAAGAGGACAGGAAGACCCAGGGTGGCCACAGTGACACAGCCAGAAAACATGGACGGGTGAACTAGCATCCCATGTATGTGTCCGTGGAGTCAGATGACTAGGGAAGGTGAATCGATATTCTCATGTTTTCTATGTGTGTGACAGAGAGAAGTCTCGTGACCCCTCCTAAGCCGCGGGTTCCCGTTCATACAATGTTAATGATAGGGCTCCCTCTCAGGAAGTCAGAGACGAGAACTGAATGAGAAAATAGGGTCAGGATGTTCACCATATTCCTTGGGAAACAAGCATACATCTCTTTCAGAGGCAGTGCAGGAGTCCCAATCCCATGTCCTTCCTGCTTTAGCACACAGGTTTTGTGCCATCCATTTCTGTCTTCGGGTCCCTGGGCACACAATCCAGGTACATTTCATAGATGCTTCAGCAGGCCGTGCCTTCATCCCGAGATCCAGGGCTAGGCCAGCAGGCGGATCCCTAGGGGCGGGCGGGCAGGCGGGCAGGCGGGCAGGCGGGCAGGAAGGCAGGGAGCCGAGTGCTGGCCCCCGGGCAGGGTGGGTCCTTGTTTGGGCAGCTCCCCAGGCTTCCTGACTACGTAAATCACACATACCGAGAGCAGAGCGTGGCTGGCTTTCTGAAACCACTGGTCCCTTGCACCCACGAAACCCCGAACCCGCCACTCAACAAGCCTATAAACAGCACTTGTGCTCTCAGACACAGGAAAAGGGTACTTCAAGCAGGCATCCTACTCCCACAAGCTCAGTTTTAAAGTCAAGGGCCTCTTCGTTTACGAGAGAACCATAGTGCTTAGGTAAGGGGATGATTTGATGGAAAGCAGGCTGGAGGATTTATAGGAGGAGCAAATATCGTGGCTAGAGATTTGGTTGGTTTCTTGTTTTCTCTATACCCACAAGGCACAAAAATTCGAATCTGTGGAGGCACATGGCATTGGTTTTGAAACATGCAATTTTTGAGCCTGGTGTTTATTTTCATTGAAGTAATGGAGTAGTCACCGACTTGCAGCTTCTCAAGAGTCAGAGCTGCAGACTCCCTTTCCTCCTGAAACGTCCCCATTGAGCCTGCCCATTTCTGGCAAAAGGGCTGTCACCGGGTCCCTGAATTTCTCCCTGCTGTCTCAGAACTGGCGGTGTACAGGGACCTGGACAGCTCAATCAAGTCCTAATCTGAATGCAGCGTTTTGTTCAAAGAAACAAAAAACTTGTATTCACTTAGTGCAGAGGTTGCCTTATTTGCGAGCAGAGGAATCGCTGGAGCACCAATTAAAATGCAGATTTCCAGGCTCCACTCCCAGAGATTCCAATCTGGTAGCTCTGGGTAGAGCCTGGGAACCTGCATTCTTAACAAATGCCTCCTCCCCTCCCCCCATAGCCCTGCCACCAGATGATTCTTCAGCATACTGTTCCCAGGACCACACATTGCACCTACACACACCCTGTAAGATGCTTCTTCCAGCCTCCAATTATTGACCGGAGTGATTATTGTATTTATACACACAAAACCTTATAAAAAAAGTTATCTCTGATGTTATAGATGGAGGAGTTGAGGCTCAGAGAAGTTAGGTAACTTCTTCCAAGTCACACAGTAAGGAAGGGATAGATTTTATCAGCATCTCTACAATTCTTAAAGCTACCCCCTATTCCATCTCCCTGACAAATACAGGTGCCTCTGTTTGTCAGAGTGACCCTAGGAAACAAATATGGAAGCTTTGTCCTTTTATCTTTGTCACCACCATCACCATCATCACTACCATCATCACCATCCACCATCATTATGACCACCACAATCACCTTGTAGAGTCCAAGAAAGGGCACCAGACTCAGGTCACAGAACACTGAGCTCTGACTGGTGCTCTCGTGCTCATGGGTGTTGATGGGGCTGCTAAGTCTCAGTCATATCCTCCACTTGGACTCACCCAATGCAGACTGGTTTGATTTCCACCCAAATTTTTAAAAGATTTTTTTTTTTTTTATGATATACACACATTTGTGCTTTTTGATGCTTTCCCAAGCTCCCGCCGACTTGTGTAATGTAGACTTCTCCCCAGGGAAAATGTTCAAGAGACAGAAAGACGGAAAAAATGGTAGCCGCAGAACACTGAGTAAACATTAGCTCCTTTCATAACCTTCCTTTCTTGGATGACAAATCTGTGGTGGGGCCCCCAAATCCCAAGGAGGCCCACTTCAAACATTTATTTGGATCAGTCTAAAGGGTCGAGGACCTGCTATATAAAAAGTCCCTTAATGTACACTGTTTGGAAAAAATTTGCTGGCAAAACATTCCAAAATGGAGTCTGTGGCCCATTTCGTATGTTATTTTCAATCAATACAAGGTAGCCAGTGACCTTTGTTTCAATTTTTGGATAGGGGAGGCTTTACCGTGATCCTCCTCTTACTCTCCCCTCTCACCAAAAATAGAAATAAAAAGTTGTGATGCTGTAAATGCTGTCCATTCAATGACCATATTTTCCAAATAAAAAAGCAGAAACAGAAGCCATGATTGACAGTGGGGCAGGATGTTTAAAATCTGAGTTGTTCGAGGCAATCTACTCAGGAAGGCACCCTCTAAACTCATTCCCCAGGCTGGTATCTCACCTCCTCTGTAGGTCTGTGAGCCTTGGCAAGTCAGTTCCCCTGCCCACACCTCAGCTGACTCCTCTTTATGAAGTCGGTCCTGTTATATCCCTTGCCCGTTAGTGTTGGGAGTAGCCAATGAGTAATGAACAAAAAGAGTGGTCATCATGTAAATTCTCAATAGATATTAATTATTACTATGTTTTTTTTCTCTTTAGAGAGGAAAGCCTTTACTTTGCCAATTCTAGATGTCAGAAACTTGACATACATCTCAGTTAATATTACCACCTGTAATAATAGGCATTATTTTGCAGTTCACTGGGTGTAAGCAGTGTACCCAAAGTCACACAGCTACTCATGAATTTAAGCCTGGCTGGAGCCCAAAGTCTTTATCCTTTCCTGTATACCGTGTTGGACTGTTCAGAATATTTTCACTCAAAACAAAGTTTCTCCCATACAAAGATGACCCATGGCCTCCATCCTTTATGCTGAGCCTTAGAAGGGTATATAGCATTCTGGTCACCCTGATCTGGCAGAGTTGGAGAGCCGATAGCACATAAATCATTCTGCAGCTCAAACTCAAAGCCCTGAGTTCTCTCTGTTCTGCAGAACCAACCCACGTGAGGCTGGACTGTAGATTGCAGTGAGCACCAGCCTCTGCTGGATCCGTGGTCCTGCCCTGGGCAAGCAGGCTTCTTTCTTGGAAGTAGACTGATGATCCCCAAATCCACGTGCTGTCAATGGCTCCCCAGAGGCCAGAGTTTCCCAGGGTGTGGCTCTTAGACCATTTGCATTTGAATCCCCTGGCAGGCTGGTTAAAATGCAGAATCCTGGGCCTCTTTTAGATTTGCTAAATTTCAGTCTCCACTGGTAAACCAGATGTCTGCATTAGTAACTTGTGGCCCCGAGACATGGTTCTCCTGAATCTTCGTGAACCATAGATGTAGCCATAGCTTCACTGTTTCTCCTCAGAGAAAGAGAGCCAGAGCTGAGTAGGTTATGATGGGGGAGGATATACCTGAAAATAAAAAAAAGAAGATATGATGTCTTAGTCCTAGTCCATTCAGGCTACTATAACAAAAACGTCATAGACAAGGGAGGCTTAAACAACAAACATTTATTTCTCACAGTTCTGGAGGCTGGGAAGTCCAAGATCAAGGGGCTGATAGATTCAGTGTCTGGGAAGAGCATGCTTCCTGGTTCATAGATGGCCATCTTCTCACTGTGTCCTTACATGGTACAAGGTGCAAGAGAGCAATCAGGAGTCCCTTTTGTAAGGGCGCTAATCCCATTTATGAAGGCTCCACTCTCATGACCTAATCACTTCCCAGGGCTCCACCTTGAAATACCATCACATTAGGGATTAGAATTTCAAAAGGCAGGTGCATATCAGATGAAGTATCTGGAATCCATCTGGATCCTACCGACATCCACATATGGTAGAGAGAATAATGAGGCCCCAAAGACATCCATGTCCTAATCCCCAGAACCTGTGACTATACTACGTTACATAGAAGGAGGAATTAAGGATGCTAATTACTGATCTTAAAGGGACTCTCCTGGACTATCTGGGTGGGCCCAATGTAATCACAGTCATGGTTTATAACGAAAGAGGGAGGCAGGGGAGGTCAGAGTGGCAATCTTGGTGGCTTTGAAGGCAGAGGAAGGGGCCACAAGCTAAGGAATTAAGGAATGCAGGTGGCCTAAGAGGCTGGAAAAGGCAAGGAGACAGATTCTTCCCCAGGGCCTCCAGGAGGAACACAGCCCTGGCCGACACCCTGATTTTAGTCCAATGAGACCAATTTTGGATTTCTGACTTCCAAAACTGTAAGATAATAAATCTGTGTCACTTTAAGACACTAAATCTGTGGCAATCTGTTACAGTAGCAATAAGAATCTAATACACCAGCGAAATGGAGAGTGGGTTTGTATGGCTGTAATGGAAAGTGTAAAAGCCAGTCCCTTTCTGAGTCATAAGTTATTCCTTTCTCAGCACTGTCTGAGCTTGGATACATGCTCTGACCTTTGCAGAACCCAGGGGAGTTCCTTGTGCCCAGCCAGGCTCAGGGCCCCAAGAGAATCCCAAGGGGTTAGGAATGGGGAGTGAGGAGCAGAGCTGGATTACCTGAGGATCCAACTAAACATGTCTTAGGATCTCGGCAAAAATAATAACACTACAAAACAAAACAACAATTACAACAACAAAGAATTTCAACCCTGGTGAATTTTTGTAGCATTGTACGATCAATAAGTCCAGAGGGACGCTGTTTTGATTTCATCATACTTCTTCCTTTTGTATTATGGTGCCGTACCTTGAAACATTTTGGGTTATATGAAATGCAGGTGAAGGAGAGGGACAAAATAAGCTGTTAGGGCCTCGGATCCGTCTTTGGCTAAGGGTCTATCAACAAACATCGATTGTCAGGAGCTGGCAAGTGCACACCGAGACCAAAGGACCAAAGGGATTTAGAGGAGAATTCTGAACAGAGAAGGGAACTTGGTCAAAGCAGAGGGTAGCAGGCAAAGAAGACACAGGACAATGGTGAGAAAATAGTACGGGGCTCCTTCCTATGGGATGGTGGCTGGCCAGGGAGTGGCCAAGTTGGAGTGGTAAAGGTACATAGTTACGGATAAAGAAGAGTATGGACTCTTGGTGTGTTTTGGGGTCTTCCGTGGAGGCCACACTGCTTCCCAGATCTACCCTAAGCCCCAGAGCCTTCAGAGCTGGCTGGGGCGGCTCAGTCCCCCGTGAAAGCTGCCCTCCTTGGGGCATCTGCACGGGGCACCGCTGTGGTCTAGTTCTTAGCATCTCCGACTCCATGTGCAGAGATGAAAGCCCCGACAGCCCCTCCATGGAGGCACTTGGCAAAGGAGAGGCCTGCAAGGGGCCCCCAAGGAGAGGGACGCTGAGGAACCAGGCGGCACCCCCCCGCGTCGGATCTGTTCATCTTGGGCCCGGACTAAAGGGGGCTTCGGTTTCTGTACTTTTCATGTGGCGTCTTTCAAAATTGAAATCCACTTGAAGTGGTTTGGGTTTTTCTCTTCCTCTCCTGGTGTTTGCTGTAGAGAAATACCTTCAAACAGACAGCGTTGCTTGGTGCCTGTCACCGAGCTTGTTCAGAGGAACCCAGAGACGCCACATCAAGCTGAACGTTTCCATCAGAGCCTCCCAGGCTGAGCCCCTGCTGGGCCCCTGCTGCTGCCCTCCAGCCTTGGCTCACATGCTGGGTCTCTGGGAGAACAAGCCATCTTTGTTTCTCCGAGCAGCCTTCTGTGGAGGATTTGGATGCCCGTGTGGGGTCTCCCATTCTGTAGGGACCCCCACTTTACTCTTTTTGAGTCTGTGGAGGAGGCAGAGGGAAGGTGGGTAGACCCTCACTCTTCATTTTACGGCCGAGATCGCTGTCCTTTCCTCATCACAGTCTGTCTGTGATACTGGACACCCGAGATTTTTCTGGGTCTCTCATCAAGCTCCTTAGCTACCCATTTATAACATATTTGAATGGAAACATTTAGTCCCGTTGGCTAAAAGGAGCCAGAAAGCTCGATAGATATCCCCTGTCATCACCCACAGAGACATCACGCCTTGCTCGGTGTCATATTCCAGAACAATTTTAGCCGTAGAGTTGTATATTGATAGTCCTTCATCAGTACCAACCATCAGCCTTTATCCATAGCAACAGACCTAAGTACGAGAGAGAAAACAAGCAACTGAGGGTTCATGGATATAATGTTTTTAATTACCCAGAGCCTGTGGCTGTCTACTCATATATTTATATATATATATAAATAAATAAAAATAAATGTAAATATATACACACACACACACACACACATATATGTATATGAAATTATAGAGGCTGTCAGGGGCACATTGAAGAGGGGGTATCAACTCAACCTCTTTATTTTGCAGCTAAAGGAATCCCATCCCAAAAGGGTTAGGTGACACGGCCAAAGTCACTGGCACTTGCTCTGCCACACTGAATAGCCTTATTTCTATTATGAGATTTAAAGGTATTTGCATACATTAGGAGACTTGGACATTTTCACAGTTACCAATGGAGGTATGGGCCTCTTGAGGTCTATATGCCCCTTTTGTAAATGGAACAGTAGGGACCTAGGTCCGTGACGTGAGTCACACTCGCAAACCTTGACTATATACTTCCAAATCAGAGTGGGCAGTAGCGTCCCAAGCCACACTAGGTCACTCAGCCAGTTGGAAAGTTCAGCAGGAAAGGAGCCCATGCATCAGTTCACACAAATCAGGGTCAGTGGGGAAGTTCTCCACCCTTCTCCGCCCTGCAACCCCCAGTGCATTTACTTCTTGAGAAATGGTTGAGCCAGAGAGCCGCTGCATCTGAACTTGAGATTTGTTACTGGACGCAAGTCAGTCCTGCCTAACACAAGGACGGCTAGGGCAAAATCTCTCCTCCGTGGCTTGCCTATGAAATAGAGGAATGGAGAGATGGTGTCTTCCTGGCCCTTTGCTTGCAGATGGGGAAACTGAGTCTCAAAGCCTGGGGTTGAATGCCTCGGTCTCATAGACTCAGTACAGAGCGAGGACTGCGAGCCCTTGGCCTGGTCTCCTCTCTGCCCTTGGCCACTTCTGCTTGCAAGGGCTGCTGTGGTGCTTTGGGCTCTCAAGAAATGTGTCGAACTGAACTGAAGCCAGCAAAGAGAAGATCCCCTTGCAGCCCTTAACTTACGTCAGCACACAACAAACAACAAACGCATACACCGGGATGCTTCTGGCTGCAGCATTCTCTATGGGGGCTGGCTGCAAAGGGGACCTTTTTTGGAGAGGCTTCCTCAGAACCCCTGTCCCAACTGCTCTCTGATCCCTGATCTCTGTGCCTGGTAGCTCCCTTAGGCCTTTACCCTCCGTAGCCCCACCCATTAGGGAGAGGGAGTTTTGAGACTCATACTTCTGAAAAGTGCAGCATGCAAGGGGACTGGATTGCAGGAAAACCCGTAAACCCTTCAGAGCTGTGGTCTTTCTCTGAATGGAACCAGTGCATTTATTTCTTGAGAAACGGTTGGGTTGGGTCCGCCTCCAAGCCCTTGCTTCCAGATTGGGGATTTTAGTGGAAGCAAGCAGGTCCTTGGCAAGGCAGTGATGGAGCTCAAGTGGAACCCCTCTCTGCTAGGCTTGCCTCTGAAATAGAAAGTAGGTCTGGGAGGCTGGAGTTTATGACTTCCCCCGCTCCCTTCTCTCCTTTCGCCATCCCCCCACCCCCGCCTGCGGCAATTTGCATGAGAGGAAGTCTGAGAGGCAGGGACAGCCCCTGGCCTTGAAGTCACAGGCCACAGGGAAGGAAGATGAGCCAAAACCGGAGTGATTACTGCTCTGCTCTGGCCCCTGAAGTTCACCGGGGTTTCAAAACAGCCATATCTTCACCATGACCTTATTTCTGCTCCAGGCTGCTATTAATCGCAACTACTTCTTAGATTTAAAAAAAAAAAAAAACAAAAAACAGAAAAACAAAAAAACTTGATGACAAAATCTGGGCATGGGCTTGTTTGGGATGGGAGCCGTGGATCAGGCCCCCTCCACGTCTCCACCTGCACACCCATTTGCCAGGGAGAGAGAAAGACGTGTAAAATCTATAGCCTTGGCCATCCATCTTGGAACCTGGAGATGCAGGCTCAGCCCTGGGGGCAGCCGGGGAGAGCAAGAAGGTGGGCCCCCTCCAGATCCAAGGCAGAAGTGTCAGGTGCTGTTAGCCGTTACTCTCGGGCTGAACAGCCCCTGGCTCTGACCCATTTTTCCTTCTGTTTTCAGTTCCAGGAGGCAAACACAAAGACACGTTGGGGCGATAAGCAATCTCAACAAGCATTTTGTGCGGGACACAGGGGACAGAGCCTGGGGTAAAAGAAATTAAAGTCGCTTGGGCAAGAAAAGGCAGAAAGAATGGAAACTAGCTGATATCAAACTTGCTGGGAGCAAGCCACCCCTCAGGGCTCTAATCTCAATCCCCACCGTCTTAAGGGGTCCTGATTATGATTCCCATTTATCAGGTGGAGAAACAGAGGCTCCAAAGGGGGAAGGAAGTGACTTGCCCTCGGTTCTACTGTGAGTAAGTGACAGAGGAAGACCTCCAATCCAGAGCACTGTGACCATAGAGCTTGTGGGTGACTTTGCTGCAGGTGGCCGGCAGCGCGCTGGGGATTGATTTCTCTGGTTCGCAGTCCTCGCTTGAGGTAGATGCACGGACTTGGCGGGCACCCTGCTGTAACGGCGCCTGTGTAACTTGATTTTGTCCAGCTGAGAGTTTTGGCGAATTCTCTCTCCAAGTTATTTTCACTTAGACTAGCTGTGCTCATCTTTAATCCTTAATTTTAATTTTTAAGCAACCCCATGCTGTTTTCTAGGCATTCTGCTCACTTCTCCCTCAGAGTCAGTGGGCTGCCAGGTCAAGTCGTGGGACCCAGAAGAAAGAGGGAAGTGAGCAGAGAGCAGTGGTGTCAGTCATTGCCATGACCAAGTGTTGGCAAGTGAGATGAGACCGAGGTGCAAACATTAAAGGAATTGGGACTGAGAGAGGCCTGGTGATTTCTGTGCGTCAGAATCACAGTCAGGATTAAATGACTGTGTTTATGCCATGACTTTTTGCCCACCATCTTACACTTAATGAGTTCGGATTAAACACAGAGAGAATACATCCTAAGTTAATTAATCAACGGAGGTCACAGTCTTGAAAAATACCAATAATAATCATGTCCATTTCTGGAACATCCATGTGTGCCTTGGGGCTTTGAACATATTCTCCCCAATGGCAAATGAGGAAACTCACAGGGTGGTAAAAATGACTTGATTTTAAAATCAGTTGCTTTTTCCTTAGAGTTTCTTGAAGAGTTGATGTCAGTGGAAGATCAAGGATCAGTAACAGGAAAGCCCTTACTCCCATGGCTCCCCTTCCTCGATGTTTTCCCTGTGACTTAGCCCATCTTCTTTGAGTGTCTCCTTAGAGTTTGGTACTGACTTAAAATGTGGGAAGTGTGGGATGGAGGGAACCGGTACTAGGAAGTATGAGGAAAGCAGGAGTCAGTCTTTAAGATGTGGACATTCAGATCCACGGGAAACAAGGTGGAGAAAGCACATTCCCTAGGATTTAGACCTGCATCATGAAGACACTTGTTGTGGCTTGGAGCATTCAGAGAAGTCTTTGTAAAGTAAGGTTCAGTTTTCCTCTCAGAGGATGACTATGTCTTAAAAAGCAAAACCACGGTCTTTTTGTCTGACTCAGTGGAGGCAGCATTTGCCGTCGGGCACAGCATGGCTTTTGGGTTCAAATCCTGACTCTGCCTTATTCTCAGTGGGAAGCTTTGAGTGAGTGAGTTAACCTCATCAATAAAATGGACACAGATTATAATGCTTAGTGACAATATGGATTCGATAAAATACCGTACCCTAAGTGTTTAGCATAGTGTCTCAGGCGATGGTGAGTCTCAAAGGCAAGCAGCTAGTCTTGTCCCCTTACTACTGGCCAAATCCCCCGGGCCTTTCAAGCCCAGAGGGTGTCTCTCTTCTCTTTTCTCTTTTGTTTGGGAGGCAGAAGATATTGGTTCAAGTCTGAGCTTTCATAGTCTTTATGAATGTGTAATCTCACTTCTTAAGCTTCCACTTTTTTTTCCGTCAAATGGGTATGAGGGATTACAAGCTCCCTGGATCTCTTCCTATACAAAGATTCTGCCAGTCAGAATCCTGCCGAAGGGGAATTATTTCAGACATTCTCATCTCACAGCCCTGTTTCCCGATCTCTCCATCCCACACGCTCTTCTGAGCCTCTCGCCATCTCTCTGTCAGGATGTAGACCAGATGTGTGTCGTTCTGGTCTCCATCCTCAGACATGGAGCTTGTGTCTGGTTTGCCTGCTGGTGGGCCTGGGGCTGCCCCGGGGGGGGAAACAAATCCCCAGGGGCCAGAACCAATCTTTCAGGAGACCAGAGAAATTACGAGGTCTGGGACCACCTAGAAATGGTGGTTGGAGACCAGTATAAAAGGCCAGGAGTGGAGCTCTTGGAAAGTGTGAGTTACCAGAGAGAAGACAGTGACAAGAGGAGAGGCGGACTGGCCACAAACTCCCATGAATCTCCAGTCTCATCATCATGGAATCTTAGGGTTGAAGAGACAAGCCCCCACACACATCCGTGACAGAACTTGTTTAAAAACCTGTGGTTTAGAAAGTAGCGTAGACACTTGGACCCAGACTGGCAGGGGGAAAAGAAAACAAAATAAAGGGAAAGAGAGGTCTCTGGATTCTGGAGGTAAAAAAAAAATATCATGAAGAAACAGTTAAATTTCAGAACGGTGCTGCCTGGGCTATGTAGGGGAGAGGGCTCTGTTCTTTACTCTAAATATTCTTTGATTCTTTAGGGAGAACAGGAAAAGAGATAACGTCTTCTCTTAAGAATAGCCAGAGGGGCACTTGGGTGGCTCCGTCGTTTAAGCCTCTGACTCTTGGTTTCTGCTTGGGTCATGATCTCATGGGTGGTGAGACTGAGCCCCAAGTCAGGGGGGTGGGGAGTAGTGGTGGAGGGGACCTGCTTAAGGAGTCTCTTCCTCTGCCCCTCCCCCCCAAGTATGCTCGCACTCTCTCCCAAATAAATAAATAAATAAATAAATCTTAAGGGGGTGGAGGAAGAGTTGCCAGAGATGGAAATCAAATCATATGACCCTAAGTACCATATTAGTATTTCTAACTATATAGCTGTTCCCCATCCATTTCCTGACTTTGCTCACAAAGTTATGTCCACTATGCTGGTGAAAGACTAAGGTGAGAAAGTGGCAGTGACTTGGCCAAGGAGCTTGGGTGTGATTGCGTGCTTAATGCCTGGCTTACAAGCTCCATGAGGGGCCGTGCCTACAGAGTTCGCTGCTCCTCCTCCGGGCCGGGGCCAGTTCCTGGCACACAGGAAGAACCTGGTCAGAGTGTGTGAATGACTTGCACTGACATTTGGCCATGCTGTTTAAGTACAGAAAATACCAGTCACATCTATATTTCTGTACCCAATCCCAGTATGTGCATGTTTTTTTTTTCCATACCACCAAGCAATTCTGACACCAGCTGGGTGCCCTAACAGTTCCACTCAATTCTGACACTGTGTACACAGAGAGAGCATCAGATGCCACGAGCTGAGGGCTCAGTCCTCCAAGGCTGCCCCCACCTCAACCTCAGACACCAGCGGCACGTCCAGAGCTCCCGGGCTTCTGACCGACTAGCGATAGATCAGAGGTTAGCAGGAGTGTCTGCATGGGTTCCATTCATCTGCTAGAGTGGCTCACAGAAGTCTGAGAAGCATTTTAGGTACTAGATCAGATGTTCATTATAAAAGGACATAAATCAGCAGCAACCCGTGGAAGAGACACATAGGTACGGGCAAAGGGCTTGGAGCTTCCGTGTTCTCTGAGAGCCCAGTCTTCCCAAATCTCCATCTGTTCACCAACCAGGAAGCGCTCCAGACCCTGTCCTTTTGGATTTTCACTAAGGCTTCATTACAGTCCTGACTGATGAAAGCACTGGCCATTGGCCAAGGATTCAACCTCCAGCCCCTCTCCCGCCCCAGGCAGTTGAGGGGTGGGACCGAAAGTGCCAACCTTCTAGTCAAGTGGTTGGTTCTCCTGGCAACCAGCCCCATCCTTGGGAGGTTCCAAAGGTCACTTCGTTAACATAACAAATGATACCTGTCTCACTCTCCTCACAGGAAATTCCAAGGGTTTTAGGAACTGCATGCCAGAAAAAGAGCCCAACACCAAATATTTATTTTTTATTACGAATCACAACATCCCCCATCTTGTGGGTGAAATGGCTGCCTTGGAGCTCCTGCTCCTCTTTTTTGGTGTGAACTACAGGATAAATGTGAATCTGATGTTTCTACTCATTATTCTGCTTGAAACATACATTAGGAGAGAGCAAGACACTATGTCTAGGTTCTTCAGAATCAGCTACAATTAGGTATTTTTTCCCCTCCTTTTCAGTGCTGTCTGCCCACCAGCTTGTAGAGAAAGTATGCCAACCCTCCAATATTTGGGAGACGATCACTCACTCAGATGGTCTCCGGGCTGAGCCTCATTACCATCAGAGGCACTCTGGGGAGTGTAGTCACTGAGTCCTTTTTCAGGGTAAGGGTCCAGCAATACAGGCCATCCCTCTGGCCATCCCTCCTATCACTCCCTCATTTGCTGCCTCTGCTCCAGCAGCAGTGAACACATTTCCGCTCCCATTTCCGTGCATTGGCACATGCTTTACCCTCTGCCTGGAGCACCCTTCCTGGGGTTGAATGAACAGAGATGTCTCCCCAGGCCCTTTTCCTAACAGATTTTGTCTGAAGGCTTTCTTCTGAGGTCCAGAGCATTTAGCCGCAAAAATGTCCCAGAATATTTCGGTCCCAAGTCTGATGTCCTTGGTCTACATTTTCTATTGCTTTAGGCACAGAGCCCAGAGGACTATTTTGGACAGAGCCAAAGGCTGTATTAGAGAGAACACGAGTTTTAGAATGTTGAAGAGCTAGGTTCAAATTCCAGTTCTGATACTTACTGGTCGTATGGCCTTAGCTAGGGAGCTCAACTCTCAGACCTCAGATGCTTCATCTGCAAAAAACAGCCATCCTGCATTGACATCGTAGCGCATAAAGCTCGTGCTGTAGTCTGTGTCCATAGCAGGGGTCCCACAAATGTGAGTCCCTCCCTGGAATTGCTGTTCTGCGCCGTGTGGGACTGTGGGATGGGGGTGAGCAGAACTGGTTTCTCTCTAAAGGAGCATCCGCTGTGCTGCCCTCACCCGTCCTGGGAGGGAGAAACACTGAGTCTCACGTTGTTCAGGATGTTTCCCGCCGGCGATCCAGAATGGCTCCTGACAGGTCCAGATGAGCAACTTAAGGAGAAGTAGAGTCCTTGCTCCCCCCCCCCCCCCACTTTCGTTAGTCCAGCCCTCTCAGCCCTAGACAGAGCTAATGGGAGTGTCAGAGCAGCTGTGTTTCAGGCCATGCCCTGTCCTCATCACTTCCCGGTCTGCAGTGGGACCTTCTTATCCTGTGAACCTGTCAGTCTGCAAAGCCCCCGAGGGCTGGCCAGAAGCGAGTTGCTCTGTGCCTGGGGTGCAAGTGGGGCTGGCCAGACCTCTGCCATGCCCCTAGCCCTTTTCTAACTGCCTGGTCGATACCGGCATGAGACGCCGCAGAGGATTATGTGATTTATCCATGCACTCACTGAGTCCCTCACTGCGTATTTACTGAGCACCTGCTGTATGGAAGGTCCTGGGCTAAGCCTTAAGACAGACATAGGTAGGAGCTCTGGTACCACCACCCTGCCCCCTCCCACTTCCGCACCTCATCAGGGTCGGCCAGCTCCCTCCATCCCACCACACTCCCTTAGCTCACCCCCCATTTTGTCTCCCGGACCCTAGAACGGCCGCTCTACCCTGCTCCCTTATCCTGGCACACTAGACTGTTGCCTGAGTCATCTTTCCAGAGTGTCAGTTTGGTCATGTCAGTCTTGGATGTTTCCCACCTGGACCTTGTACTCTGAACTCTGTTACACTAATAGTTTTCTTTAAAGGAGTTCATTTCTTTTTCTTCCACTTGGCCTTACTCCAAGCAGTGCCATCCGTGAAGTCACAGACTGGATGCCAGTGGAGCATTATACCAGCGTGGGTTTTTAGAATAAGTAATAAAATGCAGAACGTGTGTTATATGACCTCCAAGGCCATCCGGCATTGGTGCTACTGTCCCTGGGGGATGCTGGCCTGAGGATGACCATCGGCACTCATTTACTCACCAGCCCTTCATCCAGCGCCGTCTATGTGCCAAGAGGTGTTAGACATACAGCTCAAAAATGGCAGAATCCTTGTCCTGCTACAGCTTCTATTCTAGTGGTAAAACAGTAAAAACTAAGGTACGTGAGTCAAAGGCATGTAGACTTTTAATGGATGATAAGTATTAAGAGGAAAAAACAAATAAGGGAAAGGGGGGCAGAAAAAAATCCAGCTGTAGTAAATAAACCTCGGCCCATGTTTCCAGCCCAGCCACGCGGACCCCTTTATCTCAAGGTCTGTGCGGGAAGTTCCCACAATGCCCTGTGCTCATGGTGCCCATGGTGCTCTGGGCCATCTTCCCACAACGCAGCGGCCAGTGGTTCCCACAATGCAGCGGCCAGTGGTTCCCGCAGTGCTCTGGGCTATTTTCCCACAATGTACACATTGTGCCTGCTTTCACTTGTTTGTTTGTTTATTATTTTATTTTTTTTTTTTCTGCCGGGACCACCCTTCTCACATACACCTCCAGCTAAATCATCTTTATTGTTTCAAGTCCACCAGGACGTCATCTTCCCTGACACCTGCTCCCCCATCCCCATTCAGATTAAACCTAACCTTCCCTGGGAACCTTGGGCCGTTTCTGTAGTCGTCCTTCTCAGCCAGTTTTGTCGTTTATTTATCTTGTGTCTGCCCCTCCTACCGGACCCTTTTAGGCTGGGGTAATGCCTCCTGCATTTTTGCCTCCCCACCCACAACTAGAGGCCTGGCCAGGAAGGACTGGAGCACGTCATCCCTCATAGCCCAGCAGTCTGCCTGGGCCTCTGTGGTCCTACTCTTAAGAGGCTCTCAGCCAAACCCTAGTGTTTATGGGCGGTGCCTCCTGGGGGGGCCGGTGGTGGGCAGGATGCCCGGACCCTCCGTGTTATCACCTCAGCATCTTTCGGACAATGTTGCCTCTTTTGAAAAGTTAGAAATGAATAATTCTACAGAAACAAGTCATTTTGAAAGTACGTGCCCTCGCCCAGTTCTTCTCCGCTGTAGAGAAGAAAACACGCACAGAATTAGGAGATCCTCTTCCAGCTAGGCAGGGCAGGTGGCATGACCCACACATGCAGCCTTTCTGGGGGATGTGACCCTCCCTGGGACAGTCTGCAGTGAGGCTGCTTCCCGAGTCTGGCTCTAGTAACCCTCTTCCTCGTCATAGCTCATGCTTTCTTCAGGCTGTTCTCTCTTCTCCTTCCCACTGTCCCTGCCCTGATTCCAGCCCCAAGGTAACCTGAGAGGTGCTGGCAGGGGAAGACGCACAGGACCTGCAAGCCAATCCGCCAGATTGCAGTGATCTCCTCCTGTGCTGAGAGCCAGAGGCCGGGGCACCGGCACCAGTGTCCCCCACCCCCACCACCCCAAGGCGCCACTGCAGACACCACCTTCTCTAGGAAAGCAACAAAGAGCCAACAAGTGAAAGCCTCTTTCTTCCATCATCTCCTTCAGCATCTACTATCTCCCTGCCTTATTCTTAGCACTGGGGAGAGATGTAGAGAGTATAGACAAACCTGGCTGTCTTGGAGCCCACCTTCTGGTGACGGGATGCAGGGGAGTAACACTAATGAAAGAAACCTGTACACAGTACAATTATGTATTGCAATCAGGGCTATGAAGAAAGGGGTGACCTCTGAGGTGACACAGTCTGAATGACAGAGGAATCCATGCTGCGAGGTGGGGCGTGGAGGCAAGTTGTCCAGGAGTAGGAACAGCATGTGCAAAGGCCCTGCCTTGGGAAGGAACCTGGCACGTAGAAGAGGCAAGAAGGAGGCCAAAGGAACTGGAGCTTCTGGAGGAAGGGACAGGGCAAATCAAGAGGAGGCAGGAAGCAGTAGGCCTGGTAAAGACTTGCTTTTATTCCAAATGCCCTGGAAAAGCCACTGGTGACTTCGAAGTGGATAAGCGCCCGCTTAGGGAGTTAGGGGGTGGTCCTGACGGCATAGGATGGAGAGAATTCTTAACCTCCAAAATGACATCTGGGGGGATCTCTTTCCTTTTAGGCTGCTGTGGTGGACTCTGAGGTCCTCCAGAAATGGGAGGCAGCTCTGGGACCGTGTCCTCATCTCCTCTCCGCTCCCCTTGCCAAGTGGCACTACCCGTTGGCAGTCTGAGTGTGGGCCTCGCACAGGCTGGAAGACCTTGGGATGGAAAGGGGCTTCGTTGGTGTGTTCTTGCCAGGGTGGGGGCAGCCTCTTGAAGGGACAGGGGGTGTCTATTCAGATCACACAAGTCCTCTGTGTTCCCGCCTGGCCTAACTGACCACGGCAGGCCTGCTGGGGCCTGACCCCTAAATTCCTCTGTACCCCCAGGGTGCGGCAGCTCCTTGTTCCTCTTCCAGAGCCCACTGGGGTCACTGATAGGGTTAGAGAAGGAGCCAGAACCCTGGACAAGGATGAATAGGCAGCTTGAGTGCCCACAAGTCCCCACGAGAGACCCTCATGAGAACCACCAGGCTCGAGGAGAGAAGCCCAGCCACTGTGGGCGGGCTCCGTTACAGGAAAGAAGAGGAAAGCAAAAAAGCAAAAAAAAAAAAAAAAAAAAAGAAAGAAAGAAAAAGAGATTGGGCCCCAGAAAGGTCTCCCTGGAGCAGCGCACAGTACCGCCCCCTTGGTTCGCCTATGTCCCTTGGAGACTCCTGTCTGGGGATGGGAATGGGAGCACGGAGACTGGGGCAGGTGACCGACCATCCTGCCGGGGCCAGCTCCCTGGACGCTGCGTCTCACCAGTCTCCCAAGCATGGCCCGTGTGTTATGGGCAGCCTGCGTGCACCCCGGAGCTCACAGCCAGCACGGCTCTTAGCAAAGCAAATAGCCAGGCACCCTGGAGACTTAGGCCCCGCTCCTCCTTCCTTAGGGCGTACGGGCATCTCAGAAACTGACGTCCCGGGCTCAGGGGCAGCATAGAGCTCAGTGCGCGGCTGAGCTTCCAGGCAGAGCAGCGGACAGGTAGTCACGTATCCACTCGTTTTAACCAAGGGTCACCTTTTATCCTCATTTTAAAAGTTCAAAATCCTAGTGCTATTGAAGTATTTTTGGAAATCGTGTAAGAGTGTGAGGAGGGAAACAGAAAAGCCCCATCCGGAGACAAACACTTGTAACGTTGTGGAGAGACCTTAGAGTCACTATTTCATGCATCTCTGTGTCCATCAATACTATAAATAGAGTTTTATGGTCTCCAGTTCTCACTAATAGCAACATTTTCTCTCATCATTAGTGTTCCTTACCTTGATAATAGCTCATGTTTATTGAGCACATAAAGGTGTCAGGTTCTGTTCAGCACAAGCTTTACATGTATAGATTCAACACAAACAATGCAACAAAGTAAATCTGATGTTCATCTCACAGATGAGGAGTCCAAGGGGCAGAGATGCTAAATAGCTCACGTAAGGTCCAGCAGATACAACATTGCAAAGCCCACCCGTGCCGCCTGACGTTCACCCCTCACTCTGATCACTGTCCTCGCCACGGGCTGACTTAGGCTCTGCGCTCTCCATTGACTAGCTGTGTGAGAATTGCCTTTAAAACTTCCCATGGTAGATGTTAGGGCTGTTTCTGTGTATGCATCTTTAGTTCCTTAGGATGATTTCTGGAAGAATGGGGCAAAGCACGGGGACTTGTATGTTTAATTTTTTTTTTTAATCTTGAAATAATTTTAGAATCTCAAGAAGTAGCAAAAATAGTACAGAAAGGTCTTGGATCCCTGCAATGATAATATCTCCTATAACCACAGTACCTAGCAAAATCAGGAAATGAACATCGGTGGTACACTATTTGCCAAGCGACAGACCTTATTCGGAGTGCAACAGTTTTTACACGCGCTCTTTGTTTGAAACATTCTGTGACATTTTATCTCCCGTATAGATTCATGTGAGCACCAATGGGGAGATTTTTCAGGCCTTAAAGTATATTGTCAAAATGTCCTCCAGACAATTTGTGGACAAAGGTGCATCTGCCGATGGTGCCAATGGGGCCTTGTTGAGCAGACCTGGGAAGTGGCGTCCAGTACGCAGCGTGCTCAGGTTGCTAGGGAAACTTGGCTGTCCCAGCCCGGAGGCCCACGTCCACGGCTAAGACCTCACGGTGGGCACGTGACCTGCCCATCTCCGTACAGTCAACTCAGCCACCTCGTGATGTGTCCTTGTCCGGAGCGCAAGATGGTGGCCTGAATTTTTGGCAGGCAGGGCAGGGTCCCAGACAGAACACCTGGCTGTGGGTCAGGAGAACTGAGTTTAAGTCCTAATGTGACCTCGGGTCAGCCACCAAGTCCCCTGCAGGTCATTGTCCTCACCTGTAAAGTGCAAGAGTAAAACGGATGCTCTTCGGGTGGGGGGGGGTGACCTGTCTACACTCGCCGTCGTCTGGGCCCCGCAGTTCAGCGGGAGCCCCACCTAGCCGACGAGAATGGTTCTCAGCACCGGTCGACTCTCGTGTCAGGTGCCATGCACAGCGCTTGACAGACGCATCTCTTGCTCCCAGCAGGGTTGCCAGGAAGTGGTTACTCTTCCCACCCACGGTTGAGGACAGGGGGCCACAGCTGGTCAGCGGCAGTCCTCACCAGCCCAGAGCCACGGCTAATGGCCCATCAGGCCACCTTCCCTCCCGAATCTGTGCCGCCTGTCGAAGGTGATCTTTCCCCCAGACCAAGGACGGCCCATCAGTCGAGGGTTTAGAAGTGGCTGCCTGTGACTCCCAGCTAAAACCTCCAACAGGCTCTCAGGATGAGCTCCAAGACCCCTTCTGGCAGTCGAGCAAATTTGATGCTGCTGTAAGGTAAATGCTGCCTAAATATAAAAGCATGGAGATCAGTTCCAGATGGATTTGCTGGATGGATCGGGTTTTTACTCATTCTGAAAGGAGGCAGGTAGCGAATTTCACTGCTGTCACTTGACGGAGGAGGTTGCTGTCTCCCAGAGTGAGAATAGAGGGCACCCTCATCACTTCTGATAACCGTCGTGCCCCGGAGTCCTAAGCCGCAGATTAGTCCCACCGAGGGAGCGCTACAGGTTGGTGTCGAAGAGCCAATGCGGCTATTTGACAGAAAAGGCAAAAGCCAACCTTTTTTTTTTTTTTAAAGATTTACTTATTTATTTTAGCGAGCGAGAGAGTGAGCCGGGGGTGGGGGGGGGAGGGGGGCGGCGAGAGAGAATCTTAAGCAGACTCCCCGCTGAGCGCTGAACCCCACGTGGGGCTAGACCTCAGCACCCAGGAGATCATGACCTGAGCCGAAACCAAGATCAGCCCATGCTTTTCTGAAGTCGGTCAATAGGTGGCTATGGTAGGATGCATCTGACGGGGTGTATGTACAGTCACCCGACTGGGCGCGAGATCCCCGGAAGCAGTCGGGCCCTCGGGATGTTCAGACAGAACACATTTTCAGGACTCCTGAAACCGTACTGGCGGCGGTGGCAGACGGGGGTCCAGAGCAGTGTGAGTGCTCGAGCCCCCGCCGAGGCTTTGGCGGTGCGGAATTCTAGCTTCACTTGCCAGGTTAAGGGTTGCACCAGCTGAGCTGATTTGGGGATTCCATTCTTGGACTTTCTCTTAAAACAAAGCAGTTAGGTTTTGTTATAGATCGGAGACAAGCTGATGAACTCAGAAAGGCCAGGTGAGGTGACACATGGTTGAGCTGGCATTTATGCTCCGAAACAGAAGTTGGTCCATGTGGTTCTCTGCAGCCAGGTGAGCTAAAGGGAAGGAAAGATCGGGGCTGGGTGTCAGGGTGGCAAGCTGAGCGGGACTTGTCTTGAGGGTGATTCTGGGGAAGCAGTCCAAGACCAAGATTCTCAACTGGTCGGGAAAAGGTCGGGAGTCAGCAGTGATCACATCATTCAACGTATACCCTGATAAATACTTTTTTCTTAAAAAAACACATAATTACCTTTCAGATGTTTTTGTAGTTATTTCACCTGTAGCAATCAACCATAAATAAGTAATTTAAGATACACTAAAAATCATCTATGCACAAGTATATTGTTTTGAGTATTATTTATAAGGGTGGAAACTAAAAACAAATGTTCAATAAAATGGAGATGATGAAATATAATGGAATGTGATCCCTGGTTGAAATATTAGGAAGTCATAGAGTGATGCTCACTGAGAGATTAATAACGGAAAACTAGTGGTGCCGATGTGGTAAATGACTAGACAGCATCCGCTCCTGTAATCCCAGCAATACCTCTCAATCCTTCCACAGAAAGTTATTTCAAAATGGTGAATAAGGGTATGGTTGATTATTTTTCTCTTCAACTTTTCTGCACTTTGAATAAGGCCTATGGGTTACTTTTGTAAGGCGAATATACATGATGTGCTCTAGTTTTTAAACAAAAAGATAAGTAAAATGAGAGTGATTTTATTTTTTTATTATGTCATGTTAGTCACCATACAGTCCCATCATTAGTTTTTGATGTAGTGTTCCGTGATTAATTGTTTGTGTACAACACCCAGTGCTCCATGCCATATGTGCCCTCCTTAATACCCATCACCGGGCTCACCCATCCCTCCACCCCCCCTCCCCTCTAAAACCCTCAGTTTGTTTCCCTGGATCCATAGTCTCTTATGGTGTGTCTCCCCCTCCGATTTCCCCCGCTTCATTTTTCCCTTCCTTCTCCTAATGTCCTCCATGCTATTCCTTATGTTCCACAAGTAAGTGAAACCATATGATAATTGTCTTTCTCTGCTTGACTTACTTCACTTAGCATAATCTCCTCCAGTTCCATCCATGTCGATGCAAATGTTGGGTATTCATCCTTTCTGATGGCTGTGTAATATTCCATTGTGTATATGGACAACATCATCTTTATCCATTCGTCTCTTGAAGAGCATCTCCGCTCCTTCCACAGTTTGGCGATTGTG
>CM052888.1:7345343-7365564 GCA_028534135.1 Potos flavus
GGGAATAGGTATGTGCCTTGAATTTAGAATGCACAGAGCCAGCCGTCCTGTACAGACTTTAGGTGGGGGTTGGTGGAGAGAAGAAAGGAGAAGAACCACCACGAGTCTTTCAGTGATGACAGTACAAGATCTAAAGCCACTAAACAAGACTCTGAGCAGGAAGAGTGGTAGCCCAGACCCCAAGTCCTTTTTTTTTTTTTGAATAAAGATTTTATTTATTTATTTGACAGAGAGAGAGGAGAGAATACAAGCAGGGGGAGTGGGAGAGGAAGAAGCAGGCTCCCTGCTGAGCAGGGAGCCCGATGTGGGACTCGATCCCAGGACACTGGGATCATGACCTGAGCTGAAGGCAGATGCCCAACCGACTGAGCCACCAGATGCCTCAGGTCCTGCAGATAGGACAAGCTGGACATGGCCAGCCAGTCCAGAAATGTACCCCTAGGAATAGTGGGCACTCCATGTTTTGAGGACAGAGGGATGTCTGGAGAAGAGGCAGCTCAGTGGGCGGTTGGGTAAAGGAGTGGAAAATGAAGGAGGGGAAGAGTGCTATCGGGTGTATATGAGACCCCCACCTTCCAGGCAGGTGGCTGGAGGAGGGAGGTCACAGGAACCTCAGCAGGGATTATATATAGCTCTCACAGCCAAGATGGGGAATCTAGGGCAGGAGTTGGAGGCAACAGTGATAAAGATACTTAAGCGAACATTGCCCAGACCTTTGGGAAAAGTTGCAGAAGAAAGGCAAACAAGCTTGTCGCCCAGGGGAAAGGCCCCGGAGTTCAGCCAGTCATGAGATGGGGGGGTGGCGGGGCAGGTACACTTGTGAGTGTCATCCACACTGATTCTAGGTCAGCTCATTCTGCCAAAACCGGCCCTGGATCCAAGTTCATTGCTCCAGGGCTCTGGCACACCAGGGTCGCTGCTCTTTGAAGGTTAATCAGGAGTAGGGCCAAGAAGGGCAGCTCCCTGGTTTCCAGGAGAGCTGGGTAACAACAGTTTAAGAGTGCCTACCAGGTGCAAAGAGTTTTTATTGTCTTATCTCATTTCATCCTAACAATAAATTCACGAAGTAGGCATCATTTATTTATCTTTAAAGTAGAGTTTATAGTTTAGAGTGGTTTTGGCTCACTGCAAAACTGAGTGGCAAGTACAGAGACTCCTCATCTATCCCTGCCCCTACAGGTTTTATTTTACTCCCCTCTCACATCAGAGGAAGGAGGCCTGAAGGGCTTGCGAAGCTCTCCCACAAATGCGCAGAGGCCAGACTCGAAACGAGGCTACCCGCACCTTCTAGTGTCTCGTGTGAACAAGTAGACTTTACAGCAGGGGTCCACACACAGTGGTCCATGTGCCAAGTCAAGCCCGCCATCTGTTTTCATATGGCCCACCAATGACGAATAGTTTTTGCATTTTCAAGTGGTCGGGGAGGGTGGGGGAGAATATTTTGTGGCACTTGAAAAGTATATAAAATTCACATTTGTGCCTATAAATACAATTTTATGGGAACTTGGCCACATCCATTCTTTTATGGATTGTCTCTGTTTATGCTACAAATTGAGGAGACAGACACCTTATGGCCCACAGAGCCTAAAATATTTACTGTTAAGTCCTTTCCACAAAGTTTGCCGACCCTGGTTTATAGAGACATAATCATCACATTACTAAGTATTTCTTTCAATCTTGTTAGATTTATGCTGGCCAGGATGCCATAGACCAGGAAGTTTCCAAAAGATGCTATTTTGGGGATTCTTGGCTCTCTTTTAGATGAGAACAACTCTCTTTAAAAGGTTTTATAAAGTTAGGCATCTGGGAATATTTCGTTTGAAGAAAAGGTTCCACTGTTAAATAAATACTAAGAAGTTTGAATATCAAGACTTTTCTCCCGGGGGGGGGGAATATATATATATATATATATATATATATATATATATATATATATATATATATGTATATATATTTGTGATGAAGATTATGTCTAAACCCAGGCAAACTGGAAAACATATATTAGGCACAGTCTATATTCTATTAAAGAACCCTTATGCAGAAAACTATCCCAGCAGACCCAGGTAACTATCATCATTCAGCCTGATGAATGGGGCATGGAAATAATCATACCAGACTACTTAATTTAGAGGAAGAAAGGGACAAAGTGACTCCCCCAAGGTCACTTGTTTTGTTAGGAGCAGCCCCAGCATGGGCCCCTGGGTTTGACGCTTTCTACACTATTGTGATCCTGGGGATTGGCACTCGTGGAGATCACTCATGGGGATTTGAGGCTGATAACACTTAACGGACATGAGTTTTCTTTGATTTTATTTTTCCATCAGTAAATATTTCTAAACATATCTCTAAAAGATGCAGACCCTTAAGAAACAGTAACCATAATAATATTATCACATCCAGAGCAGTTAACAATCATGCCTTGATGTCATAAAACACCCGGTCGGTTTTCAAATTCCTGATTTTGACATGGGGGAGAAGTTCAAGTGGGTCAGGGTTTGGAGTGCTTCTTCTGACACTCAGTAGCCTGTGAGCTTGAGAAAGTCATGTGACCCTTCTGAGCCTTAGTCTCATCATTTGTGAAATACCATGATTCTAATATTGTAAGCATTGTTGTGAAGATCAGATGATATTGGTAAAGTCCTTGTAAAAGGCAACACAGAGTAAGGTCTTAATCACTGATGCTGATGATGTGATAATTATGGCATTATTAGACATAACTAGAGCTGGGTCACCAACCGCTGGGTGCTTGGCACTGGGCCGGTTTTAGCTTTGAAAGGCTTGAGTTCTGGGAGTCGACCCAGTCCCCGCAGACCAGAGTGGTTGGTCACCCTGTGAAGGCCAGCCAGACTAGCAAGCCATAGGACGTGAGCTGCTAACCCAAGCTCCTGTTGACACGGAACGGATTTCTCAAGCACTTTATTATTTCGGTGATGCAATCGGCAGGACTGCTGGATGGGATCCCAGATTCTCTATAAATAGACATGCATTGTTCAAGAACCTCAGACCTGGTGCTCATCATCATGGAATTATGGGCTTTAACTCCTCCCACTGCTCAGAGGCAGTGTCCTCTGAGCGCCAGTGTAAGGGCTGATTCCCACCTGGGGAATAAATGCGGCCACTCGGTATAACGTCAACAGTTGCAAAACGCTAGGACATTATAGGGAAATCATACGGAGTTCATGTAGTCCAAGCCCCTCATTCTGGCAACGGAAAGGCTGAGGGCCAAAGAGGTCAGGTGACTTTTCCCCTGTCTTCCAGCAAACTGGAGACAGCCGAGCTGCCGAGCCGTGTCCTTGTCCTTGAGGCTCGCTACTCTCTGCAGAGCCGCTTGTGTGTGCAGGCATGCAAATCATGGTGAGGAATTGGGCCTAAACCTCTCTCTTCTTTGGATGGCCTCCTCTGCGAGGTTTACACAGCCCTGAGAAATGTGTGTGTTCAAAGTGCCGGGCACCGGATCCTGACCCCATGGAAGGAGGGATGCAGGAGGCCTGGGATTGGTGGAGCACTTCCCCACCCGGGAGGGAGCATCTCTGGACACCTCTGGCAGGAGAAGGGAAAAGATCGCCTTCTAAAATGGCAACAGCAGAGTGCTTGAGAGTTCATTACTGATCGGAAATAGAACGATGAGACTGTGCTGGTCACCGGCCAATTCAGTGCATGTTGGAAGCCAGATCCGAGAATTGAGGAGAAAATTGCCCCTTCTGGGGCCTACCTTTTTTTTTTTTTTTTATGATTATTAATTTACCAAACATTTATTAAGCATCTGCTTTGTGTTAGGCACTGGTCTGGGTTCAGTGAGTGCGGGAACCATTATGTTACAAACTCATAGAACACAGACTAGTGGCAAAGACAGACCAAACAAAGACTAGAACAACGGCAAGCTGTAATTAGCTCTGGGATGGAAGAATGAAGGAAGGAAGAAGGATGGAGTAATGAGCAACCAAGTAGATTTCCAAAGAGGAGATTTTTCTTAGCTGAGTCCTAAGGCATGAGAAAGGGTCTAAAGAAAGGAGTTAACAGAATTCTGGATAATTAAAAAAAAAAATTTTTTTTAAACTGTCTTACCAAATTCGGTGCATTTTGTACCTAATGATAAATGACTAACACGACTGAATTTTTAGGTAAAATTTTATTGACATGACTGCCTGCTGAATAGACACATCCAGCTCATGAAGCTACATGTTGTTGTTTTTAAAGAATCCTGGACTCGTGTTAATTTCAGACAGTGTGAGCATCATCTGAATCCAAGTGAGAAACACTTGGCAGGAACCCACCTTGTTCCCAGAACTAAAATCCCTATCTTCACAAAACAGCGTAAGATACCCTACTGAATGAAATCAGATTTTTTTTTTTTAAGCGAAAATGAGATGAAAAGGATTGAGAAGGAGCCAAGTGATAGTTAAGTTAATCTTCAGGGGAGGGAAAACATGTCAGAAAATGTAAACCAGATCAGGCCAACCCACGTTACTGTTCTGCAGAGGGAATTAAATTCCTATGGAAAAACAAGTCTCTGATTATGAAAGGATTTGACTGTGTGGAAGAATCTGGAACATCCACCCTATTAAAAATACTTGTAAAACCAGGGGAATCATGTAAGAAATTAGCTGAGAGAAGGGGGAGAATGCGGGCTGCCTGAAATAGAGTTATTATTTCAGACACTGTATCATATTCGTAAGACTGCAACACAGAGAAAATTGCTTTATTACAAAAAGCAAAATTTATGATCAGGTAGTACCATTTAATTCTAAGTGGTGCCGTTAACCCTTTCTACACAACTCTGCATGTCTTAACCATAAGAAGTTAATGAAAAAAAAAGTAAGCCCAACGTAAGTAACACGTGGTGCATTTGTTTTCTGATCCAAGTAAGATAAATTAATATCAGAATTAATCTAAGCCCAGGGGTGAACCTTCTTTGCAGTTTCCTGGGAACAGAATAAAACAAACCAAAAAAATAACATCGTTATGTGTTAGGAGACATTGAGATTAGCAAGAATCTGTCCCAAACTGGGTGGGTAAAGCAGGAACTATTAAGAAGAGATGTCCTTAAAATAACCAAGTTATCAGCACTCTTAGAAGGAAACGAAAAATTTTAGCTCATTCCGGAAATGTATAGGCAGTGGCTGCTTTCTAAATAGAATTGTTTCAGTGAATGAGCGTTCAATTCGGGTATACCGAAACAGACTCTCCCATCTTCCATTCCATCAATTGCGTAGCTTTTTTTTTTTTTTTTTTTCTCTTTAATTGCGTAGCTTTGATAAAAAACACCAGTGGGAGTTAGCTAAGGCGCCTCCAGATAAAACTTTTGTTTTGTTTTGTTTTCACCAACAGAGCCAGGAAGGTGCCTTTGTTCGGGCTGCAGCTAATGAGGGTGGGTTGATGGTGGTTAGGACGGCTAAGCAGTTTGCAAATGGCCACCCATTACTTCCATTGGGGAAGTGGTGCCTCGGGAAACGTTTGCACAGAATGTTTTGGGCTGTTGCGGCAAAAACCCTCTTCCCTCCTCCCTAATGCCAGTTCACCAAGTGCCTAATTTCACAAAGCTCAGCAAAGAAGAGTCAGTTACTGTGTCAGTTACTGAATCAGACTGGATTCAGCTGGGTGAGCCAAGGGAAAAGCAAGCTTCCCGTGGTGCACGTGGGCATTAGCAAAGGGAAATTGGGGGTGCCTTCTCTGTGGATGTGGGGTTCATTTTCCCTCCCCATTGAGATGCCGTCAATTCCAAGATGCTTTTTCCTTCTTCAGCTATTCTCCTTTGGACTCACTTTCTGAGCTTAGTCCTGATTTGGTTGAAAGGTTGCCCCCTCCGGGAGGCCTTCCCTGACCCCTCCTTCGAAAGCAGTCCCCCCTCCCACTTCTCCATTGAGCTCTATCCACCACGATGTATTTTTTTCATAGCACTTATCACTAGCTGATGTTTTCTTGTTTATCGATTGAATTTGTTTGTTTATTTACTCTGCCTATCTACCGAATGTGAGTTCCATTAGAACAGAAGCCAGCTGGGAGGCTAAGCTGGTACCTGGCAGAGTCGGCAGTCAAAATTATTAAAAGGTGGATGGATGGATGGGTGGATGGATGGGCATAAAAAATTTCCAGTTTGGGCACCCTTTACTCTGGCATTTTTCTCAGGCCAAGTACAGATGTTGAATTCCTATAGTCATTTCTGTCCACCACTAGATAACTTGTCTGCATATCACACGTCTCAACCAGGGTACCAGCACAGCTCCTAAAATCCACTTAAAATTTAACCATTTCTTGTTGGAAATTGGATTTCCTATCCAATTTCTGGGAGATGTCTACTCCTTTTTTCCTCTCTTTTCTCATTAATAGCGAACTGAAGAATATATTGAAATATTTAAGTATAGCCACCAAACAAAACAACCCGGCAAAGGAAGGCAAACATAATAAAGGGGACTCAAACTTTTGTTTTAGAGGCCCATATTATGGATGTCTGTGTGCGAGGTCAGTGTGTTTTTGGAACCGAGGCCCATGAGATAAGTGAGAAGGCAGATGGTGATTTTCCTATGATTTGTGGCGTTAGACTCTTGTAAGTTAATGGGAAATTCAGACAGGTAAATGATTCCTTCTTAAAAATCAGACTACTCTTTAGATTTAGATAGCCCAGAGCAGTCATTCACAAATTGGTATACAGTGTTTAAATAGGTTGCTTTCCTCTCAGTTGCTTCCCGGCAAACTGAGAGGATAGAGACAGGAGCAGAGGAAGATGCTGTTGGCTAGAGCAGGGCTGAGAGGCAGATGGGGTCGTGGTGGGTTTTCGAGTGGGATGAGGAGGTTAGTCAAAACGGCACCATGCAGACAGACTGTGAGGAAGGTGGAGAAGAACCTGGCACATCTTGACAAGACAGAAAATGTGTAACCAGGAAATCCAGTCTACCATTTTTTTTTTTTTCATTTAAAAAATTGGATTGTTGGATGGACAAGTGTAATTTGTTTCAGGTGTCTGTTCAGCTTCCCCAAGTCAATTTTTATATACAGCCTTCCCTCACTCACATCCACCCTGTGGGACCCCGAACCCCAGTGCCCCCCCCCCATTCCCTTGCATCGCTCCCTTCTGCAGTGTTTTTGCCAAGCAGAGAGGAAGGAGTCCTGGGCCATCCTTGACGACCCATTTAAAACAATGATTTGGGCAAATCCTTTGCTGAGCCTTCTTGGACATGGCTTTGTACAGCTCCCTCTGGTCCTCCCAGCTCCATAAACCTGCCACGTTGTGCTGTCACCATCTGCTTAAACATCACTCTCCCCCTCCAGCCCTTTAAGGGCAGGGGCTCTACTTCTATAGCCCTGCCCCCTTAGCCCCTTGGCCCTGGAGCTGCAAGGCACTGAATCATCCATTTGTTGAGTCAGTAGGTATTTTTGGAGCACCTGCAGTGGGCCAGGGTGATTCTGAGTTCTGGGGTTTCAGCAGTAAAACCTTCGTCGGAGGCCGTCATGGAGTTCATCGGCTATTGAGGACAGACACCAAGCAAGTAGCCCCCATTCCCCCACCCCCAAAATATATGTATATATGTGACTACCACTTGTGAGACATCCTGTGAAGACGTGATCGGAATTCAGGGCTTGGGGCTACCTGGCAGAATGGTCCAGGAAGGCCTCTTGGTGGAGGTGATGATTAATTCAAGACTGAATAGCAGGCTGTTTGTCGAGAGTCTAGAATTCACTTTCATTCACCAACCTGGTATGGGTATGAGTAAGGACCCTATCCTTCAGTGGGTTGGCATTCGAATTTTGGAGCTTTGCTCACTGCAAACCATGTACCCAGAGAACTCTGCCAACCCTCCACAGTGGCCACCACATCATCCTGCTTTGTCCACAACTTCCCCAGTTACAGTGTGGATGATCCTGCATTCCAGGAAACCCCTCAGTCCCAAGCAAACCAGGGTAGTCGGTGACACCACGTGAGAGTGACCAGACCTCCCTCGGTTGCCGCACAGGAGGTGGGAGCACTAGACGGTGGGGAGGCATGCAGATAGCCCAGACGGGCAGAATTTCCGAAGCAGGGGAGGGCGAATCCAGTAGAACATTGAGTTACGAGATCAGAAGCTACAAGCCAAATTGGCCTTAACTGAACGTTTCACTTTTCCGTAAGACAACACACACAGACACAAGGCCAGAGTGGCAAACCGCAACAGGGTAGTGACCCAGGGAGTGCCTGTGAGAAGCCAGGCCCAGAAAGGTACCCAGATCTCCTGGGCCTGTGGCCAGCATGGTCAGGGCAAGAGGGTGTGACAGGATGAGATTGCATCTGCAGTGGGTTCCCTCGGAGCCCTCACTTCCCCTGGTGACCACCTGCCTCGCAGGGGCTCACAGCCACCCCGGCCAGGGCCACAGAAGAGCCTGAGGAGCCGGGGGTAGGGTGGAAGGGTGGGGTCAAGCTCAAATCCAACCGCCCCTGAGAGAAAGAGATCCAGCCTGCCCAGAGTGGCCAGATTAAGTAAAAATAAAAAACACTCAATTACATTTTAATTTCAGACAAATGACTGATTTTTTTTTTTTTTTTTTTTTTAGCGTAAGTATATCCCGTATTGTATGGGGTATACTTACATAAAAATATTTATTGCTTCTCTGAAATTCAAATTAAATTCAGTGTCGCGTATTTTAATCTGCAGCCGCACTGCCCATTTCCAGAGCCCCATTCGGCCTAGCACCGCACCTGTTACCACCTCCCAGCCCGCCAAAGGCACGGGGCCCCAGATGCAAGAATGCCGTTTGGCAGCAGCAGCGCTAAGTGTTACATTTAGCTCCGATTCCCAGCAATAGCCCAGATTTCATTTTCTCCAATATCTGGTCACAGACTCTTAACCGAAAGAAACTGAGCATTCAAAATAAATCAGAAAGACAGAGGGAATTAGGGTGCCCCTGGCTCTATCAGATACAGTGGAAACCTAAAAATTAAGGAGAGAGGATACCTTTCTCCAAGAGCCTGGAAAGAAGCATAAAGGTTCCATGGTGAGCTCTCTTCCAGCCGGGGCAGCTCGTATTCTGGGACAGACTGGTTTGCGGTTACAAGGCCGCCTGCAGGGGTAGTGGAGGCCAGTAGTTGTCCACGGGGAGCAGAGGCGAGGTAGCCTGCCACGGGATTCCTGGAAGGAAGAGCCTCACGCTGGCTCGGGCTCAAGACCCTTTAGCGATGACTGCGGGTCGCATCCCAGAAGCCACCAGCTGTGCACGGAGGCAGGAGCAGAGCATGAAGGGAGGACAGTCCAAAGGGGGAAAAGATGACAGAAGGCAGAGAGGAGGAGAATCGAGCAAACAAGCGTAGCTGCGTTGTCATGAGTCACCGTTGTAGGTGCTCAGACCACGGCACGTGGGCCATCTCACTAGACCGGTGGTTCTTCACTGTGGGGCGGGGGGGCAGAGATAATGCCCCCAAGGGACATTTGGCAACATCTGCAAACACTTTGGGTTGTCACAACAGGGTAAGGTGTCACTGCTGGCAACTAATCCGGGCCCCAGGATGCTGCTCAACACGCTCGAACGCACAGGACAGTTCTATACAAGGAAGAATTGTCCAACCCAAGGCCCGTAGTGCTGAGGGTGAGAAAGCCCAGGACAGATTACATGGCATAAGAATAACACCATCCTTTCTCTCGAGTGGCCTCTGAGTAGGAACCAATGTCCTTGGAGTTTCCAGGTCCCCACACTCCAGAAGCCCGGGAGACGCGCAAAGGAGAACAACCCCTAAGCAAGAACTGTGGGAAGTGAGAATTAAGGGGGGGGGGGGCATCCTCCAACCAATCATTCCCAGTGGTTCCTTTGCCAAAGTGTATGCTTATTAACCAATTACAGCAGAGATTTACAGAGTGGAATTACATTTTCATTTAAGAAGGACCAACACCATTCCCTCCTAAGCCACTAGCAAATTCTATGGGGCTTTAATGTGACCAAAGATGGAGTCAGTCTAATAGAGCCTGGGTGTTAATGGGGGCTTGGGATTTATACTTTAATTGTCTGCACGGCTCCCTGTCTCACGGAGGTATTTGTCTTGGTACGCGGACACCAACAGCATGCCGTAACATTACACACAGGATTATGAGGGTTTTTTTAATTATTATTTCATCTGTAATTATAGGCAAGATCAGTTTATTATTTAGAAATCCTTGAAAACATTTTAATTGAAATGGTCAGTGGCCTTTAACTGACCCTGTCTTAAAATATACCCTGGCAACCGAAGTGTGTTCAGCTCCTGGATTAATAAGGAGAGTCCCTGTTCGAAACCAAATCATAAGCATTATTTAAAATTTTGGATTTGAGGTTTTGTTTTTTTTTTAGATTTATGGCACAGTTGAAATGAGGTCAAGTAGAAGCACTAAAGAATTTAATTAGAAATGTCCTCGCATGCTCCCTATTGCTGTAAACCTCGCATAGGTTGTCCCTGGAGGGCTTGGAGTCATTGGAGATGGCATATCCTTTCTTTTTTTTTTTTAAACTCCTAATAAGAAGGAGCTACATTCTGCTGCCGTGTATTCAATAGGGAATGCTGGGGATCTAGATAACAGGGAGAAGAGGAGAGGTGCCTGGAGAGGCCAGGCTTGGTCGGCAAGGAAAAAGACTAGAGCCTCTTGTGGGACCTCAGGGGCAGGCCTCAGCAAGAGGATTCATTAATTTATTGCACATGTTTCCCAAGCACCTTTTGTGTCTCAGCACTGTGCAAGGGGCTAGGGGCCCAGGGTGACTGAGTTGCTGTCTGTGTTCTCAAGGAGCTCATGAAAGAATGCAACAGACGGAAGGATCGAGCAGATAGGACAGCACTTTTGCTTCATCCTAGAGAAGTATGTGCAGGAGTCGGTGGGACCCAAAGGCTGGAAGGCTGGACTTGCCCTGGGGAATAACCAACTGGCAGTCTTTGCCCAGGATGTGGGTCTTGAAGGGTGTGCACCTGGGTGGACCTGGAGGAGGGAGAGGGAGGGAGAGGAGACTCCAGGTAGAGGAGGCCACCTGTGCTGACACACGGACCTTGGCTGGTGTGGCGTACCAGAACCCCGCGATGTCCCCGCATTCCTCTGACCAAGAGGGCCAGTTGGGCCTGTGAGTTATGACAGGGAGAGATGCCAGGAAGTGATTCCTTTGAAAGTCAGATGCTTGATTCAAAGATCTTCTACTTGTTGAAGCCCACTCTGTGACCCCACCAGCCAAGGTCCAGCTAGGAGGGGCTACAGAAGTGGTAGGGTCTCGGGACCCAACTGGACTTCGGTGGTGTTCTAGGGAGTAGTGCTGGCATTACTGAGGAGGGAATCTTGGGAGAGGGACAGGAAGGAAACCTGGGGTCTGGGGAGGCTTGGCCAGCAGTAGGGAGTGGGAGAGGGTGCCTCTTGCCCTTCCCTCTGCAGCCGAATCCCGCTGTCGGCAGAGTGGAAGCAGTGGCCACCGTCATGACCATGCTTGCTGCTAGCTCCGCTTACTGGGTACCTGTGGTTCTCCGCATTTTTCTCCATTATTATTTAATCCTTATAACAAGCCTGCATGGTCAGGTGTTTCTAGAGGTTGGCCTTCTCCTCCAGCACTGCAGTGAGGAATTGTCAGCCATCACCAACTAAATTGATTCCTCTTGTAACATACCCTAGAGAGTCACCCATGTGGGAAGCAGCTTGATGCAAATCAAGGCTCCCAGAGCAGCCACCCCAGTGGCTTTCAATCTGAGGCTCATATTTGGAAAAAAATCTATTTTCTTTTTATACTATATGAGGCTTCTCTCTTGGGCTTTCATTCCCATGGGCCATACATCCCCCAGAGTAAGTGAAATAGAAGTGAATTGACTGCCAGTTGCTTTGAGGATTCCCCCAGGGCATCCCAAAGTAAATTTTGCGTATGCCACATGTATCAGTCAGCTTTTGCTGCATAACAAACCACCCCCAAAATGCAGGGGCTTAAAGCAGCAATCATTATAATCGCGCACCTATCTGTCTGTAGGCTTAGGGTCAGCTGATCCAGGCTGGGTTTGGCTTCAGGCTATGGACTGGGTTCCTGTCTACTTTGTGTGTCTCTCAATTTCCTTGGACTAGTGTTCCCCAGGGAGCACTTCCCTCATGGTGAATGGCAGAAGTGTAAAAATGCACATCTAGCAATGCAAGAGTGTTTCAATTCCCTGTTAGGCTGTCTGCTCATATCCCTTTGCAAAGCAAGTCACATGGCCAAGTTCATAATGAGACTCAGGTGGCTGCATTGCTTCTTACCCATCTCTGGCAGGACTGGCATAGGCTAGGGTGTCTGCCTGGGGGGTGGTATCAGCTAGCCCTTCACTGGACAGGTAAAGGCAGGGGCTGTCCCTGCCTGCTTTATGCTGGGACAAAGGTGCTGACTTTCCAGTTTGTATTTTCAAGCTTGAGAAACAGAACTGTAGCTCTTCCTTCGAAAGAATCCTGAAGCAGACTCTAGCAAAATAAGTTGCTTTTCTAGATGAATATAACTCTTATTGCATTTGAAAAATAAATGTGCACTAAAAGTAATTAACGCATGTTGGTTCATGAATAATGCACTATTTTACAACTATTTGCCGAGCATAATGAGACAAGCTACTAAATTGACAGTGAATGCTCTATTATGTGATTGCCAACTGTTTTATAAGATATTGAACATATTCATTTCTCCTGCCATCATGTGTATTGTCAAGCTATTGCTTTTTAATAAATTAATTTTCCAGACATCCCTGGGGGTCTTTGTTTGAAATCTGGCTGAGGGCAAAAAGAAAGTTAATTGTGTGGTCTGTGCTGAACTACCCATGTCTGGGGTCTCCCAAACAAGTGTCCCAGTGGGCAGCCCCTGCCGCAAACACTGCATGGGGCACGCAAGTGTGAAGGGAGATGCCGCCACAGCCAAGAACAATGTGAGGAGACCCAGCGGTGCCTTGAAAATGAAGAGGTTGCTTCCCCATGAAGGTCTTGGGAGGCTGGGAAGGCGTCTGATCCATTTCTTAAAATACTTAATGAAAGCAACAATTAGCATTCGATCCTATTCTGTTCTATGAGCTTATTCTTGAATCCGCTTGTCTACTATTTTTCAAATGTCAATGTCACCTTTGATTGGGGGGTGGGGGGAGGTTTCCTGGCTTCCCATCTCCTCCCAGCAAGGCAGAGCTGGGTCCTTTCCTCTGATCCCACAGGGCCTATGCTTACTTCCATCAAAGCATTCGTCATGAATGCCTTCATCATTCACCCTGCCCCGGATGCAGGACTCTGGAGGAAGATAGCTGCACTGATCTCCGTAAACCGAACCCCTAGGGCGATTACAGAGCCCAATGTAATGTTGCCCCCTGCGGGTGTGCAAGAGTCTCTAAATGACCAGTTTATGGATCCATTTCCAGTCCCTGGGCTGAGCTCTGGGGCTGACATCATACAGGAGTCCCATGCCTGTACTTCGGGGAAATAACAGGCCTGATGTTAGGGGTGCTTAACAGTTGTTTGTCCAGTGAATAAATGGCCCATCCTATAAATGCATTTTCCCATTGTTTAGGAAAAGATCCTTCTTCGTTGCGTGAAAAATCTGGGTGGGTAGTTGCTCCTTAAGAATGGCCTGTCTTTATGGTAACACTTTCCCAGCGGTTACTCAACTGGCATGTTCTTTCTGGGACTTCTGCCCCTGTCTAATCCTATCAAATGCATGGGTCACTTTGGAAGGAAATTTTAGTTGCTTTCAGGGAACAACTTGTTTCATAGAACAAATAACTTCAGATGCATATTTACCTGGGCTTTTTGATTTTTAATTGTCTGTCCTCTAGCCAACCCTCACACAAAGCTTACGTGCCCCAGGGGCAAGGCAGGGAGGGTATAAACCCCAAAGCTCCCCCTCTCATATTGGGTGAAGTGTGTTTCTAGCGCTGTCTCCGTGAACTTCTCTGTGATCTGGACTGGGGCGTTGGACTGCCTGGAGACTCTAGCTTCCTTTCTTTAAACACTAAGGGAATTGTCAAGTTGATTAGGGAACACCCAAATTCTGCAATATTATACCGGCGTTACCACAAGTGGCATTAAGCACACAGACATGTCCTTATAGAAAGTTTGTAAAGTAAGTGTTTCAAGTAAGTGGGAGGGACGGAAGGAAATGTGCCTATATTCATATCTCTCCACATTCATCTCTTGCAGGCACAGCCATGTTAATAGACCAGTGTATTTTCTTTGTGTTTTTTATGTGTATACCGTCTCCATAGCTATATTCACATTTTTATATTTGCTTTCCTGTTTGCTTCTTTCTGCAGTGTGAGTACTCCCTTTACCAATGGGTTGGAGTAAACCGATAGAAAGATAGGCGGTCTGATGCCTGATAACTAGACAGCCAATGACACGTAGATACAAATCATACTTGAATCAAATGGGCAAAGCATTTTCCCTTTGTGCTTGGTGCTGAGACCACAGTCTTCCATCTCAGAACGTAGGTCATTTTATTTCCACTTATTCCAATTTTCTGGACCTAGATTGCACTCCTGTAGGACTTCCTTTAGGTACGTATCAGATTTTAGGCTAAAAGATAAAATGCAGCAAGAACTCATGTCCAGTTTTACGCTAGAAACCAGGTCAGAATACCAAAATGGCGGCTTCTCCCTCCCCTGTCCTTGCCTGGGTCATTCACAGCCCACCCCCGAAAGCATTGGGCTTTGGAGACATCAGTATCCTATCCCAGAGGAGCCCACTGACAAAGAGTGAGCCTGAGGGGGGCCTCTCCAGCTGAACTGCCTCTTCTCTGGATGGCGTAGCCAGGGGGAACAGTGCCTTGGCTGTTCCATCTCTTCTGCCTGGAAGCTGTTTTCCCTGTTTTTCCAGAGGCCAAGCTAATGTGACTACACAGAAGAACATGACATTTCTTATTTTAATTTGCTTTTTGGGTGATTTTTAAAATAGACATTTGAACCAGACCTGCCTGACAAACTTCAGCCAGCATTAGACAAGGGGTGATTGCAAATTTGGGGCAAAGAAATGTGACAGAATGCAGCCCTACCCCATTGAATGAAAAAAGACATTCCTGAGGAGAGGTGGAGGCAATGCAATGTGTGTGCTTGACTTGCCCCCAAATAAAAGGGTGGCCAAGGATCTCAGGGGCCCCTCTTGCTGTTACATAAGTGCGATTTATTCAAGAAGGGGGGGGGCTATCATCTTAGAATGTCCCATTCAGAAGGGATGCTGCCTGATCGGAAACTGACATCCATTGCAAGCCTGAGCGTCCGTGATTTTGCCCCTGCCTGATTGATTTCCTCAGTCTCGAAAGCAACCACGTGGAGTGGGCATTTTCAGGATAGCCTCTCTGTAGACACAGAGAGGCATCATTGCTTGCTGAAGGTTGATCAGCGGTAGCCCTGGGATGTGCCCTATGCTCATTTCATTGTAATCCAGGGATTCTTGGGGCTGTAGCCTTCTTTGAAGTCCATGGGTCTGTATTCAGATGATAAAACTAAGGCTTGCCCAGTTTGCTGGAGGCCACCAGCAAGGCCAAGGCAGGGTCAAGGCCGGGCCTCCTGTGCCTGATGTGGAGTCCAGCACTCAGAGCTGCAGTGTTTCCTCCTCAGTCATGTCTGTGGGTCGTGTCTCCTGCACATCCTTTCTGCCACGTCCCGTGGTACCCACAACAGCCCACCTTAGCAGGCCACGGGACAGACGTCATGGCCAAATTAGCGTGTGCTGGAAAGAGCTTCCTCTGTCATTACCTCCTCCTGCGCCCATTCCTCAGAAAGGTTCTGTGCAATTCAGTTCTAGGAAGTTAACTGTTTAAGAACCAGGGATGTTTTCTCAAGGCAAGAACTTTTCTGCAGAAGATTCGCTCAGCATGATTGAACACTAATGTTCTCCCTGGGTGACTGATGTTTACCTCTTCAGAATGGAGGGTTTGGTGTAGTGTTTTTATTATAATTCTTTCCCATAAGCAACTATCCTGCAAATTGATAAGAGTTCCTTATAATTACATGGTAGTGCTGTGTGCTTAGCACTGCATGCGGAAGACCTCTAAAGACAGAGTTAAATTAATACGCAGGTGGCGGCCAGCTTCAGAGTCGCAGAACTCAGCTCATTCTGCGGAAAGGTGAATCTAGGGCCCGTCTCACCACGAGGTTAGGACCAAACCCAGCACCTTGCACTTGGAAATGGAGAGGAGTTCCAGCCAGAGGTGTTTCCATCAGACGCTTTGTGCAGCACCAAGCTCCCCCTGGCCACTTGTGTGGATGGCTCACTGGTAACCCCGGGCTCGAGCAACTCGCCGATGTCCTCGCTGTCCTCTCCACAGATGGATGGACGTACCACGCGGCCTCCAGGCTGCACACCATCAGTGCCCCCTCGCTGCCCAGCGCAGAGCTCCGGGCTCCGGCTTTGGCTTGTTCATAATTTTCTGACACTTTATGGCTCTGGTGCCCTCTCCCGGGGCCGGCAGCCCCTCAAAGTACAACGTGAGCTCCATGGGTGATGGGAAGAGAGCTCTAACTGGACATGTAGGTTGGGGCAGGTGTTTAGTAGACCATCAAGGAGATGTCCTACAAAATGCCGGTCTCCTAGATGAACTTGGGCACCCACAAGCCCCTCCCCCAACAGTTGTTACTGTCACTGCTGTGTCCACGGCTCCTCCAAGCCCCGTTCCCAGAAGGGCTGGAAAGTCATTCCAGGGTGGCGGGGAATTTAAAATTCAAGTCACAAAAATAAATAATTAAATTTATTTACCTGCTTCTATGAAGCAGGTGCCGAACAAGGCATTCATCCTCACAGGTCCCCGGGCCCAGTGCTCCAAGGAGGCAAATGACCCCCCAGGGTTACTCGGCTGGGAAGGTGAGGAGCGCGACTGGGTGCATGTCACTGGGCTTTCTCTACCGCATTAGATGCTTTCCCCAAGGACATCTTTGGTCCTCTCGATCCCTCGGTTGTCTGCTCTGGTGTTACCCACCTTGCCCCATCTCAGATCCAGTACGACGTTGCTGGAGGGAGAAAACGGGGTCCACTTTGCGCAGCTCCTGGGGTCGCCGTCCTCCCCGGAGTCTACGTCAGTGATCCTCCTGCTCCAGTTTCCACCAAAGTGCCCCCTGGTAGAAGCCCTGAGAGGGACCGCCAGCTGCGCCCATCCTCCCCCCGCCCCCACCAGCACCCTGGGCTCCCTGAGCAGCCGGCTTCGCAACTCGGCCGAAGTAGAACCTGACGAGAAGGGTTTGAAGTTTGAGCCAGGTGTCAGAAAACTCTGAACAACCCGAAGCCGAGGTTTGCGGATATTTTCATGCCTGGATACTTCTTTCAAGGGTTTTTTGATGATGATATTTATGTAGCATAGCATAGCCTATGAAACTTTACTTTTCTAACAGCATTTAAAAAACAAAAAGTTACATTAGCAGAGATCAAATGGATAGACAGAATCAATACTTTGGCTCGTCATTTAGTTCAGCGTTTTAGCAAGCAAGAATAAAAGGAGAAGTGGAAAGGGGCTCGGCGCATGACCGCGGGCTGGGTTCTGCACGAGCCGGGTCCGGAGGCTCAAGGTTACCAGGAGTGCACTGAGCTGGGGGGCCGAGGAGTGGAACAGTTGAGCTTGTGCTTCAGCCTTGGCAGAACGTCCACTGCTGGCCGAGGGAAGGCTCTTGTTGGGCCCTCACCTGGCCGAAGCCACAGGGAGGGGGTGTTTGTACACACGCGCCAACGAGAGGCATAAGTCAGCCAGCCGGCCACTTATTTTAAACCATCAAGTTACCAAAAATAATACCTGCTTCTATTTTTCCTGTGTACTTCGTGTCACACAGCCCTGAAGTTCCCCACCCTGTTCCTGGGAAACTAGAAAGAGGTTCTGTCACTGTGTCAGCCCCAGAGAACCTTCTGGAAGACCAGTCACTGGACCCGAATCAGCCCACAGCTGCACTCCAATGTGTAGGGAGGCACGTCTGCAGTCACTGGCATGTTTCGTCTTTCTTTGGAGAACTTTTACTTTTTTAAATGTGGTAGGACATACTTTCATTGTAGAAAATGTGGGAAATGCAGATAAGCATAAAGACAAAAAGTCACCCATGTTTCCTCTAGCCAGAGATAACTATTATTAATACCGTTCAGTCCTCTTTCTCGTCATACATAATTTATATGTACCGCAGCACGAATTTACATTTCTTTAACAAAAATGGGATCATACCCTATAAACTCCTTCATAACTTGCATTTTTCACCTAGTCTGTTAAAATATCATTTCAGCCAATTACATTTCTTCCACGGCATCATTTCGTGGTAATCCGGGAGGCCTGCCTCCAACTGTGGGACATTTCAACTCATCTCAGTTTTTAGCAGTATTATTATTAATTATTATTATTGCTTTAAGAGAAATGTTTCTCCACCTGTGTCCTGGAGAACACTATTGTTTCTATTAGTATCTTAAAACAGTGGCCTGTGTTCAAGGGGTTTAGGGTTAAACACGGTTAAATCGTTATTAAAAATAGGACTTTTCAGATCCATTAGTGTGTTAGTGCAGTTTTTGGATTTCAAAGCTCTCGTCACCTCTGCTCACATACACACACACACACACACACACTCACAAACACAAACACCATAGAAAAACTGTCCTATAAAAAAACATTTAGAACTTGAATTTCTAGGTCAGAGGGGCTGGTTTGCATTCCTAATAATGTTCACTATAATTTCATTTTAAATAGTATCTATTATTACCAATAGGGCCTATTTTGTACACTGAGATTTAACATATCAGGATATAGCCATAAATATCTATATAAACCTAAGTGTGAGTGTTGCTGTTTTTCCATGTCTGGTATTCCTATGTTTTGTGAGTACTAAAGCTGTGAAGTTTTGGGGAGTATTTTGGGGAGATATATGCAGGCTTCTAGAAGGGTTTGGAATCTTGTTTAGGAAAAAGGGTGATCTGACTGAAAATTTTCCTAAATCATCTAGAAGGATCTGGTGAGCCTCCCTCCCTGAGGTGGGTTTGGGTGCAGCCGCTTGTAGGAGGGAAAAGCCAAGTGCTTGATCATAAAGCCCTTCAAATCTAGGCCACACCAGGTAAAATTCCCCAAGACCATGTCTAAGGGTGAGCCCTGTCTCAGAAAACCACGCTGGGAATTGTGAACATCTTACCGACGTAGCCAAGAAAGTCTTCAGACTTTCTCAGTAGTTCTTAAGCAGAACAGTTAGCACTGCAGCACTACCAGGAGCTGGCAAAACTGGCTGACCGAAAGTTTAGCTGGATTCTTTCACATTCAGCCTTTTTTATTTTGCTGATGCAAAGCCCTCTCCTGTCTTGGTTCCAGAGGGGAAGAGCGTCCCATACCCTGGGACTTGAACGGGCAGCCCTGAGTGAGACGAGCACTGCCAAGCACCAGGCAGGCAGAGTGTCTGGGGGAAAGGAACTGGTCAACAGCAAGTGCACCTGGGTGAAAACGCACCTGCTCCTTCTGCGGCGAACTCTTGGCAGAAGTTCAGACCAGCCATGTGGGCGGCGCTGAAGAGGTTGCCTGCCAGTGGCCTTAAAAATTTCCATGCTGTTTGACCCTGCATTCTCTCTGGGATCCATGTTAAGGAAATAACCAAGCAACACACCACCTGAAATGTTATGCCAATATATTTATATTTTATTTATATGAATGAATATGGTGGTGGAGGAAACTTAACTCTCTAATAACCATAAGACGAGGATGCAGCTAGGGGATATCTGTTCACTGAATGCAGGATCATAAATTTTGATAAAAGATTTATCAAGAACTTAGTGTGAAACATTTACAACTGTATGGAGTATCATCACAACTCTAATGCTAAAACTTAAGAGAAACAAATACATTGTTAAACACGTTTTTAAAAAGAGTAAGAGACAATATATCAGAATATTGGGTTGATTTTGAGTGGTGGGACTATGGGCACATTTGGTTTTCTGATTTTAGCCATTCTGACTGGTGTGAGGTGGTATCTCACTGTGGTTTTGATTTGTATTTCTCTGATGCCGAGTGATGTGGAGCACTTTTTCATGTGTCTGTTGGCCATCTGGATGTCTTCTTTGCAGAAATGTCTGTTCATGTCTTCTGCCCATTTCTTGATTGGTTTATTTATTCTTTGGGTGTTGAGTTCGATAAGTTCTTTATAGATTTTGGATACTAGCCCTTTATCTGATATGTCATTTGCAAATATCTTCTCCCATTCTGTCAGTTGTCTTTCGGTTTTGTTGACTCTTTCCTTTGCTGTGCAAAAGCTTTTGATCTTGATGAAGTCCCAATAGTTCCTTTTTGCCCTTGCTTCCCTTGCCTTTGGCAATGTTTCTAGGAAGAAGTC
>CM052888.1:7365664-7394953 GCA_028534135.1 Potos flavus
AAGGAAGTTGTCCAGTTTCATTATTCTACATGAGGCTGTCCAATTTGCCCAACACCATCATTTGTTGAAGAGACTGTCTTTTTTCCATTGGACATTCTTTCCTGCTTTGTTAAAGATTAGTTGACCATAGAGTTGAGGGTCCATTTCTGGATTCTCTATTCTGTTCCATTGATCTGTGTGTCTATTTTTGTGCCAGTACCATACTGTCTTGATGATTACAGATTTGTAATAGAGCTTGAAGTCCAGAATTGTGATGCTTCCAGCTTCGGTTTTCTTTTTCAACATTCCTCTGGCTATTTGGGGTCTTTTCTGGTTCGATATAAATTTGTTCCATTTCTGTGATGGTATTTTGGTAGGGATTGCTCTAGGTAGCATAGACATTTTCACAATAATCGTACTTCCAATCCATGAGCATGGAATATTTTTCCATTTCTTTGTGTCTTCCTCAGTTTCTTTCATGAGTATTCTATAGCTTTCTACATATAGATCCTTTGCCTTGTTGGTTAGATTTATTCTTAGGTATCTTACGGTTTTGGGTGCAATTGTAAATGGGATCGACTGCTTAATTTCTCTTTCTTCTGTCTTGTTGGTGTATAGAAACACAACTGATTTCTGTGCATCAATTTTATATCCTGCCACTTTACTGAATTCCTGTGTGAGTTCTAGAAGTTTTGGGGTGGTCTTTCGGGTTTTCCACATAAAGTATCATATCATCTGCAAAGTGTGAGAGTTTGACTTCTTTGCCGATTTGGATGCCTTTTATTTCTTTTTGTTGTCTGATTGCTGAGGCTAGGACTTCTAGTACTACTTCTAGTACTATGCTGAATAGTAGTAGTGATAGTGTTCCTGACCTTAGGGGAAAAGCTCTCACTTTTTCCCCACTGAGAATGATATTTGCTGTGGGTTTTTCATAGGCGGCTTTTATGATATTGAGGTATGTACCCTCTATCCCTACACTGTGAAGAGTTTTAATTTTCATTTCTAATCAAAGCAGCAATACATTTTGTTTAAAAGAAAATTATTCAGCAATTGTTTCTAAGATCAACTATATTTAAATACAATGATAGGATCCCCCCCGCCCCCAATCTCATAAGTTGTATTTAAGGATATAGAGAAAGAATCAAACCATTTTCAGGTAGACTACTAATGGAAACCACATTCGTTCCGTTTAGAGGAGTCTAAACAAGTGTGAATGTAAGAGGTAGAACCGGGAGGGATGAAGTTGGAGGGGCAAGAGAAACCACAAACACAGAGTGGTTTGGAGACTAATGGGCTCAGCGAGGTGAAATTTCTGGGACAACGTCACACAGGAAGCGGTTGGCCCCAGGATTCAAATGTTCTCCTCATTGGTGAAAAGGGGACAGTGACATTTAATTCAAAAGTGGTGAGATTTAAAAGGACAAAAAGGCATTTCAGCTCAAATTTTGCACGAAGTCTTGGGAAGCACTCAGGAAATGGAACTTTATAAAAGTGGATCTTCTCCTCTGGGGTGCCCGGCCTCAAAAGAGCAATCAATGGTCTTGACTCCAGAGGAGAAGGACAAGCTCCTTGTGAACATCAAATAGTCAGGATAGCTGGGAGAGGCACACAGCATCCTTCATCTGAATGAGTGATCATCTCAGAGATGATCAAATAGATCTTTTATTTGCATATATCTGTGGGGAAAATTAAAAGCAGCTTTTATTCTCCTGCACTCCAGATGCAGCCGGGCAGGGCCTTGTAAACAGATCAGCTTAGAGGAGTGACGATCTTCCTGAACGGTATGGCGTGTTTCCTAAGAGCAGGCTGCCCTCCCGCCAGGGGGCTACACACAGGAGCCAGAATGAACCCGTGGTTCATTGCGTGGTTAGTTTTGGTCTTTACATGGTATTCAGACGGGGTCCCTGGAGTGCTTCTGTTGGTGATTGCAAGGAAGTCAGGGCATTCACTGGTTGAATAAGGTGGTAGGGAGGTGGGAGTGTGGTGGCCTTTTTTTTTCCTACCCAAACTGAATGCAGACTCACCTGGACTTTCCACTCTAATTAAAAATTGTGAACTTGGTCCAGTGGGAAAATGAAAGACAAAGTGCTTCTGCCTTAAATAAGGAGACTGGCTGCTTGGGGGTATTTTATATAAATAGTTACAGATTCTGACAACGTGAAGTTAAAATATGTAAACGGAGCACCTGGGTGACTCAGTTAACTGTCTGCCTTTGGCTCAGGTCATGGTCTCAGGGTCTGGGATTCCACGTCAGGGGTGGGAGGGGTGTCCCTGCTCAGTGGGGAGCCTGCTTCTCCCTCTGCCCCTCCACCCCAGCCCCTGCTCGCTCTCTCTCAAATAATTAAAAAAAAAAAAGTCTTTAAAAAATATAGGTTAAAAAAAACTAAATGGCAACACCCAGTAAGGATGCGGTTGTAAAAAAACAGAAACCTGTATGTTCCGCTGGTTGTAACCCTTCCAGACACCATAAGGCAATACGCAGTAAGAGCCAAATAAGAGCTCTTGGACCCAATAGTTCCATACCTGCAAATGTATACTGAGGAGGTAAATTCACAGGAGGGAAAAGCTGTATGCATGAAGATGCTAAAGGAGCCATTAGTTCTAAGTATTCCAACACATGAATTTCCAAACGATGACCGACCAGCAAGCCGATATATTCGGCATTCGTTAAAATTACTGAAAAGTGAGGAATAAGACGATTGGCAGGAGGAAAAAGGGAAAAGAGGGGCAGGCAACCAAATAGTACAAAGATGTAAAAGGTAATAAACAAAGATGAAATTCTCTGTTGGAATGTGGTCTTGAAGCCTTTCTTTCTCTTTTTAAGAATTGCCTTTAGTGTTGGTACCTTAATTCCTCAAAGAGGTGTAATCCAGAGCAGTGTTTTAAGGGATTGTGTGGAGAATATTTTGTGATGTCCTTTAGTATTCTAAAATGAACTCAACCAAACTAGCTTGGATGTGTTGAATGGCACAAAGAGTTAACCCGTGGGGGAAGTGTTGCTATTTTAGAAGCTTTTTCATTGTAAACCTCTGAAAATCGTACCTGCTGGTGACCAGAACGGGCAGCCAGTGAGCAAGGCAGGCTCTCTGGCCTGGTGCTGACCTTAATGAAAGTAATCAGGCCTCCCTCACTGCAGTTCAAAACAAAACCACCCAGAACCCCATTTTAAACAGCAAAACCACAAGCCACAGCTTCAGTCTTTGCTGGGGATGCTTCCATTTCTTGTTTCCTGTTGATAGAAGGGTCTCCCTCGATCAGCCATGGAAGTGAAAACTGGCCGCCTTGGGGAGGGAGAACCACTCAAAAGAAAATGACTTGAGAGCAACCTTCTCTCTCCTCCCGTTCGGGGCGGATCCCACGGCGCTGCGCCGTGGTGGAGAACTGGCGACACGGAGTCCGTTAGCGGTTAAACCTGGGGGGACAAGGCCAGATGCCGACCTGTTCATAACCAGGACCAAAGGGAAGGTCTGTGGGGCTCGTGCTGGATAAATGGCATGTACAGAAATAATTTGCCAAGTTTATACTCGGCGCTGGGCACCAGGACAGCTAGGTCCCACGTTTGGGTACAATACCAAATAAATGCAGTGCGCATATGCTGCTGGTCTACAGGTTACCCGTTAAACAGTGCGATGTAGCAGAAGGCGCATGGATTTGAAGGTGATAGACCTGGATGCATATACTGACTCTGCTGCTCAGAGTAGCAGACTGTCGGTAGGTTACTTCGTTTCTGTAAAGCTCCAGTTTCATCATGTGAGCATGAAATAATGGGTGTGATGTGCCTAGACCAGCAACTGGCAGGTAACCCGTAAATGCTCAGTAAATAGTATCTGCAGTTCGTAGCAGTGATAGTGGTACAATAGGATCATTATAATTAAAATACGTATTACCTGTGCATATATATTAGATACTACGTTGCGCAAGCACGCACACATACACATACCTGACTTACGGTGAGCAATAGCAGCCTTGGATGTAGAATAAGCTAAAAAAGGAGTGAGACTCACGTTATCCATTTGCTCACCTTATGCAACGTGAAGATATCTACAGACCCAAAGTTTAGCAGGAAAATTGAGTAGTTACCCTAACTTTGGGTGTCTACAATGTAGCACCGAGTTTATGCTTGTTGAGTGAATGATTATAAGAAGTCTTTGTCTATCTGACTTAGAGAGCTTCTTGATTTGGGGGAATACTCACCTCTTTGTCAGGTTCCCCCAAGCCTTTTCTTACCCTCCTGATGCAGGATCCATATGGGAATCAGTCAACCCAGTGACCTTGACAGTGCAGGGAGGTGGGCAGCCAGCAGATTCTCCCTTGGATCTCTTTGATATTTTGGGTATCACCTTGGCTGATGATACTCCAGTGTCTTCTTTGTACTGGCTTAACTTCTGCCTTCACCAAATGCCTACAGCTTAGCTAGAGTCAGTCACCTCTCCGCTCAGCCCGAAGAACTTAGATGATGCATCCTATTGGAAAGGATGTGTTTAAGCTATCAAAGTGGTGGTGGCCTTAGTGCAGGGAATCTGCATGATTTTGACATCACACCTGGTATTTCCCGGCATTTCAGCAAAAGCATTCCCTCCATCAGGCCAAAGTGGATTTCCTTACATCCCTGCTGGAGTGGGAAGAGGAGTAAGTGGGAAAGAGACCCCAAATGCCCCCATTCTGATGCACAGAGAGATTCTGTAGTCACCAAGAACTTGATAATTACAGGGGGAGCAAAGCACTGAGGACCAAAAGAACCCACTAGAAGTAATAACAAAACCTCTCAAGGTGAAATTAAACAATAGTCACTTTTCTTCCTCTTTCTCCAACAGAAAATGTGATGCTGGCATGCTAATCACGGGAGACAACTTGGCCCACAGCCACAAAGCACAAAAACAAAACAAACTCTGAGAAGAAACAAGAGCGGTGTTTTCCTGGCATCTACAAGAAGCGCTTTATTTTTCCTCTAGATTTCTTTTCTAAAAAAAACAAAAAACAAAACAAACATTTAAAGAGACAGTGCAAACTTCAGGTGATAATATTCAAGCATGTTCTTTTATTAAGCATAGGATGGGAGGAGAGGAAGGTGAGGCGGAAACGCTCAAGCAGGATAACCAGGAGGCTGTGAACCTCCAGGATCAGGTTGCTTCTTGAAACTGTAAATGAGGAATGAAGGGAACAACTTTTTTATCCTCTGCCCCCAAAATATCCTGTATATTCTCATGGATGCAATGCTTCCTTTCTTGCCTGCCAAGGTGTCTAGGGAATGATCTGCAAAATTCGTTTGTAATAATCGCTCAAGAATTTTTTTGGGCAGCTTCGGCAAGGGGGTCGGTGGGCCAACCCTTTTGTGACCCACCAGCTCTGTCTAGCCCACCCATTTCTAAAAGTGTCACCTCCCTTTCGGCTGGCTGGAACAGGGGTCCCAGAGCTCTCCCCCAGTCACTGCTGCACCCACTCAGGGTTGGTCAGGACCAATGAAAGGATCAACATTTGCTGCTTCTTCCCTAAATAGAAGGAGGCCAGCTCCTGGCTCCAGTGGGGCTGTGGCAGTGGCTGGGGGGAGAGGGGGCGCCTGGCTATTGTAAACAGTGCGCGAGAACGGCCTTGGGCTTCCCCCACGAGACAAGGAGCCCGCACACCAGCTCAGCGTTCACCTTCCAACCGGCCACCACCAGGAAAGCAAAGAGACGCCAGCCTCGCCCAGCCCCGGAAAAGAGAGACGCCCCCCTTGGCCCTGCAATTCGCATCCGTACTTGATATTTGTTTCACTCTGTCGTGACTACTCGTATTCCCTCTACTCTGGCGGATCTGTGGGGGGGAGGGGGACGCGGAAAGCCCCCCCCACCGGCTAGTCAGTTGGCGGGGGTCCAGCGGCGGCAGCTGCGCAGGCGCAGACGCGCGGGGTGGGCGCGCGCGCCGAGGCTCACCGGGCGCTCGCCTAGCCGGCCTGGCCGCCGGGTCCCTCCTGGATCAGCCTCTCGCTGAGCGCCCACAGGGCCCGCGCCGTCTCCTCACTCTGAGCCTCCGGGGACGGCACGCAGCGGCAGCAGTTGTTGAAGTACATCCCTCCCAGGCCCTCGAGCTCTGCAGCAGCAGCACAATAGACGGTGGTGGCAGCTCCTTGTTGCTGACATCAAAGGAAAAAAAGACCAAAAAAAAAAAATTATTTTTGTTTGTTTGTTTTTAAGAAAAGAGGTGACGAGCTGACTTCATCCTGTCTGGGAATTAGCAAGCCTCGCCCTGCCTGGTTTGGCTATGCCTGGATCTCAGCATGGCCAAGGGTACTGAACTCCACACCTGACTGTAAAAGGTATGATGTGACATCCTGGGAAAGAAAATTCACCAACTCTGCTGGGGTCACTTTTTACACCTCATAGAAGAAAAGGCTTCAGAAATAAATACGCATATCAATCAATCACAGCAGAAGTCTCTTCTGAGCTAAGAGAAAAAGATGGCATCCTTTTGAACGCCCAAGAACAGATTCATCCAACCCACTGACTGACTCATGCAATTTGACACCAAGATGCTTCTAGAACCTTCTGTCTGAATTAAATTCAGACCAACCACTCTAATGGCCCATCGAACAGAAAACCCAGAGAGGGACTGGTGCCAGATCTTTCCTTTATTTTTTGCCCACGGTGCTGTGTGAAAATGTCTGAAACACACATAGACGTGGACTCCCTGCCATACATACGCGCCTCCTGCAGACACATGGCACGTGCATTAATTCATCCAGAGCCTGTGAAAACCCTTTTGTAAATGTCATATTCACCCCGTATTTGCAATCGGACAGTGACAAAGGGGGTACATTTCCTCTCAGCCCACCTCAAATTGTAAGTTGCAGTGAGCACGATTGATTACTTTCGATTCACCTTTTGAGTAACAGTCGGTGCGGTGGCTAGGGCTGTGTATGCCGGTGGGGCACCATATCATCCCGGCTGACACAGTGCTGTCAGGGATGCTGTAAAGAGGGCAAGAAATCACTTTGCTTTGCAAGCCATAATTAAAAATAATAGGCTGGTGTTCATAGGGAGACACGGTAGGCACGGCTCTAATTTAAAACCAATACAGTTTATCTGGCATCTTATGATTATTTATGTGCATCACAGCCCTTGCTGCACCAACTAATTATCAGCTGATGGGGGGGGGGTGGCGGAGGAGAATGGAATAGGTAATGGGGATAAGGTCACCATTAGGGAAGACACTAAGGGCATTTGACAGAGTGGGAAATGCATTTCTGTCCCCATCTAAAGCCTACCACTTTTCCTGCCCCTACAAGGTTGATGTTGTGCCCAACCAGAGTGCTTCATGGAGAAACATCCCCCGCCTCCCCAGGTGGTTTGGTCTGTGCATACTGCGATTGCACTCTAAAACCATTGGGTGCCAAGGTCATTTTGAGAATCAGGATCTCCAGGTGTTGTAATTTTAGGAAAGTGCTATAAAGCAGGCTTGAGGGTTTTTTTTGTTTGTTTGGTAGGGGAGGACTTCAGTGTCCGTTTCTATGGTCATATTTGAACTAGTCTGCAAAGTAAATGGTTAAACACAATTAAGCGACCGGATTGTGGGGAGCGGGGTGGGGTGGAGTGGGGGTGGGTATCGTCAGACTTGAGTTCTGATGATTACTGGCTGCTTGACTGGGTTGGAGAAGTCCACTGGTTCAGAATTTGAACACCCGACAAGACTTCGATTTAATTAAACACCAATTGGTGTTTAACTTCCTCAAGCCCCTCGCCATGCCCACTCCCCAGATAGCCAGTCACTTGCTTGGATTCAGCTATTTCTTTTCGAATTGTGTGGCTCAAGTGTAATGGAAATAAGCTCATGTCACCCAAATTTCCTCTCACTGAATTATCATTCCTAGTAACCCTTAGCTTAGCACCTGGCACATTTATCGAAAGAATTTCGAGTAGTTTATCTGACTCCTCTGCATCCCATGTGGGGAAAAAGGGAAGCAAAGTGCCTCTAAAGACAAACTGAAGAACTGAGATGCTCATCCCGGTAACTCAAGCCAAATATCATCTTGGCCTCGGTCCTTAGCAGAGTTCAGGTGGAGATGGTGTTTTGCATAATTTTCTGGATATCTTAGATTTTCATTTTACTTTGCAGCTGCCAAAACCACCAAAGAGTGGTCAGGTGATTTGCCATCAGCTCCCAAGTGCTGAGAGAATCCAGTCAGCTCATCCCCAAAACCGAGGCTCCCCACCCCCGCTCAAGAGTGCTTATAATATCAGCATTCCTACATCATGACAGTGATCAGGATCTCTCCAGTCCTGAGAGAAGATCGAAGTAGGCCACTGGGGAAAGCAGAAAGCGGAATTCTTCCAAACCCAATGTAATATCTTGCCACCGTCACCTTCTAAAATGGTATCACGTTGCACTCTTGCACTGTTGGAATGGTCTTTTTGCAAAGAAATTCTGCACTTCCGTGCAGACTCAGGATCAGGTAGACGAGGGAGCTGGGGGGCATGCCTCTTTCCTCCATGGAATCTAAAAGCAATTGCTGTTGACCTCATTTCATGTCAACCGATGTGTGGCTACCATGCTGGAAACCATAAATTTTAGAAAAGCCCCATCTTTTACCAAGAGCTGGCTTTGATTCCTTTGCCACAAGGCTCGGGGTGATACACAGTCTCAATAGCATCACCGGTGAGGCTGGCTTTGTTGAAAAACGTGGTGCAGTCGGGGCCCCTGAACGCAAAGACCGCGTCCTCCACTGCGAAGAACTGCAGACGTTTGGCAAAGCCAGCCTCCGGGTTCTTGCTCCGTTCAGCTGGTGCCTGCTTTCCTGTCCTCTCTGGTTGGACGCATGAGTAGTGAGGGTACCTTTCAGTCCCAACCCCGCTCCCCTCCTGGCTTCTCGGGGAATTCTCTTTTCAGCTGTACCCATGGCAGCCTCTGAGTGACATCTTTATAGGATCAGATGTGATGACAGTTTAATAACAAGTTCTAATTTTTGGCTCATCAGCTTTTTGGTCTGCCTATCATGAGAATGAGACGGAGCCACATTAGGGAAATCTCATTAGTAAATAAGCTGGTACTGCTGATACAAGATAAAACATTTTTAAACTGATAAAAAAAAATTTAAAAGAGCCCTTTAATCACCATCAGATGACTTTCATGCCACTTTTTGGGGCATCGGTACATAATTCAGATAAGATGAAAGAGCCGTGTAAAGGAAATAATGTTAACAACTCTGCTATAAAATATTTGAAACAATGTCTTGTTGGTTGTCACCACTGCGCTACTGATCCATTGTGATAAAATAATAGAAACACCTTGACACATAACACTGGCTGGAGCGGCGGGTTCCCCTAAATGAATTTTTAAGAACAATTTCTCGGAAGTCGGTAGGTTGCATGCTGTTGCAAACCCCGGGAACTAGGGTATCGTGGCTCCATCCCGGGGACACGGCGTGAGTTACGGTGTGGAAGACACTGGGACTGAGAATTTCTGGGAAGCCCAGCAGAATCTTTAATCATGCCTGAATGCCATTTCTGATCTAGTCAAACTTTTGCGAGCTGCTAGAGGAGAAGTGTGCCATCAATCTTTATAGTGTATGCAAAATTACCTACGATTCTTTTTTGGGATTAAGTTGAGTATCTTGGTAATAAGGGTTCATCATTCTCTTTCAGAAATAATTTGTCAGATTTGTGGTACAATCTGCAACTACAGAAAGGTGGGATTTAAAAAGCAGTTGTTTGTTTATAGTTGAGGCCCTGAGATCTAAATTATCCGTCCTTCCAAAACCCTTTGTTAGGATGAAAATGTTAAGTAGCTGCTTTTCATCAACATTTATTTGATAACCACTGGCCATCAAGTTGGAGCTGTCAGCATGGAATACAAACAAATATTGACTCTTTTAAAGGAAAAGGTAGAGGTTTCTGATAAACAATATATGGGAGAGAAAAAAACCACCCACATACTGCTATTTGTGATGCACTGGTTAGTACTCTAACGTAAGTTATATTTTAATAAGGATACATATTACACAACGTTCAGTTTTCAAGTTCCTCTATTTTAAAATGCATGCTTACTTACAAGGAAGAATATATTCCTGTCGTAAAGTAGATTTCACTATGAGACGTATAAAAAAATATAGACACGCTGTCACGGAATATCTATATATTCAATGACCTCGAGAGTAGTAGATGTTCTAGGATTGCTTTACTACAGACATATTGATACCGGGATATCGCACGGCAAATGCTAAATGAGTCCGTTCGACAAAAAGTAGTTGTGTCAAGAAACCCGGCACGGAAGTTAGCCTGAGCTCGGAACCCTAAAGGCACGGAACAAGAGCCCTTTTAGAAGTGGGTGGTGATTATCGTGCTGAACTCCCGGGACAGCGATGGCAGGAAGGCAACCCAGGTGCCTCCCCAAACCCTCCAGGCTTTCCCTGGTACCCACCCGGCGTCCGTTAGGCAAACCGACACCTGTCGGGTGCCCCCAGAACACGGCAGAGACGGAGACGAGGGGGTGAGCGCTCGTATGTCAGGTGGCATCTGCCTGCACCCCCTCTCCGTCTTTCCCTGTCTCTCAGGAATACTCCCGGCAGCAGAGTCTGGAACCGCTCGACTGGAAAAGGGCAACACCTTGTTTCAGAGCTCATCTCCGGATACCTGGGTACACCTCCGTTCCTCAAAAACAATTAGGGTTTCAATCTCCGACGTGAGAGGCAAACAAAAGCAAACTGCCCCCCAAATGTTATCAGTTCCCTACCTACCGTCAGAGAACAATCTTTTAAGCCCCCAACATGTGCCATGTGTTTCATTAGTTCATGGAGTCAGCGTGTGGGGGAGTGAGGTTCAGGGGCCTTCCCCAGGAGCCCGAGCACAGCCACCAAGTCACCCCCTTCCTCCTCCACAGAGCGTCCGAAAGGATGCTGTCCTCCAAATTGTCACGCTCTTCCAGCAGCGGTTGCCAGCAGGGACTCTTGGAGGGGTGACAATGGCTAGCACGTACTGAGGGCTCACAACTGGCCAGGCACCACGCAGAGAGCTTTAGAAGCGTGATATTCGAACCCCCACCCAGCTCTCTGAGCCAGGGACAACTATTGTCCCCATTTGTAGAGAGGCCCCGCTTCATACCAGAGATTAAAAGCAACCTGTCCAAAGCCACACGGGTAACCACACAGGTCGACCCGCTCCAGAATCCGTACCCGCCGCTGTGCAAAGCCTCCTTCCCAAACACGGGACACAAACATTTGCATGTTGCCCATTCCCTGCTGTGTCTCCCCCTCGGCCGAAGCTTCCTTGTGAGGGCCTCCCTCCCACCTGCTCGGCCTCGCCTCGCCTCGCCACTGTGTGAGGCCCCGACGCAGCCTGGGGTGAAAGGGGTTGTCATGTGTTCACCTGAGAAATGTTAAAAGGACAATTTTTCCATTGTTGATTTAGTCGGTGAACTAAATTGAAATTATATCCATTTGGATTAACAAGATTGAAGACTCAGCGCCACCTCGGAAGATCCAGTAGCAAATGGCCCTTAACAGAAAGGTCACCTGATTCAAAATGCCACCTCCACGAGCCAGATTTGCCCAGCTAAGGAACCTGCTCTTGGATGACAGACCTTTTTTCAGTGCCTGACCTGAACCACATCAAAACCAGTGAAACCTAAGCAAATCTCCATCTTACACATTCGCATACATGTCGGATGAGTGTGGCCTTTTGAAGGAGAACACCGGACGCGTTCTCTCAGGTCCGGTCCCGGTTCCCCATTCCCCACCCTCCCCAATCAGCGCCTAACAAATTTACTCCTACGAATCTTGAACAACTGATTCCCACAGAGGCTTGAAACCGTACGGACTTGGATACATGCAGATACTTACTGTTGGCATCAAAACAGAACTTTTTTTTCCCACAGCCTTTGGGAGTTTTGCTAACTCACAGGCTGTTCTTAACATTTATTACAGAAAGGAAATACTACTCAGTTTCTCAAATAGGAAACAGTGAAGAAGATCAGGAGTGCAGATACTTGCTTTTAACTGTGGAGGCTTTGAAAGTCTGAGAGAGTGTTCCAGAACATCCATTTAGATCACATTCAGATTTTCAGCCTCACAGAAGAGAACGTGCCCACTCGAACGCAATGGGCTTTGACGGTGGGTTAGTATACTCTCCTCCTGCTACAAGGAAACAGGTTTTTTTTTTTTCTTTTCCCTTTGGTAAAACAGGTTCTCAAGTGTGGAAAAACCTCAGAGGTTCTTTTCAGTGGACTTGTCTCTCCCCCAGTAGGTGAAGGCGTGTCATTCCCCAGGTGACACTGGGGACACAGTCTATGAGGGGGGACCTTGATGATGGGAAGACCAAGCAATGGGCTAGGCCAATCCATTACCATAAATGCAGCTGGTCCCAGAACAGCCCAGATCAGAGCCCACAATTGCAAAGGGAATCTTGAGTGAAATGGCTGACAGAAAACAAGCGTGGTACATCTTTGGAGAAACAGCCACAGGCCTCCATTCAGAGACAGTCTGCAAGGCGACACGAAACCTTTCTTGTTTGCACTTCAGGTATCCCAGATCTTATATCCCCAAATCCAAGTCAGAGTACAAGACCCCACAGCATTCCCCTTGACAAGACATGAGTGAGTTTCTAGCAAGATTGTTAACGGAGTTTTAAGAAAATGGCCTGGAGACCAGGGCAGAATGAGATGGAAAGCCAAGGATGGGCGCCACGGTTATTCCCCTGGGACATGTTTGCAGGAACAAGCTCAGAGACTAGTAGGTTCAGGATGGAAAGCTGGAAAGGATTTTTTTTTTTTTTTTAAAGACAGAAGAATATATTTGTCTTCACTAGCTTTAAGTTTTGGGGAGAAAAAGGCAGCCAATCCCAACCATCCAAAGAGGCCCAAAGCCATGTTTATTCTGGGAAGGCCGGGCATGGGAGGATTTTCACTTAGCCTATCAGCGGGATTTAAGGGCGCGCTGACCTTGGTAGGCTTTCAGGACCTGTGTTTTGAATTCAATGAACTGTTCTGAACTTTCCCTTGAAATAAATGAGGCCCTTTTCATACCTCTTCTGTGTTCCAGAATCCCTGCCATAAATGTTCCAAGGGCTCCATGACAGATTTATGTCTGGTCTCAAAAGAGTGGAGGAGAAATATTTAGAATGATTTCATCTTTCCGAGACCTGCTCTGGGAGATGTGGGGTGGGGTGCGGCGCTGTGCATGAGGGAGAGGGACAGGAACGGCTCATGTACAATCCGGGCGGGCACTACTCCTCCTGCTTAGTTCCCCTTCCACCTGTGTCCGCCAAAAGCATCCTACAACCAATTGGGCCTGAGAGACGGTCTCCTGAAGAGTAAGACAGGATGCCACTGACTGACTGTCTCCTAGCCATGGAAGAAGCCCCTAGCCATTCCGTGCCAGTCTTGCCTGGATTGCCCACATTCCTCAAAGTTTCTTTCCAAATGGGGAGTTCCCTTGCTGCGATGGAAGAATGCCCTGGGCTACCCATTCTTCCACGGGTTAGTGCGAAACCACTAAGCAGAAGAGCCATAGAAATTTGCCACTAAAATATGCATTCTTCTTCCACATGGGACAGATCTGATGGCCGGGCTGCCTCCGACGCTAGCGCTGAAGGACTACTGGGTATTTTATAAGCGATAAAAGAAGATATTTAGCGTGTGTTAATTTGAAACATTTTACATTTTTACTCTACTTTATCCTCAGTTATAGCTAGCTCTGTATACTGTATATAAATGTATGCCTCTGTATTTGCTATGTATACTGAAATAAACCTTTGAAATAATTGCCAGGCAGAATTAATGGGTTCTGTTCCAATATAACGATGCAAAGAATATCTTCACAGTACAGGTGAAATGAAAAGCTCCCCCCTTCCTTTCTGCTGCATGGACTCACCCCGCCGAGTCGGCCTGCCACGTTGGCTCTTTTAGAAAACCAAGAGCTGACTGCTTTTGTGAGCAAGCCAGATTTCAGGGCAAACCCGAATCAAGCTGTTTGTTTAGATTTTAAGGTAGACAGTTCACTTACACCTAGGTCACAGAAATATCCTACAAGGTAGCACCGAAAGACATGGAGGGTTTGGGGTAGGGAGAATAAAACCCACAGGGTCTTCTGATGGGGCCACCGCCAGAAATTAACTCTTAACGCCGTCTTCCAGAAACGAATGAAAAAAAATGGACTTGGCGATAATTCCGATCTCACAGGCAGGCACCCACGCCTGGCCCCGCTGTTTGCATTAGGTTTGTGCGTTTTCATAGCAAGCTCTCTACAACAGATCATTTCTCAGGCTCAAAGACGCTGGCCTTGTTAATATTTCATTTAGAACATACTGTGGAGAGCGTCTCATTTATATTACTTCCATAATTAATGGTGATAGCTTAGGCACTGCCTTTACACAGAGAGATCTCGTCACAGTGGTCGATGGGTAATGAGAAACAATAGATATTTCATTCACCAGCAGCTTGTTGCTAGTTAGTAGGAAATGATCGTGTGTGCTGTTGCTTTAATTGCCAGGGTAAATAATTCTGCCTCGGTGTTAGTGAACATTTTAAAGCACTCGATGCAAATAGACTAGAAATAAAACAAACAAAAAAAAATTACCTTGATTATACACCACCTTAGCATAGAAAGTTACAAAGGTATGTCTTTTTTTAAAAATTTATTCTATCATGCAAATATTCTCTAAATATGCATGTGCTGACTACTCATCTCCTGTATTTTAGGAAATACAATTAGGCTGCCTTTCTCTTCTCCTATGTAGACTGTAAATAACTGTAGATCTTTCTCTTGTTTCCCTATGTAAATATATGTAAATACTAACAAGCTATGCATGCTGATATTCTAGGCAATTTCAGGTACTTTTATAATCTGAAAGCATGTACTTGAACTGGTTTGTTAAAAGGAAAAAAAAAAAAAAAAACTCTCTCAAACTCTTTAAAGCTGAATAGAAATTAAAGATTTCTTCCTAGATGATTGTGGTTTCTTTTGTTTGCTTTCTCATCCCTGAACAGTGCTCCACTCACGTTCCCTCCCCTTCTCCTGGGGAGGAGACACAGGGGCATGCACTTGGGCCAGGAACGATATGGAACTACTTGGCTTTCGTTTCTACTCACTTTCCTTGGGTTTCCTAAAGAACTTCTAGAATCATAAGATAGGCGTCTTTTGGACTCTTCTAGCAAAAGAATCTGTAGTTAAAAAAAAAAAAAAATCATATTTGTTGCTCCTCTATGTGTCAAGCACAGTGCTAGGTGCTTCCCCCCCAATCCCTATGAATAGATCCTATCATTGCCATTTCAAAGATGCAGAAACTGCATCACAGTAAGATGCACACACACCTAGAGTGACAAAACTATTACATGCCTCCCAAACCCTGAACGTATGCCAAAGGTCAGTAAGTCAACTTGTTCTGCGAAAGGTCAGAGAGAAAATCTTTTCGGCTCTGTGGGCCATACAGTCTCTGTCACAACTCAAATCTGCCACTGTTGTTAGGAAAGCAGCCACAGCACATTCACCAATAAATGTGGCTGTGTTCCAATAAAACTTTATTTACAAAAGCAAGCAGAGGGCCAGATTTGGCCCACTGGCCTCAATTTGCCAACCTCTGCTGTACACCCAGCCAAAACTCAGTTGCTCTTCAAAGAACATGAACATTTCCCTTTCGAGTATGTTTATGTGTTTAATGGACTGGGGAAATCACTTGATCAAATGAAAATTCTCCATTTCTTCCCTGCAGGTAACAACACTATTTGTAGAAGTCATGAAATAATAAGGAGGTGAGCAAAAATGAAGTCCCTTGAGCCTATAAATCAAGCTGTCTTCCTCAGACAAATCTCATTGCCAGGTTTCAATTTAGTTACCTTTTGTTTTCATAAATGGGGATGGAGGAAAAAGGTATGAAACACTAAGGTAAAAAAAAAAAAGGAGAGATCGAGCAACGCTCACTCTTCAATGAGGGGAAGGAGGCTATTACCTCAGGTATCTATGGAAACCAAGCAGCACGCAAACTTTTTAATGGTTGGAAAACAGCGTTTGTGTTTGAAGAGGTTTTTCCCAAGTATGATGCTTCAGTGTAAATGCATTAATTGACAGTTTCCTTCGGGACTTTTTTATTGAAGTGTCCAAACTTAATTTGATGGCACAGGGAACTCTCGAGCCCTTGAAGAATGCTGCAAAGTTAGGTCTTTAGAAAACTGAGTGGGCTCTGGCATCCCCTACAAATCTGAGCCTACTCTCCTGCAAAGCAAGTGAAGAACCAGCCCTCCCTCCCTGTGGTTTTCCCTTTAGAACGCCCTCTGAATTCACCGCGGGCTGGGAGAGACCCTTTCTAGCCTCTATCCTAACAAGAATCAACCACCTCCTCCGCCCTGCAGGGACTGGGGAGAAGGAGAGACCTGCGAGTTCTGCTATCCGGGGGGCAGCATGGGAGGGTGAGACTAGCCCAGGAACTGAAGCCATTTTTGCCTTCAAAATTCAAGTGGCAGCAGTCTTTCTCACCAACCTTACCCAGCGTCTCCGGGTGCCATGCTGGCCATGGAGTCCATTGCTTTCCTGGTTCCCTAGCCGCAGCAACCAGACCCAAGTTCACGTCCATGTCCCTGGGGCACCGACATATGAACCACGGCCACAATTACTTGTTAAGTGCTATAAAGTTCGAGACACCACTGCCCACCTCTCGCCCCCTAGGCCTTTCACACATACCTCCTCCAACTCTTCAAATCTCCCTGTGCAATGTGCCTAGAGAAAGGGATACACTGATGGACCGATAGGTGAGCAAGCAAATGCAGTTAAAAAAAAAAAAAAATGCAGTAAAAATACAGAATCTAGGTGTTGGGTAGATGGGTGCTGCTACAATACTCTTTCAAGTTTTCTACTTAAAAGCTTTGATAATAAAATGTTGGGAAGATCTACACATCCATCCCTGTGGGGCAGGATACCCATTCTACTTAAAAGCTTTGATAATAAAATGTTGGGAAGATCTACACATCCATCCCTGTGGGGCAGGATACCCATTTTACAGTCGAGAAAGCTGAGCCACTTAAGTATCACTGAGTAGCCAGAAGTTCTCCACCTGGTAAGTGGTGACATCCTTCTTGAAATTCATGCCCACCTGGCTCAGGCGTTCCTTCCATAAAGGGCCACGTGCATCTCTATTCTATCTCCCCGGGCACTTAATCCCATCCCTCTAATTCTACGGGTCAGATTTTTGCCTCAAAACATGAAAATCGGTTTTGCCATACTATTCCCACCAGGCAGGTGGAGATGGGGTCCCCAACTCAGAGCCAAGAAACCAATTCTCCCAAGAGCAAAAGTGATCCGCACGTGAAGGGATGTGAATTCGCGTCCATTCATTGGGTGGCTATTTAATTTAGCTTTCGTGTCTGAGTTCCTGAAGGCGGAGGGGTGTTCTCGCTGGCTAGGTGCGGGAATGCTGATGCCTCCTAGCCCGATGAGAGTGTCTGCGATTTGGACCCCGAAGTCCGAGATGGCGAGGTGTGCGGAGTGCTCGGGGGAGTGGCGCGGAGAAGCAGGAACCAGTGCCAGACGCAGGGGGAGGCAGGGCTGCTGGTCCCGGGGCCACACCAGGGCGCGAGATGGTTGAATGGGCAACCCTCTGGCCCGGCCTGTCCTGCTCGCAGTCCTCCATCTGACCGTGGTCGACTCCAAATTTTAGAAACTAAAAGACAATTTCAGCCCGATTCTGATTTGGGGTAGGGTGCCCCCCCTCCCCCAGCTCTGCTTCCTAACTTCATATTTAAACTTTTCTCTAGTAGGAAATTCTCCTCCAGGCTGACCCAGCACACCCACTCTTTCCCTTCAGACCCTAGAAGATATGAAGCCTACATGTGTGCCCTTCGGTCCCCCCTCTGGAGACTCACTTGTCACCTGCCCCAGCACCTCACCTTCTGCTGATCACCCAGCAGGGTTATTGTCTTTGAGCAGCTGGTACCTCCCACCCTGCTAATCTCCCTCCTTCCAAATGTATCCTGAGTCTCGGCCGGACAGCTGCCTTAGAGAGGGCTAGTCCAATCCCAGCTGCCATGGCCAACAACAACAAAACAATAATGACAATGACAATGACCTATGAGTACCTCCGATTCTCACAGGCACTTCGCCGGGGAGGTATTAGCATGGAGCCCGACAAAAGCCAAGGAGGCAAATCCACTCACGGCCACGTACCCGGGAAGGGTCAGAGCTAAGATCCAAACTGAGCTCGTCTTGGTTCAAAGCCCATGTTCTAGTTCCTGACTAATGTTCCTTCTGACCCCACACTCTGTTCACTCGATGGCATCCTGGAATTAGGCACAAATGTGGAAAATGAGCCCCATCGGACTGTGCACATGTCCCCTGCCTGGGTGATTTAATCCCTGATGGCCAAGCTGCTTTCTACAGAGCCTCAGGGACCCTCCTCCTCCTCTCTGAGCTCCCGTTCTCAGTCCTCAGATGCCTGGCTTCTGGACCGGTGTCCTCCGCCTCTGGGGGTGTTGTTTTTGCCTGCATATGATTTTGGACGTTCCCTGAAAGGGTCAGAGGTCCTTCCCCTACAATGTTCCTCTTCTACCAATTGCTTCTCAGGCAAAGGAGGTCTCGGAGGCTGGCGAGGCTCAGGTTACTACCTGGCAGGAGCCACCAGGGCAGGCCCATGACCAGCCAACTGCAGCTGGAACTCTCCTGCCCTCCAAGTTCGGAGAAATGCTCAACTCATGACGATGGGATGCACCGAGGAACATCTTACTCTGCATTCTCCCCCTCTGGCTGTCCCTCATAATTCCCTGGTTGTGAAAAGGAAAGTGTACCTGGTGTGGTGTACAAAGGAAAGTGTACAAGGTGTGGGTGAGGATATAGGCCAGCGGCGTAGCCGGCCCTCAGACTGTCACGGTGGTTGAAAATCTGTCCCCCACCGGCTGTGCCCTCTGGATTCCTAATCGACCGACTTTACAATGCAGGCCCCTTCATGTATGAATCCTTACGGGGCGTGAGATCTTCTGGGGCACATTCTAGCCAAGCCCTAGACTTTTTGCAAGAGCACTCTGGAAGTAGCTTTATCCACATTTTATTTAGAGGTAAACTGAGAACAAGTAAAATGACCTAACAAATAATTCTTGTTTATGGAGTTGTGATTTTGTGTCGCCTGCCTGCCTCGTGCTAAGGGATTCACGTGGCTTTAACTGCTTTCAGGAAGGGTCCCGCCTCTGCCAGATTTCTCTGAGGCCACTGACCCAAATTACAGATAGGCCCTGACTCCCAAAGAGGCAAAGGTCAAAGAACAAGCGGCAGAGTCGGGGGCTGAACCCAATCTCTTGGACTCCAGAAGCCCACTCTTGACTCTGGCAGCAAGAGAAATGGGAATGTTCTCACAGCCAGCCAGACACAGGAGCACTGTACACCTACAGTTCAAGACTTTACACTATCATTGTGGTGGATCTTTCAACACCAGTGAGTAGCTAACCTTTTTGGAGCATCCTACGCTTGCATGACATTTTCATGGGTACCATCCCATTTGTCAGGCTCCCATTTGATAGACATGGCATCTGAGGTCCAGAGAGGTTAAGCCACTTGCCCAAGGTCACACAGCTAGTAAGTGGTAGTGCTGGCATTTGAACCTGAGCTGCCCAAGCCCTTTCCTTCTTTGCTGTGTGGCATCTTGGGCCACAGACGCCAGGCCTTCACAACGACACTTGTCATTTACCCAGGGGTAGATACATGTCTCCGGTTAGTTGCTCCATAAGAGGCATCCCAGACTCAGGAGCCTGAGCCTGATGCTAAAACTGGGATGGAGGTCAGGGCTTCAACGATGCATGAAAATACAATGAGAGTGACTCCACGTGTTGGTTCCCATGAATCTGTGATCCGAGGAGGGTGCAGGTCTTATGAAGGATAGCCTCCCAGTAAGTGAAAAAGGGGATGGGTCTGTTTTCCTTCCTTGTATTTCATATCTACTGTTCTCTAAAGCTGCTTCTCATTCCCTAGATTTTGGTAAAGAGCCAACTGATTTAAACTGTACTACCTATAAGGGCAGAGCCATAATTGTTCCAGATTTCAGTACCATTTAATCCCTCCCTAGAGGCTGAGAAGTAGAACTTCCTGTTCACTGGAATGCCAGGGCTTCAGACTCAGGACCACCCGTCATACCTAGGGTCCACGCATGAACCGCCTCCCACCGTCATGGTGAGACGGGCCCTGCCCTGTGTCTTGGGTGTTCCCGTTTCCACCATAATGAATAGGAAATCAGGAGAATGAATAAATTGCAAAGCTGTAGGTTTTGTCTGGTGTTTCTACGGCCATCAGGAATCTGGGGTCACCATCACAGCCATCCTTTTGTGGGGGGTGAGGACTCAAGTAAGATAATTAAAATTTACTTTCCCATGAGGTGCTTTGCTTTGCTTAGATGACACGACCCCGAAAAGGAGAGTTGTTGACGGTTGGTTAATATTTAGCGACTGGCTCACTGGAACCTTGAGAGGGTGCCTCGATCTGCAGTTTCTGCCAAAACCCATGGTGGAAATACCCTCACCGTGACCGTCCCAGCGTGGGGCTGGGAAGAGGTACACGCGGTCAGCCTGTGGGAGCTGGTGTGCAACGGGGCTCTAGCACCCAGCCCACGGAGGGAGGACCCACGGAACACGGCACTAGGGACTGTCTGAAGATCACGAGGCAGGACAAAACAAGTCACGACCTCAAGGTCATAAAACCACGGGGCACGTCAGGCACAGCGGCAAAGTAGAAACGCAAACCAGTTTAGGATACCCGGGGGTCAGCGTGAAACAGACCTATGACATTTAGATTTGGTTCAAGTCGGTCCCCATAACCTAAAACCTGACTGCACTCAGGTGGCTCCCCCAGCTCAAGGTAACCATAGTCGCCAACTTGGACTGAATCGGTTATGAGTCCTAAACGCCATTCTAGAAACTCAGCAACAGCATCTCATTTAATACCGCAACAACTCTGCAAGGCAGATAATGACCTCCCCTCGGAGATAAGGAAACTGAGGTTCGAGGACCTGGAACTTGATCAAGGTTACACAGAGCTCTTGATATGCAGTGCCAGGATCCAAACCCAGATCCGCCTGACTCATTTCCCTGGCTCCCTGAGAACTGTGTTCTCTAGAAGTTCAGCATCCTTAAAAACCACACATTTCTTGCCTTAGCTGGCATCCATGTATCATAACCAATGTATGTGCCCCCCCCACTATGTCTCCCACTGAACGATAGAGGATCTGGGACTCTGGGGGGTTGTAGGTGAGAACAGAGCTGTGGGAGGAGGGAATGGACACTGGGGAGGTGGGGCGTCAGGGAGAAGAGATGGGGACCGCTTATCGGATTGGAAGTCTCAAGACAAATTATTTTTTACATATTAAAGGACAACAAATTATTATTTTTTACATATTAATGGAAGCTGGGCATATAGACTCAGAATTCACTCGTTTTGCCCTACAGCACAAGCCCGGTGAGCAGAGATAACCCGCTGGTATCTAGGAGCTTCCAATACACAGTTAGGGGACACGTTCTTAAGCTGAAGGCCCTTTGGTTCGGTTTGTCCACCAACAGGCAAAGACAGAAGAGGAAGCTGTTTGTGCGCAGGGCACCGCTGTGACGTTATCAAAGGTGATACACCTCGAAGTTGTGCTTGGTTTATGCTACTTCCTCAGATGAACGCACAAACAGGTTTCTTCTGATTAAATTGCACGAGAAGAGTCTGTCCTAGAACTTAATGATACTACTGTCCCTGCTTTCAAAGTGAGTATGTTAAACAAAGGGGGCTTTGCCGTCTGAGTTAACCCAATCTTTCCTGTATGGAAGGAACAGCGTTTACAAACAAGGAAGAGGAACCAGTGATGTCGGAAAGGAGTGAAATGGTCTTTCCCTTCTCAGCTGAAATCCCGGACACATGAGTGTCAAGAAGGTCAAACTAACCGAGCTGCCGAATTTGGTCTAGGATCCCACGTGCCACCATCTGGAGCGTTCCCCGCAAACAGTGCTTGTCTGACTGAACTATTACCCCCCTCAGCACCAGCCCCTTTGCCAGCTGCCAGTGGCCGGTCTAGACAAGACGGCCTACCTATCTAGCTCTCTCCTCTCCCTTTCCTCTATCCCTGTACCCACTTCCACGAAGGACCCTCAGGTCGTGGAGGTACGGCTTCTCAGTGAGCACGTGGCTCTCTAGCAGGTGCTGTGGGGTGTTCCCAAGACCCCCCTTTCTGGACCAGGGGCCACTCATTTCTCCAGCTGCTGGGCACTGGGGGTCGAGTCCTTCCTCGGGAACTGTTCTCAGCCAAAGGGAGCTGCCCTGCCCCAGGACGCGCCCTCTAGCAGGCGGGCCGCCTCCATGCCCACCCGGCCTCTCTATTCCAGTCCAGGACCTCTGTGAAGGGCCACCCCGGTGTCAGGCTCCCGGAGACCGGCTGATGGGTCTGCTGCTCCCACGTCACAACTCGATCCTCACCCTGCGCCCCCCTGCCTGCCACACAGCCCCGCAGGCCCGGCTCCCGAGGGCACTGCCCGCCGATCCCGCATGCCAACCCCGGCCGCAGTCTGCCGCCTGGACAGCCAGCCTGCAACTCAAGACAGCTGTCTGGCTTCGGGAAATACACTCGACCCTTCTGACGCCGTCTTCTCATCCGTAAATCTGAGATGCTGATACCCTCAGAGAATAATTTTGATGACTCAATCAGACTGTGCGTGCAGTGCACTTAGAGGAACCGGCATGGTGGGAGAAGTACCAGCCGTAGTCCTGGGGGCCCGTGTTCCCCTCAGCCCACACCATCCTTTCTTGTCCTTCAGCTTGGGGGGGACGGTGTGGTGAGGAAAGCATAGACTTCAGGGGGTTTCTGGTTAGACACGGTGGATTCAGGCATTTTTGCCTGCAATCCCTCCAGAAACTCTATCAGACGCATAATAAAGGGGGGGCGGGTAGAAACTATTGAACTCCATGATCAAGAAACATCAGCAAGAATTCTGGAAGATGGGAAGCAGATGGAGGAGAAGTGGTGACTCCTGACTCGGCAGAGCTGTGCCTACAGAAGGGGGAGGCGCCCAGAACTGAGCAGTCCACACGACACAACTCGGGAACTGAAGAAGTGACAGAGGCTGGGACCAGGGAGAAGAGAACCCGGAAGGCTTGACCACACTGCAGGAGGTGTCCACAAGGAGATCTCAAGTGGGGCAAGTGTGCGTGAGACACCTTGCTTCATCACCAAGTTCCAACGTCACCTCCTGTGACACACACCTATCCTCACCTTCACTGCCCACCCTGAACCTTATTATCTGGTTCTGTGCCTGCTGGAGACTATGACCTCGGTGAGAGGCCTCTAGCTCCCTGTCTGGTGTCTGGCACACAGTACATGTGCTTAGCGAGTATTTCTAAACAGATGAAGGCAGAATGATTGAATACCCTTTGCAAGGCAGAGGAAAATTCTATCACTCAAACTTAGTTGCTGCATAAACAAAACCACTGGTCAGATTTTTTCTTTTCCAAGCAATTGTTGGTTTGACTTTGACACAGTTGTTTTCTACAAGTTGTGACTCACAGCAGAGCTACATTTTACACGCTTCCCACGTGCCAGACACTGACCTAAGCTTGCTTTCTCCCTCTCTTTCTCAACACACACATACCGCACACGTGTTGTCTTCACAACAATGCTGGGAAATAGATTTGTGATTACTTCTCCAAGTTGACAGAAAACTGAGACACACAGAGATTAAAGAACTCTCTCAGTTCTTACTGGCAAAGCTGGGATTCGATCCCATGCCTTGTGACTCCAAAGGCCATGCTAGCATGGCAGGCCAGGAGCTAAGATACTTCCGTAGGTCCCAAGGAGATGCCTCGTCCCTGAGCTTGCTTTCCAGCAGACTTCTGAGAGGCTCTGGGCCCACAGGGTCAGCGGTTTGCCTGCAGACACCCTGCCATGAAGGAAGTGGGCTTGGGCTGCCTTATGGAGCCCTGGCCTCTGTGGCTAGAGGGCTGTCCAGAGCCTCACTCCAGAAGGAGAAGAGACGAAATCTCAGAGGGCCTTGACACTGTGATGTGTCCTCTCACCCCTGAGATACCAGTGAGGCGAGGCCAGAAGTCTGCACCTCTACCAAGCAGAGGGAGAGCCTTGATGAAACTGTGGAACCTGGTAGGGGATAAGTGGCCTATTTGGGGGAAGAACCTATAGGTGCCAAGTCCACAGGGATTCTGTGGTAGGTAGTAGAGCAGGTGTGAAACTGAGCTCGGGCCACGGTATGGATGAGGCGGAACCAGAATCCTGCCCACCTACTGATTCAGCCTCCCCCCACATTCCACCCCGGTGAGAGGCGCTGGACTTGGAAATCTTCTAGGGATCCTGACTTGTCTCTGGTCCAGGAGGGGGTCTTTCTTCCCTCTCCACCAAATCAATAGAGTGTGACCTAGGGTTCTTGGCTGGTTGGGTGACCTGCACTGAGAAAAGGGGCCGGGGGGGGGGAGGGGCTAGTTACAATATTTTTATTTTTTTTATTTATTTTATTTTTTTAAATTTATTTACAATATTTTTAAAAGTCTAAATGAAAAGCATGCTTTATCCATGGAGAGACAACACAGACCGTGACTTCTGAAATCTAATTTGTTGGGTGACCACCACCTGCCATTATCGTAGGTCCCAGGGAAGGGAGATGGGACGCTTCCTTAAAGACGAGGCTCCAAAACGCTGGCCCACCTGTGAAGCTTTTCCCTCAGGCCACTTCCTGCCCCGAGTGCCAGCAAGACCTAGTGAGCAGGCACGGCAGAGACAAGGCGGCAGGCAGCTGGTCTGGGGAAACGCCCCACAGCCACTGAGGCTGCCCGGGCTGCGCCACACTGAGAGCTCCCGTTCCACCACCAGGAGTTCCCACAGAGATGCTCTTGCTCCTCTGGGCACTTGGTTGTGAACGTGGCCTGTGTTTTCTACTGTGTACTTTGAAATTCCCACAGAAAACACCAGAAAGAGCGTACGACACAGTGAGAATGGAAAGCATTTGCCTTGTCTCTGGATCACAGAGGCCAGACTGGGCAGAAGATTAGCAACCCTTCAGGGGTCCACAGCCACCTAGACCAACTTCTCTCCACTCTTCATCAGCCAAAATGAAACAGCAAAAGGGTGTGAGGGCCAAAGACGACGACATGACCCTTCTGGCTGTCATTCAACTTCTCCCCAGTCACTGGCAACAGTAGTGGCTGGTCCCTCACCTCAGTCCTGTAGCCCCATGACAAAAGTGGAGCTCAGAGAGGTTAAGCAACTTGCCCAAGGACACACAGTAAGAGGCAGAGTTGGGACTCAGATGTGAGTAGGAACGGTTGGGCCCTAAGTTCATGTTCTTCTCACCATTCTGTCTCTTGTATACTGAGAATCAGCAAAGGGGATAGATGGGCTCTACGTAGAAAATTAAAATGAGAGGCAAAATAACTAACTAAATAAATAAATAAACCTAAGTGAGAGGAAGGCTGCCTTTATAAACATGCAGAGTCATGGTGCTCAGCTTCTGTGGTGCTTCTGAATCACCTTGCCACCTCAAGAGAAATCTTTCCACACTACGCCTTCCCTTGGCCAACGAGGACTGTACCAAGTACAACCCCACATCTCTTTCTGCTGTCCGATCGTTTCTTGCACTGTCTAGAGGACAAGAAAATACCCACCGCGCAATAAGCCCCTTGAAAATGAGATTTTCTTTGCACGTGTCCCTCCAGCATTTAGCACTGTGCCTGGCAGAGGTGCTTGGGAACCATGTGATAAATGAATGTGTGAGTGAGAATGAATGAATGCCTGAACAAGTTACCGAAACATGGGGGCACTTTCTGCCCCATTTCACACCAAAGGGAGGCATATTGTGGAAATGACTCATGAGTGGCTATCCAGACTTTAAAAATACACACATTCCTTATTAGAACTGGCAGGAACAATTTTGGGCCGGAGAGCAGAGCTCCCTGCCCACTTAATATTACACAAGGTGTTAACTACATTATCTGGAAATACCCTATGACTAATTCCCCATCCCTTATCTTGAGGAGAAGAAAATTGTCTTTAGCCTGAATGCCCCAGATTCCTGGTCAGTTTATGTAAGGCGTTTCAAGTGATTGCGGTATTTTAAGCCATTTTTAGCTTAAATCACCTGATGTGCGGTGAGCCCAGAAAACCTGATCTCTTGCTCCCTTAAACTCCCTGTTTTTCCACTAATTTTGTTTAAACTCCTTACTGCACCCTAAGTACTTCTCTATTGAAGAATGGGTTTATAAGTGCACATCCCCTCAACTATGTGATTTTTTTAAAAGTCTTCATTTATTTATTCGAGAGAGAGAGAGAGAGAGAGGAAGAGAGAGCATGAGAGGGAGGAGAGTCAGAGGGAGAAGCAGACTCCCTGCTGAGCAGGGAGCCTGATGCGGGACTCGATCCTGGGACTCCGGGTTCATGACCTGAGCCAAAAGCAGTCGCTCAACCAACTGAGCCACCCAGGCGCCCGTGGGTTTGTTTTTTTTTTTAATAGATGATTTACTTAGCAGATTGCCCAGTACCACCCTTGGTGCAAGGCTCTATTATTTTTTGGGTGATCCCACATTCACCTAGGTCCAGGGCAGGTGGTAGCGATTCTTTATCATAGGCTCTTTGGTAGTTTGGTCCATTGAAAATTTTCTGCCCGGTCCAAACAGGATTTGATAGAAACTTTCTCTAAATTATGTCTCAAATGAACCTCAGTGATCAAGAGAGGAGCTTCCACAAGACCTTCATCTATCAAGAAGTAAAAAACTGGGCTTTCATAAAGTAGCTGGAGAGAACGGCCTTTACTTTGAGCAGTTAAAGCTATTTCTCAGCCAATAATTTCCAGAGCAAAGCAGAAGTCAGGATGTCAGACAGACTTAGCATCTAGGTCCTGATTTCTTGCAATCTCAGTGGCCTTTTCCTCTTATCAACAGAAGTCACACTTTGTTTGCCTTTGAGCATCTTATTACAGATACAACACCTTTGACACACGATTTTGTCTAAACGTGTAGACAAAAAACCTAACAATGATTCAAAAAGTTTAGGTAACACCAACAATTATTTTTTTCTTTTTTTTAAGAATTTGATTTCATTAATTTTATTTGAGAGAGAGAGAGCACAAGCAGGAGGGCGGTGCAGAGGGAGAGCGAGAGGGAGAAGCAGGCTCCCCGCTGAGCAGGAAGCCCAGCTGGGCCTCTGGGATCATGACCTGAGCCAAAGGCAGACACCTGACCAACTGAATCACCCAGGTGCCCCAAACTAGTTAATTTTCTAATTCAAGGGTCCTCAATCTTCCTTTACCAAAGGGCAGGAAGGGAATATTTTAGGCTTTGCAGACTGTCCTGGTACAACCACTGAGCCCTGCAGTTGTAGTTCAAAAGCAGCCTCTGGACAATACATAAACAAATGGGGGTGGCTGTGTGCCAATACAACTTTATTCACAAGAACAGAGCTGGCAGGATTTGGCCCGTGGGCCACAGTTTGCCCTCCCTGTTTTACCTAACACTAACGACTTAATCGTCAAAGTAACACCAGCTAGTTTACCTTCTAAATGGCTTCTCTCCCTTGATAAAATGGACTTGCTGTTTGACTAAACTTTTATGCCAGTTTAATCCAGGAAATGTGTTGCTAAGACCCCTCCCAGGGCCCGAACATCCAGACACATTAGTAAATCCTCTGGTCTTTGGAATTCATATCCAGACTTCAAGCAGGAATCCGTGCCTAATGGTTCCACATTAATTTTTGTGAATTTTTCCCAGAAAAAAAAAAAATTGTTTTGAAATCATTTCCATGGGAAGATAAAATAATGAAGAAATCAAATGCCTTCAAATGAGTACATCTTCATCTTTCTTCCCCACCCTACTCCAGATCTGTTTTCCCCAAGCAAGATAGTGTCTAACACCACTGGGAATTTCTAAAGAGTTAAATTTCCAAGAAAAATCATTCAGGTCTTCATTGCAAAATGCCAAATAATCACACACACCACCACCACCACAGCCCACTCCAGGGGGAACAGGTAACAATTTCCTATGCCTGAAATTTCAGTATATCCAAGCAAATCAGAACAGCAAACGAAAGCTCCCCGGACCCCTCAGCAACACCCTTCATCTCTTCCAGTTAACACCTGTTGTAGAAGGAGAATGCCGAACCCCTTTGATCGGAACGGGGATTACTATGAGTAATTATTCCTGCAGAAATATGCTTTCCTAACAGTGGCCTTTTCAATCTGCTCAGTTTTTCAGAAAGTTAATGCTACTTGGGAAGACCATGAAATGCACAGGCAAGAGGAAACCTGGTGCTCCCAGGCTCCCAGGCTCCTTCCCCACGTTTATACAGAGAAAATTGTCTTTCTCTCATGATGTGTATATTTTTTCTTGCCTTTTTCGCCTGCAAGTGTCTGTCGCTCTTCCATGGAGAATCCAAAACCTTTCCACTATGTGTCACAGTATAGATTTGGATGCAATAAAGACTATAATTATTGAGCATTTATGAGAAATAATATTTTCCCTCTGGTGCACGTTAGCTGGGCTGCTCACACACAAGTGTGAATACTAATGCCTCCAGCATACCTTGGCAACTGCACGTGGGGAAGCAAAGGAAAAAGAGCAGCAAAAGAAGCAAAGCTAAAACAAACAAACAAAAAACAGGAAAAGCAAACACTGGTCCCCACTAGTGCCTCTAGAGAGCAATGCGCATTCCTCGGCGGCGGCAGGGCGTGGGGGGGTAGTGGGGGGAAGGTCTGGAAATAAAGGTGGCAGTTTGTGTGCAGGATTTAAACATCAGGCCCTTGTGCTAAGAAGCTTGGAAGACCGAACCCAGCAAGGCAACCAAGAGGCATGTCCTGCCTCCCAACAGGGCCTAGAAGGGTTGGCTTGCTGTATCAGCACTGAACTACAAGTTTGATTTTCTAAGGGTGGAAATGAGGTAAAACAGAAAAAAAAATGGTTTTCGGGGGTGGCGAAATTAGTAATTCTCAACAAAGCGTGCTTATAGCCCAATGCCTGACGGAGCATTCCGTGAGAAAGGGATTTGGGAAATCTTCAAACAGAAATCCATGGCGGCAAGATGGCGGAGGAGCGGGAGACTTGAGTCACTGGGTCCCAAGCATTCAGTTCATACTTATCAAACCATTCTGAACACCGACAAACTCCACAGGAGACCGAAGAGAACAATAGCAGCAATTCTAGGAACAGAAAAGCAACCACTTTCTGGGAGGTAAGACGAGCGGAGAAGTGAATCCGAGGCAACACACGGGAAGACGCGGGGGGAGGGGCGGCTCCCGGCAGCCGCAGAGCAGCGGGGCACAAAATCCGAACTTTCAGAAGTCCGCTCCACTGAGGGACGTCGCCCCAGAGGCTAAGCGGGGGGTGGAGCCCTCGCGGGGACAGTGTGGTCTCAGGAC
>CM052888.1:7395453-7532119 GCA_028534135.1 Potos flavus
ATAAAGGTTTATGAAATCCATGTTTAGGGGCAGTGAAATATTAGTTGTAGTAATGATAACCTCTATAGATGAGCTTATTTAGCTTTCGCAAAAAGTCTATGTGCTCAGCCGGGATATTAACTTGTTTAATGCGGGAGGAAACCGGAGCATGCAGCATTTACGAAACCTGCCCCAAATCTTCCAGATGGTTAAGTGGTGGAGCTGGGATTCTGACCCAGGAAGTCCGGCCCAGAGTGTGGGATCTTCTACCCACTCCCCTGAGAATCCCAGCCCTCAGAGAGACGTTTCAGCTCCTGCTCTGAACAATCAGTGTTGTCTCTCACCACATGATTTATATTTTCTTGAGCAGCGCCAGTGATTGAAATCCTGTCACACTGTGATCCTATGACACCTGTCAGAACACGTGTCTGCTTTGGGGTCCTGGGATGAACACTGGCTACAGTGAGCGTGCAGTGACAAATCAGCGCATCGGGGATGGCCCAGAGAACAAGACGAAAGGGGGGAAGACAAGAAATGTGGACGAAGGTTCCCTGAGTGTCCACTTCCTCATTCATTAGAGGACTGAGGCGAGGGTAAAAGAGAAAGTTCTTAGTGGGATGGCCAGAGGACGGTAGATGCTCCATGAACGGCAGTTGTACTGCTAAAACCTGTAATATTATTATGGTTCTTGTTATACGCTGAATTGTGTCCCCCCCAACACTGCCTCAGAACATGACCAAAAAGAGTCTCTGCCCATGTAATCCATTACAGTGAGGTCCTGCTGGACTAAAGCCCTTCGTCCTACCTTACCGGTGTCCTTGTAAGAAGAGGAGACACGGAGAAAATGCCATGTAACAATGGAGAGAGAGTCGATGGGCAGTTACGTGCCAATGGGACCGATATTGCCAGCGATCCACCAGAAGCCGGACGAGGCAGGGACAGGTTCTTCTCCAGAGGGGCACAGGCCGCTGGTGCCCTGATCTGGGACAGCCTTCATGCTGTTTCAGGCCAGTCGCTTTGTACACTTTGTTAGGACAGACCCAGGGAGTAATACTTCACCATTCCTATTACCATTCAGCTCCCAACCCTCCTTATCAACCCCAAATAAGTCAGCACAGCCCTGAACATACACTGGAAGGATATACACACCCAGAGCCGCGATGCAGAAGGCACCTGGCATCAGCTTATGACTGCAGAGGCCACGTACAAAGGAATCCAGAGAACCTTCTGCATGAGCCTTATCGAGGCCAGCAGACGTATCAGTAATACACACAAAGGCCACCCCCATGCACACACACACGTGCACACACACACATGCACGTGGAGGCATCTCTTGTAAATACATCTCTCTGTGTTTCTTAGTCTCAGGGCTCGGCTTTCCAAGCACCAAGTTTACCTTCTTTATGTTACTTCTTAGAGAAAACTGATGAGTCCCTCCTGACGCGAGGCAGTGTCCGGCTCGCCCCACCCCCTGCCCGGTATGTGCTCTCACGCATCCTCATATTTCTCTCCTGATTCCTTTTCCTTGTCCCTTTTCTACTCCTTAGACGACAGAGAAGGGAATCTATGATATGTTCCAGAACGCGCCCTGCCTAATGTTCACCGGCAGGTGTTTGACAAAAGGCTTTCCCTGCCTCTTGGCAACTCAAACCGTGGAAGATGAACACACAGTCGCTGACGATTTGCGCAGTGAGCTCTCAGTCCAGGCCAAGGCTACCTGCATGACAGGTGGGTCTTGGCTGATGGGGGAGTCACATCTCCTTAGCCCAAAAAGGAACACAGACACATATAAAAGGCCTCTTAGAAGGGGAAATGTCTCCCGGTTAGAAAATATGGTCAAGTACCTTTTACAGTATTAACCTTTCCTCTTCCAACTGTAAATAAGGAGGGATGGCACAGTGAACTGCCCACCAGCCACTCAGAGAGCTGGGCTGGAATTTTGTTTACCACTGAGACTTCCCCTACTCTGGGATCAAGGGGGCCTTTCGGGTTCAGCGGCCTGACCAGAGGGTGGTGATATCTGGAACTCTAAGTCCAAATATTCCAAATCTAGGAAAATACCCCCCTTTTCCCCAGGTTCACAGACAGGAGGAGCCTCCCTTCCCTCAGTGACACCCAGTTCGATCATTTAATAAGGTCCATTCACGGTTCTCCTCCTCTTCAGGTTTCTGGAATCACAAGAGGACCAGAAGGTGGCAGCTGACCAAATTATTTTTGTATTTTCTGATTTTTATAAACAACACACAGGTTTAATCATTAGTGCTAGGGACAGACTTAACCTCATACTCTAAGCTTCAAGTCTGAAGTTTAAACGAAAGCCCCTACAGCCAATCGGTTATCCAAAAATGTAACTTTTTAAAAAAATATTTTTCTTGATTGACAGATTTTATCTTTTTCCTCTGGAGTCAACTGGATCGTCACGAGGAGCACAAGGAAATCAGACTTAAATTATCTGGGAGAATTAGTAACTCCACTTGCCATTTAAGCCTCCTCTTCTAACTCCTATCTTTGTTGTCTTTCTAGACTCCCACGCTTCTGTGAAAGCTCATCTGGGGAAGGTAGAACGTTCTCAGGGTCAGATATGAAGAGCTGTGGTGCCAGGAAGTTTAGCTGAAGCTGGGTGCCACCTTGAACCCCAGGGGGCGGGGCAGGTCCAGGCTGGCACCGCTGGGCCGGGGGCTGGAGAATTTTCAGGGTGGCTGCAGAACACCACAGAGGTGTGGTCAGGGGAAGAGGCTGAAATCCAAGCAGAGAGAACCTTGGATAATGTCCTTTCATCAACTGGGGCAAAGATAATAGGAACATAAAGAGCATGGAAATTGGCAGTCTGGATAGTTCTCATAGGTGGTACTGTTTATTCCAGGTCTTTGCCCCTGTAGACATGCTTTCTGTCTGCAGGCATTACCACTGCCGACCACGGTGGTGAGTGTTTAAAAGCATTTGTTGAATAAATGAATGGTAGGCTCTTAGTCCAAAAAAAGCCCAAAAAACAAAAAACCAAAACTTGACTCATCTATCTAGGCGATCCAAACTAGGCGATCTGATTCAATGAATTTAAATTATTCAATTCCAAGTTCAACCGTGAAGGTTTGTGTGAAGGGCTTAATTCCAGTCTATTCCGAAGAAGAGAGTAAGTGATTGTGTTTGGCGACAGTTTTCACTTCCCCTCATTTTTGGCGTCCCCTTGACGGTGTCCACACTTGCCCCATGCAGTGAAAGCACGGACAAAAGGAGCATCGTGAAGACACAGTCTGAGCGATGAAGAGAGCGGGTGGAGGAAATGACAAAGATCAGTCCCATCGAAGCAGGCCTCGTTCCGGGACTCTCTCACTTGGTAGGTCTCAGGTTTCTGAGTATAGAGACCAGAGCAGTGAGGAAGGGAGTCAGTGTTGGAGTCAGCAGGGAGAGAATATGGATTTGGGAACCACGGAGATCCTGGTTCATGTTCTAGACCCACTGTTGATGAGCTGTGTTGTCTTGGCAAGGCTGCCAAATTCTGGATCTGCCTCTAACCCAGCTGTGGGATCCAAGGCATTTTATTTAACTGTTTGTGGGTAGACATCTACTCATCTGTAGAGTGGGTACAATAATAGAAGACACCTTACTGGGTCGTAATGAGTATTAAAGAAATGAATGAATTAGACAGCACTTAGTTACTTCATATATGTTTGTTAAAATAATAGTAATTATTATTACCACTTAATGTGTTATCATGCGTAAGATGCACTACTGATTTGCTCACGGCATTGGAGAGGGAGAGTAATAGTTCAGCAAACACCCATGTGGATTATAAGGTGCAGGCCACTTTCAGGAATATAAATGTACATCCGCAAATAGAGGAAAAGCTTAGGCTTCTATGGTCTGCTCGTAGGACTATTCTGAATTTCACATGTGCTAACATTTGTTAGCACAGTGTCTTAAAAAATGCTTCTTCTTTTCTTTCTTCCTTCCTCCATTTTTTTTTTTTCCCCTTCTGGGAGGACATAGACTAGGAGCTTAAAGGCCCTACCCAAACCTCAAAAGGTGACCTTGATCTCGGGCCTCCATAGGTTTCCATGAAAAGGAAGAGAGTCAGGCTGGGCTCTCCGTGGGCAGGGCCTACCGCGGGCCACAAAGGGGACGGGCCTGATGGTGCCGGGCTCCTGTTCCGAACAACCCTCTTTCCTCTCGGGCAAGGGTGTTGCAGCTCTGGTCCTGCTGGCAGCCAGGACACCAGTGGGGGGCTCTCCGTCACTGCCAGAGAAGAGCTCCCTGACAGGCTGGGCCCCGTGACCTGTCTCCAGTTATGTGCCCATTAGGGACACTGCCGTACTGACTGCCTACTCCGTGTATCTTACCTTCTCAAACCCTAAGAGTTTCTCCAGCCTGCTTTCTGATATCCTCACTACCCTAGAAGGTCTTTGTCGGGAATCCCTTTGCCTTGCTGGAATTGTGGAGAACACACGCACACTCGTGCGCACACCTGCACACGCGCACACACACGCATACACACACACAGTGCTTGTTCTGTGTCAGGCAGTAAGTATCTCAAAAATAGTGACTCCTTTACTCCTCATAAAAAAACTCTGCAGTAGGAACTATAATTATCCCATATTTATGGTAAAATAAAGGCATAAAGAGGCTAAGAACTTGCCAAGGTCACAAGCTTGTAAGAGAAGTGTCAGAATTTGAACCAGGTCTTCCGGTTCCAGAAGCCCAGCTTTTAAACACCGCGTTATCCTATTAAAAATACACGAATACCCTCCACTCTGCAACCCCATTCTAACAGGCCGTGACGATTACTTTCCCTCCTTCTGGCCCTTTCCAATCCCAGCTGAGCACCACTGCCTCATCACGGAGGTCTTACAGCAAAAGCCCATACACAAAGATGGTACATATTTACATAAAACATATTAAAAAGGATTAGGAAGAATACATATTTGAATATATGATTGAGAACAAGGGATGACGTGTGTCAAAGGGAAGTTGGGAGACAGAAGACACGTGTGGTTGTTACAATTGCTAGTGGGCCACTGGCCTGCCGTGAGCAAGGCCAGGTACCCCCAACGCCCCATCGAGTGCAGGACCGTCCCTCATAGCAAATGCCAGCCACGCCCCGCTGGGAAACACTGGCTGTGATCTGAGGATTAGAAATGAACCAGAGAAGGAACCAGAGACCTTCTCTTATCTCCCAGAAGGAAAGCTCTAATGTCCCCAGCTGGCAGGCGTGGGCAGAGATCATCTTTCGGGTAGGATGGGAAGGGGGACGTTCCCCCGAGGATGTCCTTCAGCTCACGCCGACTGGTCTACTGCAGAATCCATGAGCTGCCCTGGGTTGTTAGAAGGTTCTCTAATGAGCTGTGGTCAGGTTAGATGAAGCTCTCAAAAGAATGATGCTTGTAAAGTTGTATTAATAACTGTGTTCTGTCCCCGCGGGGCGCGGAATTATTCCGAGGGTTTACGCTGTGGTTTGTAAAGTGCTGCGCTTGCGTGTGGATGGAACGTGCGGCAGAAACCTGCAACGTGATTGTCTGCGGCCTGTGATTCAAAAGGCCCCTCCTTTAAAAAATAAATGAATAATAAAAATAAATAAAAGGCCCTTCCTTTCGTGACCTTCCACCCAGTGATCCTACTGGTAGGACTCCGAGTAGGTCAAGAGGAGGGCAAAGATTCGTGTAGAAAGATGTTCGCCGTGGCATTATTTACAAAAGCAAAGACATGAAAAAAACCTTTTTTTAAAAAATTAAAAAGAAAAAAAAAAAAAGCAAAGACATGGGCAGCACCAAAAGGTTCAGCAATAGAAGAAGTGGTAACTAAACCGGCACAACTATTTGACCAAGTTTTTTGCAACCAATTAAAAAAAAAAAATCCCTTAAAGAGCTTTTCATTAACATAGGGAAATGCTTTTGTATAATGTTAAGTAAAAAAACAGACGATGCTAAATTATGTGATCTGAACTTTGATCCAGAAATTCTCCTTTTGGAATCTATCCTACAATTTTAAACCAGCAGTTGTGCAGGATAATATTGCATAAGAATGTTTATCGCTGTAGAATTTATAATGTCAAAATAAAAACAGGAATAATAACAAAACTAAAAGGAACTGGACCACTCTAGAAAACAGTATGGAGGGTCCTCAAAAAGTTAAAAATAGAACTACCCTACGATCCAGCAATTACACTACTCGGTATTTACTCAAAGGATACAAAATTCGAAGGGACACATGCGCCCTTAGCATTGTCGACAATAGCCGAACTATGGAAAGATCCCGAATGTCCATCGACTGATGAATAAAGATGTGGTGTATATATAAACACAATGGAATATTATTCAGCCTTTAAAGGAATGAAATCTTGTCATTTGCCACAACGTGAATGGAGCTAGAGAATTATGTTATGTCAGTCAGAGAAAGACAAATACCATATGACTTCTCTCATATGTGGAACTTAAGAAACAAAACAGATGAATATAGGGGGAAAAACAGAGGCAAACCATAAAGCTGACTCTTAACCACAGAGAACAAACTGAGGGTTGCTACAGGGAAGGTAGGTGGGGGGATGGGTTAAACGGGTGATGGGGATTAAGGAGGGCATTTGTTGTGATGAATCGCTAAATCCTACACGTGGAACAAAACCAAAAATGAAAACCCAAAAAACCGAAATCAAAGCATCAATCCTGAATGTTTGTTTAAATCAGGGCTATTCCACAAAGTTGTATGGGATTATCTTTAAAAAGCTGTTTTTATATATACGTGTTCCAAAACTATTATTAACCAAAAAAAGCACATCTCAAAATAATGGGTAAAATAGTATGCTATTAAAACACAGACACACAAACGCCGCCCCTACAAATGCATGCACACTTTGCATGTTTGCGTGGACACAGAAGGTCCACCATAAGCATTTAGCCAAAGGGACAGCACGGAGTGTAGATTATTAGCTAAAGAGAAGTATTCTTATATAGTGATTATTACTTGGTATTGGAATTAGGAGTGATGGCTATTTTATTAAGGTTTTTTGTTCTTCTAAATTTTCCATCTTGGGTATCTGCATTGCTTTTCTAATCGGGATAAGTAAGTGGATGATGGATGGATGGAAACACAAAGACAGGAAGAGACAGACGTTGGGAAGGAGGCGGAGGGAAAGAGGGAGTTAGGGGAGGAGGGAGAGGGAGGGAGGGAGGAAGAAAGAAAGGAAGTAAACTTAGCAGTCGAATGAATGGACAGCTTTCCATTTTTACTTCTGATTTCTTCTTCCAGGAAAGCAGGGGCTCTAGGAGTCGGTCTACCTGAGGCGTATCTGCTATCCCACATTCAAGGGCCCCCACGGAGGCCCCCACAGACGCACAGCTGAGCCTGATTACAGAGGCAGCAACATCTGCACAGGATGGTTTATGTCAATTCTATAATGGGTGAAACCCTCTGGAATTAATATCTGATGAAGAAATAAACCTGTTAACAGGACAGATTTATAGTATTCAAATTACTATTGATCCATTCAGTACACAACTAATAAAAACCTTCCTTGTGTGACCTTCCACCCTGTGCACGCTTAAGCAAATTATCTCTAATAAACAAGTATTATGAGGACCCAAGGAAAATGTCAACCAATAAATTACTGAACTCTCTCTCTCTCTCTATCTCTCTCTCTATCTCTCTCTGGATGAAAGTGGAAGTTAAGCACCGGTATCTGCCTTTATGTACCTTGTGATCAAACCTTGGGATCCCCCAAATCTTCAAACACAGCAGAAATTCTTCCTTGTTGTAACAACAGCACAAGAGCATCTTGTCTCTCAACTAGCAACTCACGGAAAACCACAAGACAATAACCCAATAATCTAACATTACTCCTAAGGGGTAATGGGAACAAATAAACTTGGTCTAGAAATCAAGAAATCTGGATTTGTGTCTTGGATCTGTATTTCTTTACCACCATGACCCTGGGTAAGTCGCTTAACCTCTATTTGCAATTCTAATCCAAATTAAAATAAAATAAATAGGATACTTAGCCTCATTTGGTTAAGTCCTATGATATTTGCTGAAATGTTTTAAAATAACTTGCATACACCCCTTGTTCCCAAGATTGGGATCTCCCAGTCTCTTCCCATTCGAGCATTTCCTGGATTGACGGAGCCCAGCCCTACCCAGCTCCCCACATGCTAGGATCTAGTAATATGGTAACAATGGCTCAGATACATTGGACTCTGTTCCCACGTTGTCATTAAAGGAAACAGACAGAAACAGGCTCTTTCATATTATTTTGTAAGATCACTCTGAGTGTCATCTTTATTCTAGCTAGACTGAAGTAAAAAAGGCCCAGCAAATAGGGAGGTTTGCACATTTGGAGGTTTTCCATTGGTCCAGACTGGAGCTGCTGGACATCACTTTGCATGAGTTGCATAAATTAGGATTCGGTCCCTTGGCCAGGGACTAACTGCCTGGGAGGATGGGAAAGACAGCTGAGGTGCACATCAGGGACATGTGGTGAAATCGTAACGTTATCTGTCACACTCATCATTAGTAAAAATAGAAATATGGGGAAATGTCATAATGGGCCCATATATTCATTCACCACCCTAGTCCAAGCCATCGTCTTTGCTTACCTGGACTTTGGACACGTTATCTGTCATCTCTGAGCTTAATTTTGCACTTTTGGAATACAGGACTCTTACTACGTTCCTCACAGTGTTTTTATGAGGTTGAAATGAGATTATGACTTTCCAGGGTTCCCACACGTGTCCTCAGCGGTCACAACACGCCTGCGCCCTTCCCTGCGGCCACCGGACGCACAGAACACTGGCGAGGCAGTGGCAGATTTAGGGCAGTGACCTGGTTCTTCTCACCACTGTGCTTACCTCCCAGGGATACGATAAATGCTCATTTTCCAAGAACGACCTGCGCGATTAATGGGAAACATAATACTCAAGTTTCTAAGTGGCTCTGTGTGGCACCACAAAATTATTTTTGAAGTGAAGCACTTAAAGATACATTAAGTACAAATTTCAAGTTTCTACTGCTTGGAGACAAAGAAAGTAAAGAGGAAAAAAAAAAAAAATAAAGTTGGAAACAAAGTCAGCGGACTGAGTTTTCTTGGTACTAACATTCTACCATCCAAGCAGAGCAATAGAGATCATAAGCATCATATCTAGCTTTAGAGTTACGTTAAAGTAGACTAGGAATTTTTGGAGGATGGCACCTGAAAGATTTTAATATCTAAAATAGGGGCTGGCAAACTAAAGCCCATAGCCAAATCTGGCCCACTGCTTGTTTTTGCAAATGAGGTTTTGTAGGAAAACAGCCACACTCGTTCATTTACATACCGTCTAGGAGTTTTTTGGTGCATGTGCAGGCTAAACAGCAGAACTGAGTATTTGTGACACAGACTGACCTGCAAAACCTAAAATGTGTATTGTCTGTCCCTTTGCGGAAGGTTTGCCAATCCCTGCTCTAAAAGAAAAATAAAGGCTAAGACTGCTCCATAGGACTCAAAGTTAAGTGACTGTGACAAACCTTGGTCCAAATGAAGTGGGTCTTCAGCTGGTTCTAGTCCCTTCTCTCCCACTCCATCGTCCACTTTCAAATAAAAGAGCTCGTGAATTGATTAGAGGCGATAGAATTATTGGAAGCTGGAAGGAGAGGAATTTAAGGGAGCTGTAATGACACCATAAAAGCTTTGTTGAGTTGCTTTTATGAGCCTGAAGCCGCTTAGAGGAGCCTGACCCTAAGAGGTTAGCGGAAGTGTGTAAAAGGCTTGCCTTTGGGATAAATGCATATCAAAACCCATCCACGGAGGGAGAACGGAAAAAAAGGGAAATAAATGACAAGTACAGTACTTTAACGGGGAAAATTTCCTCCGAAAGGAAGCAAGCAATGAGGCCAGGCAGGAATAAATGGTGTAGAAATGACAGTCGCTCCTCTGCCGGGCCACAGCTGCACTCGGGGCTGATAAGATCCAGCATGTGTCAGTTGCCACGTCTCTCTTTTCACACTTCAATGTGAACTTTACAGCAAAAGGGGGACAGGAGGCAGTGAAGGGGAAAACAGTGGCTCAGAAGGACTTGTGCACGGAGTGTGAAGCCATTTCAATTTTATATTCGAAAGGACTCTGTAGGTGATCCCATGAATGCAATTATGCCCACCTAATAAAAGCAACATATGCTAAGACAATTAAAAGATTTTATTATACATCTATTCATTGTATTCCATTTTCGGCAGGAGGAGCGGAGACTGATGAGAGGGAAAGGATGCATTTAGCAGGAAGGGGAGCCAAAGTCGGCCTGGAGTATGCCAGTGGGGAAATGAATGAGCTGTGATGTGTTTTTAACATAAAGATGAATTATTAGATTACTCTTTACCAGGGGTCTTTTGCCTTGCAGAACACCAGCACTCTGGTTTCGGGCCTCTGTATTATGAGAAAATGTATCTGAAGACATCACTCTGCCTTTTTCAGCCCTTGGTGTTTTGGTATTCAACCATAAAATGAAAGCCCCTGAATAAGGCCAGAAAGAAAAAAAGCATGTCACTCGATTCAAAGTTTGATGACACAACGGCAAATGGAAATCAAGTGAATGTCCTTTTGTCTCTTCATTCCACATATATTTATTGGGGACCTCAGTTTATGCCAGAGACTGGAGATTCTAAGTGGGGGAAAACAGTCTATGCCCTACAGAAGCTCACGGAGATAGCCGGCCAGCTTCCCACCCAACATCCACTCTCACATTGTCCTGGGCAAAGAGACCACATTTGCCAGCCTCCCTTGCAAGGTAGCCACATGGCTAGTTCTTTTCACTGGGATGTGGCTGGGGCTGGTAATAGATAGCTGCCAGCTGGTTATGGGTAGACACTGGGAGGATGCAGGTGCAAAATGGCGGGAGCCTGGGTCTCTGAGTCACTTCATGGAACAGAAGTGCTCCTGGTCAGGCATACCCACTTAGGCTGTTTCCTGAGTAAGAAATACAGCTTCCAGGGTTTGAGCTATTATGCCCTTGGGGAGCTCTTTGTTTTTGCAGCCTATCCTATCCTAGTCAATAAGCTCACAACATAGGTGTGCAAACAGTTCACATCAGGGGCACTGCAGCGGAAACCGAAAGGAAGAAGGCAGGAGGAATCTGACAGGCAAGGGTGGAGGCGGGAAGAGAACTCAGGTAGAGCTGACAGTGTAACCAAAAGCTCAGAGGTGTGAAGGGATGTGGCCTGGTCACGGGGGGTGGGGAGCAGGAAGTGTGGGAGGAAGAAGTGAGTCTAAAGGGCACAGTGGGACCAAAGAGCATAGGGGTTCAGAGGGAAATGAGGGAATCACAGGGTTAACTCCGCAAAAAAATCTTTTTGTTAAATGTTGGTGCCCGGATGCAGGGCAGATATGCACGTTGCCTCTAATGCTAACCATCTTTGATCAGAATCAAGGCACGTCCTCACAAGGCGGGGGCCACACTTGGGTTGGTTACAGCATACGGAAGGCCACGAGCCCTAGAAACCAGGCTTTCCGCTCCCTGAGGTGCTTTTGAGAGTGAAGAGCAAATAAAAGCCAAGTATACAATCTACTCGAGCATGTCCACCCAGCTAATAACAGACATAGGTGGTCACATGATTCAGCCGTAGGGGACCAAAATGACCAGAACCACCGCTTTGTGGCTGACCTGGTGGCCATGCGGACACACAGATGAGGCACACCTAAAATAGGCGGAAGACCCACACACAGAATTCTAGGACACGGCACAGTCAGTGAAAGTGTCTGTCTTCAGGCCTCAGAGGGACGAGGTTTTGATACACTCCGCAGAGGGGGATTTCAAACTTACTCGTAACACCTAATCACTTAGAAGCAATCTAGTAATTTCCAAATGACCTCCTTTTATTCAAGCGACGAGGATGAGGCATATTAAAAATTAGAGCCGAAACATCAGAATTGACCGATCTTTATGGGTTTTAGTTGGGCTCCATACAGATTACTCCGAACTCTGCACATTTGATGTGCTGGCATCAGCCGAAATCGGGGGCACGTGGGGCAGAGGGTAGAAGTCAGTAAGAAACAGCACGCCGAGTGAGAAAAAGCAAGCACAGTGATGGGAGACAGATCCAGGCAAGAAGAGCAATGCTTCAGGATTACCGCTAATACTAAAGGGGTTAAACGGTGCAAAATGGGAAGCATTAATGCAAAATGGCATCTAGTAAAAGCGCAGTAAGTAAAGTCAACTTTACCCATCCCCCTCCTCTTATTCTTCTTCTTAACGATTTACTATGAATTTTTCTGTGAATGTGAGCAAATGGATTACTTATTAACTTCTGAAATGAATCCCTAGTCATTTTTGTTAATTTTCTAAGAGAGCACACCCATGTTTCACTCCACCTTGGTCCTTTGGCCGAGAGTAGAAATTGACCAGACATCAGTACCCTCTTAATCTTGAAGGATTTGTCACGGCAGTCTAGCCCAGGCATTAATTATTGTATTTGGAAGGAAAAGACAATTTTTCAATAACTACCTGACAGTTAAGGCAACACAGAAAAGTGCATAGCATTGACAACCCAGAGGCATTTTATCCTGACATTCAGAGCTAAGCTGAGTAACGCGTGCTTTATCTAGGGACCGCAATGCCTGTATTGGCGTTGCTATTAACCTGCCCCTCAGAACCCTTCAGTCTACAAAGCCATGGGGACTGAGACTTCACAAGACCAAGTGCAAATAAATAGCCTGGCTGTATGTGAGGCCTACTTATAATTGCGTATCTTGAAAATACCATATATCCAACCAGTTTACAAGTTGTCACAAGACTTTACTGGTGACACATTTTAAATTAGACTTTTTCGAATTATAAAGGCAATGCAATACATTTGCCACTGTGAAAAGTGAAAAATGTAGCCAGGTACGTAATGCATCTCTACTACCTCTCCCTCTATTCATCTGTCTTTTAATACAGCTTTAGTCAGAGAATATATTCCATTTTGAACTCTACTTTAGCCATTAAAACTTTTATCATGAGTATTTTTTTTTCCAACTGTCATTTTATTTTAGTGGCTGCCTAATTAAGTGGATCTACTGTGATTTATGGAATCATTCTCCTGCTGTTGAACCTTCAAGTTGATTCCCAAGTTTTACCGCATGGCTTTTTTTTTTTTTTTTGAGTCCATTTTGAAACAGGGGAGCTTTATTTGACAGGAAATAATTTCTTCAATGGTTTGAACTACTGGTGTTGGCAAGCTGCAGTCTCTTTTTGTGTCTTTGAAGACTGACTAAGACAAGCCGATTATGAGGTTCTGGGGCGAATAGTTCAACTATTTGCTTGGAACTGCACTGAGCTTCTGATTCTAATCTCTGCCTGTTAACTCGTTTCGGTCATGCACCAGGACGGGTGAAAGAGACCCAAGTGGACCATCTTAATAATCAAATATTTGAACCACTGGGTTACTCATTTGTGCCCCAAACACACCAGGTGTTTTTGTGCATCTCAGATGGCTCATGGAGAGTTCTGTCCATCTGGAATGTGCTGCTCCCATGCCTCTCAGAAGTCCAAGAGGGCGGCAGATGAATACACACCGATAGGGTTCATTCTGCAGTGACGTACGTGCCTACGGACACGGGTCTGGAGACATGGGCACACATGTGTTTCAAATGTGATCATTATGGCTTTTGTGCTGGAAGAGATTTTTCTGGGGAGAATCCTGATGTCTTTATACTACAATGAGATGGATTCATTGGGGCATTCAAGTCATAATTTTATACTTCCATAGACTTTTCCCTTTCTCTCTCTCTCTCTCTCTCTCTCTCTCACACACACACACACACACACACAAACGAAAGAAGTCAACCATCTCTCGCAGTCTGTCTTTGCCCAAAGAGATTGCCCAATTCCTGGGGAAGGCAAAAAGCACACACCCAAAGAAGTTCCACGAATTCTGTCTTACAGCAGACATCCTGGACATGATTCAGAGTCACTCCACGGGAGCACACGTTTGTTGAGGGCCGACTCTGGGCCAGGCACTGGAGGTACAAAGACGCCCAGAGCAGAAACGCAAGGTCTTGAGGGAACTCAGACACGGGCTGAGGAGGGCTGTGTGCCCGAAGATACGTGTACTTTTGACTCTTTCTGAAGCCTGTGCCTTCTGCATTATAGCAGCTACTTTAATTACACACCTACTATGTGCTGAATTCCATGCAAGGCACTGGCGTATACATGGTTCCTGCTACCCAGAGGCTCAACGTCAAGTGGAGAAATAGCAAAAATAAGGACATGATTAGAGCAAGGAGAGAAATTCTTGGAGTCTACAAGTAACCATGAGGGACCCCCTCGAATGCGGCCTCTGTCTGCTACCTGGTGACAGATCATAGTCACGTGCTAACGCAGGGGAGAGTCATGCCCTTGCCCTCCCTCCACAGGGCTCTGCAGAAGCTCCTAAGAGCCAGGATGACCTGCCTGACTTGTGGCAAACTGCCAACTGCATTTGAAACCCAAGCCTATGTGTATATAAAAATGCAGGAAGCCATCTTAAAAGGATGCGCTAATTAGCTTCCTGGGATTTCAGATTTTAAAAGCTTCTGTGATCGAATTTGTTTCGGTAATTTTTTTTAAAGGATTCCAAAGATTGGTTCTGCTGTCAAGACATCAGAAAACAAAAAAATGAGATAACAAACTTATTGGTTTCCACAGTAGAGTGCTTTCAATGTGAAAGGGGGGGAAACATCCGCTGATTGGTTGATAAAAAGCAATATGGCATTAAAAGGCCATGATGCAGAGTGAAGAACTAGCCTCCCTTGGGTGGCTAGGTTCGACATTGAGTTGCTCTTGAAAAGTATCTGTGAGCCCCCTGCAGAATCAGCACCCACCGTCAGAAGACCTGGGGGGTACCGTTTTCACTTTGACAAAGGATTTAGGAAAGACACAAGCAAAAACAAACAAACAAACAAAACAACCTACCCCCCCAATGAGCTTTAAAATTCTGAGTAGGAAAAGGATGTGAAGGGTCACAAAAGCATGTTTCTTCTTTGCCACCCTTCCCTCTTTTCATTACGGATAAAAAGAGCTAATAATGGAAAGGATGAACACAATAATTATATTTGTTCAGCGTGGGGGAATAAATAATAACTGGGGTACTACACTACCATGAAAGTTTATAATCATATTATTAGAGGTGTCCTATAATTGAAAAGCATTACTGAACTATCTCCTCATTGAGTTAATCCCTCCCTCTGTGCAGCCCCTGAGCCTTGTCTGTGTTTTCCCAAGGGTGCACACACCCCATATTGTAATCATCTGTCCGCTTTCCCCTGTCTCCAAGCTAGTCAGTGACCTCTCGAAGGCAGCTACTACACGGACTCCATCCATCTCCCCCTCTGTGTGCCTAGCACTGGGTCTGCAATCAATCATGGCGTTGACCACACTCCACTTTTTCAAGTTCACTTCTCCAGGTGGGCTAATCCTTTAGTCTTTTCTTGGAAACATTTCCCAACATTTCACATTCTTCTTAAACTGGGGAGTGTGTGTGGGGGAATATTTAGATAAGTCTGTGTATTTGCAATGTGTAGGCAAGGCGCTAATAATCATCAACCCACAGGAATCCGCAGAGACTCGGCCAACGTCAATAAAGAATCACGAGCTGTCACCCCCAAACCTGAAAAGGCCTCATCTCCTGTTTACATTTCTTTAAATTAAAAAAAGAAGAAGAAGAAGAAGAAGAAGAAGAAGAAGAAGAAGAAGAAGAAGAAGAAGAAGAAAAGGATGACCTTGCAAATTACAGCCCTATAAATTTAACTTCTAAATTTGGAAAGATACTGAAAGAGGAAAAAAAAATCATGAAATGAGCTTGCAAAATCTTAAACAGGGCATTTACTGTAAAAGAAGAAGTAACTTTTGACTGAAGAGTGAGTTCTGTTTTTGTTTTTTGTTTTTGTTTTTTTCATTTTTTGAGTAAAAATTTTATCTGTAGAAGATAAAGTGGAATGGAATCATGCAGTCACTGGCTCCTACAGAAGTAATCCATAGTCACATTTAATTTTCTCAATCAGCCATAACTTAGAGTATGAATAAAACTTGTTGACTTATGAGACTGATACCATTTTTAACCAAAGATAAAATTAAGTGATCATATCAGTTTGGTTGTGAGATGCTCCTTACAAGAAAATGTATCAGGAGGCAGACAAGGTGAGTGCTTTTGGAGTCAGACCTGGGTCAAATTCCAACTTTGCGACTTGCTAGCTGGGTGATCTTAGGCAAATCACTTAACCTCTCTGATACCCTGTTTCCTAAACTAGAAATTGAAGATGATGACAACACCATCAGGATTGCAGTCAGGGCTAAATGAGATGATATTTGTAAAAAGAAACCTCGAACATTCAACAGGGAACCATTTCATCTGAGAAAACATGGACAGGCTGGATTATTGAAGGATGTTACAGCAGCTTCCCCCAAGATGGTGGAAAATACGAGACATCCCAGCTTGTCTGGGCTGGTTTGTGCTCATATAAAATTTCCTTTTAGGAGGGGTAGTGAAGATGTCCTTGAGATTGCAGTGCCCAGCAAGAGGTCACCTCGTGCTGGTCGACAGAGCTAAATTGGCTGAGCCACTTACGATGGCTGCCGTGAGAAGGACTTTTCCCCCCATTTTTATTTCTGGGTCCAATTCTCTCTACCCGGTCTGCTCCACAAATCTCCCTAATAGCGACTTCATCAAGATCCCTCTGGCTGTGTACACTCAAGAAAGGGGTTCTGGGATGAGAAGGGAAGTTCCCAGGGTCACGAGGGGAGTTCCTGGCACGCTTGGGCTGAAGACCAGGCCTCTGACTCTTGGTCTGGGTCCTTCCAGCCGCCCTGCCCACCACCTGCTGAGCAGGTCTGCTCCAGCTGCACCATGTCTCGGACACCCGACTTTCTAGTTGCTGGCTGGGACTTGTGCAATCGTTTCTGGCTTTAGCGATTTGTGGGAGGCAGGCAGGGCGATCGAGAAATGGCTCTACCCCCATGCTTGATTCTGGGCTGCAGGGGCGCCTCCGGCTTTAACAGGACAGCCGGGAGGCTGTCAAAGCCGATGCCAAGGAGGCTTGGAAGCCCGGTTTTTACAGGGTCCAGGAATGGTGCTCAGAGAGACCCCCGGCAGTCCTGGGCAGCTCTGCTTTTCTGCGCATTCCTCCGGCATAGAAATAGAGAAGTGAGATGTAGCCATGCACATCGCTGCAATGTCTGGCCTTTCTGGCCTTGGTCTTATGACCTAAGCCTTTTTGTGCTCTCTGACACATAACAGGTCTCAGACATGTGACACGGTGAAAACAAGCTGCAGTCTAGAGTCAGGAAGATTGACAGCCAGAAGCTACTGCCTCCAAAGGGGGAGCCTTCCGACCCATGACTTGATTCCTCCGCGTCTTAGCTTTCTCCTGTCTCCCACGGGGCGAAATCCACCGACTTTCCAGAGCTGTGAGATGAGGATCAGGTAGGATTGTGTTTGTGAAACAATAAGCACATGCCGTGCCCACGTTAATTTACGAATGCTCCGTTCTCCACAACTTTCTGGATGGATTAAAAGATTTCCCAAAAAGCTCTGGGCTTCGGATTTTTTTTTTTTTTTTTTTTTTTTTTACTGTAGGCCAGTTTTCAAAGTTGAACGGTTCATAGCACAAAAAAACCTTTTAACTTGTTCAAGGGGTTTTTCACATACGTTTTCTTTAGTTTTGTAAGAGGTGAAGGAATTCGAGCCAGGGCAGCCGATGGGGGTGTGGAGAGACCCGTGGTGGTCCCCACTCGGTCCGAAGAGCTCTGTGAGGGGGCTTCTCCAGGACTCATCTTCCCGCCCCCCACGCCCGGCACGGTGTCGGCTGTGACTGAACTTGCCCCCCTCACTGAGGGGCGTGGCAGAGGGAGATGGGGGTGACCCCGAGAGGGCAGCTCTGGGCGGCACTGGCGGGACGAAGGATTCTGACTCCCGGGCCTCCCTGCTCTTTTCTAGGCCGCCCCTCCTCCACTGTTGGGTCATCTGGAGCCTGAGGAGGGTGGGAAGGAGGGGAGGAAGACCAAAATAACAGGGACCGGATACCTCCTGGCTATTTTGGTGGCACAAACGCAAGCCCAGTGAGTCCCTGGGGGTTGATTATAAAGTTACCTGGAAAGATGCCTTTGCTCTTTGTGCAGACTGTACTTAATGAAAAGTTCTGGGGCCTCTGAAGACACCGAGAAGCATTAAGAGCAGAGACTACATGAAAAGTGGGGCAGCCGCCTGGGAAAACGGCTTGGCGGTTCCTCCAAAAGTTAAACTTAGAGTCGCCATTGGACCCAGCAATACCCCTCCTAGTTATCCCCAGGAGAAATGAAAACACACGTCCACACAGAAACGTGAACCCAAGTTCACGGCAGCACTGTTCGCCACAGCCCAAAGCTGGACGCCACCCAGCTGACCCATCAATGCAGGAAAGCATAAACACAATGCGGCATATCCATACCACGAAGTACTATTCAGCCATTAAAACAAAGACGTAGTGACCTTTACCGCAGCGCAGATGAACTTGAGAACACTATGCTAAGTCAAAGAAGTCAGACACAAAGGTCACAAATCACAGGACTGTTCTTCTATGAAATGTCCAGAATGGGCAGATCCATAGAGACTAAAAGCACATTAGTGGGCAGGGAGGAATGAGGAGTGATTCTTTAACGGGCGCGGGGTGTTTTTCTTCGAGGAGGAGAAAGTTTTAAAGCTACCGAGAGGGGGTGGTTTACAGCACTGTAAACTGACTAAATGCCACCGAGCTGTGTATTTTATATTATTTTTTAAATCGAGATAAGAGTTGCATATTTTAAGTGGTGGACTGTATGTTATGGGAATTTCACCTCAATTTTAAAAATATTTGTGGGGAGGGGATGGGGAAAAGCAGGGATTTTAAATTCACTGTGGCCTGAATTTGAATCTTGCTTCTGTCTCATTGAACTTGTGTAACCTTGGGCAAGTGGCTTGGGTACCCTGGCCTTCAGCTTTACAGTCTTTAGGGTGGTGAGAATGAGGATCCCAGAATCCGTGAGGAATCCATGAGACTCGGGAGGCAAAGCATCCAGCCAGGCCCAGGGCGAGGTAGGTCCCTGCGGATGTCAGCCCCCTCCCTCCCGTGTGCCACTGCCACACATCGGGCCTTCCTCAAAGGTGGGGCCCACCCACACCCCCAGGTGCTGGGAATAACAAGATAACCACACTCCCACCCGCCACGCACAAATGGAATTGTGAGCAGTTTGTCACATTTGCTTTAGAACTTCCTTCCTTTTTTGTGTGTTTGTTGAAATAATGGACTGAAATGTTTCAGATGAAGTTGAAATGTATGTTGACTCCTCTGTGCTCAGCTCCATGTCTCTTTTGAGCAAATAAGCGAGTCCGTTAAAGAATAAGTGTGTGGGGGAAGAATTTACTCATTCAGCTGGTCTTCGGTCAGGGTCTACTAGAAGCAACACAGGTACCACGGGATGGACACAATGAGTTACAGAGCTCTAGTTTAATTGGTATTTCGAGCATGCGCAGAGGGGGCAGTCCCGAGGTGCTGTGAGAAGGCACGCGTGCCCCGGTTAGCTCCCTCTGTTAAATAAAATCAGTGGTTTGCTTTCAAACTTGGATCGCAGTTAACCAGCATGACTCAGAAAACAAGTCCCTCCCGACATCCTCAAGGCACTAGCTACCCAGCAATTGCGCTGTTAGGAAATTTTCAAAAGATGGGCTATTGCCCAAATGGTGCGATTCTGGACTCTCGTAGATCTGCCATGGGAATCAAATTAGATAATGTGAAAAAAATATTTGGGAAAAAAAAAAAACCCTGCTATACAAACGTGCTCAGAGGCTCTCAGACAAAGGAGGGCTATATGTGGGGTGGGGTAGAGAGGAGGCAAAAGGGGTTATGTCTGGATACCAATAAGGATTGAAAATACAATCTTCCAGGGGCATAATGCAATTCCAGCTTCCCACGTCTCAGAAATCGGAGCCTGGAAAGCCCGAGTGGAAACGTGCAGCGTGCTGAGTTGGGAGTGGGGTGAAGAAGGAGAGGAGGAAACTCAGTGCTTTGCTTCCAGAACTGACCAGAGAAAATTTCTTCGTAATTTCATGTTTCCCTAAAAATAAGATGGTTTGCTTACACTGTAAAAAAAAAAAAAAAAAAAAGTAGAGAATGGGCTGTATGGCAATACATTATGCTGGGAGGTAAAGCTAGTTTGAGCTGCTGGTGACACAGTCCTTTCATAGGAGATCACTGTACCTGAAATGTAGGTAGTTATAAAAATGGCATTAATTTGCTTAGACCGAGAGATTTTCACAGGAGAGCAACTAGCAGAAAACATTATGAAAATGTCCGAGAGGACTGGTAATTGAGTTGATTAGTATGACCTTGGTTATGAAGGTAATGGAAGAGAGAGCGGTGCTTAGACTGAGTTATAACCCTGTTCCCGGTTCGGCGGCAGAGTGAGGGATGTAATTTGTTCAGGCTGACTCGGGGTAGCCAAGCCTGCCTCTGACAAAGTAATCCACTGACTAGCCGAGCTTGGCCTGCGCTTTTACCCTGACAGAGTAAACAGGACAGGGTCAAATAAGAAATGATGGACTGGGCTCGTGTGCTGGCTCCCTACGCAGACACGAGAGGGGCAGAACCTTCTGGACCGTGGGCCCCGAGAAGCATTAATTCACCGCCTCTGAAGTACCAAAGAGGGAAAGTAATACAACTGCTCTCTAGCTGAAACGAAACAAAGCAAAACAGCAACATAAACAAAGAATAAACATCCCGAGAAGGTCTGTGCTGAATCTGCTCTGGCTGTGTTTTTCGTATTTTTTATAGGCATTTATGAAGCAATATGCCACTGGCTGCGGTGGGAAATTTAACTGCATTAATCATAAGAAAGGATCTTGTGTCTGGCTCCAAAGCTCACGTTCTTCCCACTACACCTGCTTAAAATGCGCAAGTTTCTCTCAATTGCACACACACACACGCGCGCACACACACACACACACACACACACACACAGAGGAGGCTGACCGCACAAAGAAATATTCAATAGCTGTTTACCGGGTTGGTCCGTGGGTAACTCGAAGCCTTTACACTAGTATGTGAGGTCACTAGCATCGTAACTACTTGTACAGAAGCTCAGGTCCGGGGAGTTCTATCGGCTTCCATGGCTACAATGACCTTCTTCATCAAGCTCACTGCAGAAGAGATGGGATGCGGAGCCTGGGCCTGACGGATAGGTACTGCAGCAACGGCTCTGGAGCCCAGAGACCCTTACGTGGGGCTAAAAGTCTGTACACACCGGCCTTGAACATTTCACACCTGCTACTCATAATGAATGCGTATCGGGTCTGAACGGGAGGGTCACACCGGGTGAAGAACAACGGGACAACCTCGAGCACACTTCGTTCCCTCTCTGGGGTGTGTGTGTGTGTGTGTGTGTGTGTGTGTGCGCGTGTGCATGTGTGTGTTTGTGTGTTTTGCCAGCCTCCAATTTAAGGGCTGGGGCTACACAAATGACAAAGGGCCCAGAATCCCTTGTCTCCTTGCCTCTGTCACCATGCTTGCTGACCCTCTAGTGAAAAGGATCTGACCACCACATGCGAGTGGAATAAATTATCGCTGACACTCCAATATTTAATTATGCAGCTGTCAGAGCGGCCCTTTTGAAATTCATTTTAATAAAGTGGGAACTTTCCCTTTCAAGGTTAGAGTGAGGGGAGTCACCTTTGGTGTCAGCCGGAGGTCTGCACCATGAGCTCTGCATTCTTGTTCCGGACGCCTGTCACTTGGCCTGATAGAAGGGCCTGATAACAGCTCTGATGCCTGGTGGCCTCCCCCCGTCCCTGCCTGAATGAACATCCTTCATTTAAACCCACAATAATGAGGACCTCAAAGTCAGAGAGGCGGGCACAAGGGCAGCCTGTAAGGGAAAAAAATGGCTTCTTATGATAAAATTCACTCCATGTGAAAGCCGTAATCTAAAAGCCATCACGGACATCTCCCTGTTTTAACTGGTTAACTGGAAATATTTAACATGCTGGAAGGGAACGAAAAACAAAAGCGACCCTTGGAGGGAGGTCGGGGTGCCCAGACACCAGCACTCCTTAGTCTCTGCGCCTCCCAAACTCGTGAAAGAGACATAAAAGCACTGATTTATATCTTGCTATAAAACGACAACCACAATGACAACAAAAAGGTATTATATTTTTTGTAGTTTGCTTTCTGGGCCGTAAAGTCGCACTGAGGAAAAGCTTTTGCATGGCACACTCGATGTGTGACTGCAATCATGCCTGCCTAAAGTCTGTGTTTAGCTGACACTCCTCCGTGTTTCCACGAAAACTATGCCGGCAGGCGCCTCGAGAGAGGGAATCCCGGCTGGGCTAGAGAGAGCCGAACCGGGTCCATATCCACAGGCAGACTGGTGCCTCTCCCCTCTCTCTCTCTTTCCTTGATTGCTCACTCTACAGTCTCTCTCTTTCCCTCATTTTTATTTCCCTCCCTTTCCCCCCTCTGCTCTCTTTCTTTCTCTCTCTTTCATAACATGATTAATATTTATTGATTAGTGACTCTGTGCTGGGCATTGTCCAAAGTTTTCTGTATGCTTATCTCTTGTAGCGCTCAAAGCAACTCTATAAATGAGGTGCCTTCACGATTGCTCCCACTTTACAAAGGAGGAAGCTGAAGCCCAGAAGACGAACGGTCTCACTCGAGAGCACCCCGTTAGCGTCCGACAGGAGCCCAGGCAGTTACCCGCGTGCAGAGATTCAACTCCTCTGCTCTGCTAGGTTTCCTCATTGTCTCTTCCCATGGCCTCTTCCTTGCCAACTGTCTCTCTCACTTTCCTCCCTCCTCGCTCCTTCCTCTTTTCCTGATCTCTCGCTCCTGGGTTTGTCTACACCTCGTCTCTCCAGGAACATACAACAGCTCCGGGGGCCGTACGCAGGGGCCTGCCTCACGCATTCGTACGGTGACTCTTGTCAACAAACCCCGGTTTGGGAAAGAGGCCTTGTCCAGTCTGTGTGTCTGAATAGAGGGCCTGAAAGAATACTTTGTGTGACCGTCGAGAGGGGCTCTCTTTAAACCATAAGTAATAACCAAATCTGTCCCTAAGCGCTTGTTCTGGGAGAGAACATTCCTGTCTCAGAGGCTGCGGAAATGGCTCATGAGATGCACTGCGGGCGAAGCGGGAGGCAGAAAGCCACCTTTGTGCTTCTGCTCTGCAGCTCTCTGGGGAGACCTGCTTTGCAGAAGGACAAGGAAGGGTCCCCACTCTCAGCCAGGGCCTGTGGCCACATCCCCGAGCAGAGCCTCCAGTGCAGCTCATTTGTAGGCTGTCCTTTTTCTTAACTCTTGAGCTGCTTAATATGGGACCCCTGAGAGCTGAGGACGCAAGGCCCCGGCGTGGCCTGGAGAAACTCCAACGACTGGCGCGGAAGCCACAGCCCGAAGGCCAACTGTCCACCCCTCCCTAGGCCTGCTCTTAACCGTATCCGGCCCCATTCTAGGGTCAACCCTCAGGGCGCTCCTATTTCTCAAGGGCCGGTGATATCTGAGGCTGTCCGCACCCCTCCATGTTTGCCATCATTGTGGCCTATTAGGGCAACACCAATGGTACTGAGATAGCTTGAGAGTGTCCTATTTCCAGGATCCAGAAGAAGCCCCTCAGCCTGAAGGAGCCCACTGGGGGACGGAGGGGGGGGCTATACCTTGTGCGCATTACTTTGATCTGCAGGACATTAACCCAAAACTCACAAGGCAGGAAATCAAACTTCCAGGAAGTAAATGTCTCCTTAGAGCCCTCGCACCTGTCACGTAGGAGGCCCTCCACGGGGCTGCTTAATGCCTAGGCAAGTGAGTGATTTCGAGCAGCATTTCAGGAACCCAAAGACAGAAACAAAAATAACCCGCAGCCTGTGAAAACAACAGTGTAAAACCAGACACCTTTGTTACAGGGGGACGCTCAACCAGAGATCAGGGGATGATGTGGGGATGAGCTAGGGAACAGAATCACTGTTCCCTAGAAAAAGACAACTAGAGGAGACAGGCGTGCTGGTGGCTGGCTGCTGCCCGCTTACTGAGATACTTTGTACAGACACTTTGTCCGGGCTCTGGTTGGTCTTTCTGGATCCTGAGAGGGAAAACCAAGGGTTAGAGTTTCCCACCTGAAGGGATACTTGCAAGAAAACCCGGGGAAGTGCCAGAAGGAGCATTTGTTACAGTGAACAATCTAGATATAACTTATTTGTCAACTTTTCCAATTCTATTTCTTTCTCCCCGTTTAGCTGACGTTTGTTGGCTGTTTTACGTGCGCAACTCATGCTTCGGGCTCCCCATTTTGTCCTTGCAATGGCCTTGGGAGGAAGGGAGGCGCTATAATGAACTCTCTTTTTGAGATAAAGAAACTGAGTCTTAGCAAGATAAAAAATTAGTTCAAGGTCATTTAGCTGGTACAGGGCAGAGGGAGGATTGACGTGAGCTTTGCTGAGCTCCAGTGGCAATGCCCTTAAACACTGCGCCGTGTTTTTATCAAATATGCTGGTACTCCTCTTTTCTTTGTATTCTGGAAGCAAATCCAGGATTGCCTCTATCTAACTTGGCAAACCTGTTTAATGAGGTCTGTGTTAAATAATACACAGAAGTTTTTTTGGGGGGAGGGGGGCGAGGGGTCCCCTCCTTCTGCAATGTGGACACAATCATAGTAATGGAAGTAGAAGTGGCGGCAGTAATGTAAGCAGCAGCTACCATTGCTAAATCAGATCAGCTGCCGGGAAGTGTGCATGACATGTGTATGTGTATGTGTATTTATTTGTATGTGCATATGCATGTGTGTATATGCCTGTGCATAAGTATGCGCATGTGCATGTGTATGCATGTTTGTGCGCTCATGCTTAAGTGTGTATGCATTGTGTGTACGTGTGTGTATGCGTATGTGTGTGCATATGGATGTGCATGTGTCTGCATGTTTGTATGTGCATGTGTATATGCATGCGTATATGCATGTATGTATACATGTGCACATTTGTGTCCATTTTATATAAGCATAGTATGTATATTTTATACATCCACAATTTTTTTTCTCTAATCTGCACTCATACAATGATTTCTATTTCACTACTAGGTAAACCAAGGGTCAGAAAAGCGACACATCTTGCTCGGGATCCTACAGGAACTAGTTGGTGGGCCAAACTTGGTATGCAGTGCTATCTGACCCCAAGCTATTGCTCGTGGGAAAAAAAAATTAAAAAAAAAAAAATACATATATATAAATAAAATCCTCCTGCAATATTTCTACATCGCTTTAGAATTTATATAACACTTCCAGGTACATCATTTCATTTAATCCTTATGACAGTTTTGTGATTAGCTGTTCCTGATATTGGCATGGAGTATTCCTATGCCCCCTATTTTACGGAGGAGGAAATCATGGGGCTGCAGGTAGTGTGACTTGTCTAGGGGACTGCAGCTCACAGCAAGTGCAAGTGGGACTAAAACCAGCCCCTCACTCTTCCACTCGTCGCGTCCCATCGTGTCTACCTTCCTCAACGTGGAGCAGCCTGGCTCTCTGCTCGGTGGCGTTGTGAACCGGCCACGTCCGAGCAGCGAGACACTCCTCCCGCTGAGGTTCTCAGAACCGACAGCTTCCATCCTGAACAAACAGACTAGTGTTCGTTTGGATGTTCTCGGCCTCACGTGGCACCCACTCCCACAGCTCCTTGCTGAGTGAATTTAGACAAATGTTCTTGATGCCAGTTCTCTCGCTGCGATGGGATTGACAGAGCACCTGGCAGCGGCTGCTTGTCACAGATTTTAGGTCACAAATAATTATGGGTCAAAATGTCTAAAGCCTAGAGCTGCCCCGGTACGTGTCCCAATGCTGGGAGCTGGAACACCCCACCCCAAGACGACCGTCTTCAGAGAGCAAGCGTGGCATACACCCCAAGATGACAAGCAGAGTCTACAAGGATGGAAGGGAGAAAGAAATCCTGAGTCAACTAGGAGGATTAAAAAGTCACCTACCATGAGGAGAATTCGCACTCCACAAATTTTTCTCGACTGACTAAATTTAAAGAAATAAAACTAGATTGAGCATGCGTTTAATACTGGCTGCTATCTTTTGCTCTGCTCTGCTCAGTGGCTTGTTAAATATAAAAAGATTTGCCCTGCAAGGAGACATGGGGAGAGGCAATCTCGGAAGGACCCATCAGCTACCCTGCCCCTCCTCTTTGTAACCCAGGGGAGATGGGCAGCCTTGTCTCATTCCAGTGCCCCAGTGCCCTGGTCTCGTGTACAGGTCTTGCATGCGATCACTGGTATCCCCACCGTCTCTTAATAGAAGGTGAGATATAAAAAGCTCATTCGAGATGCCAGGAGCTTCCCTTTCTGACCCTGGCTGCCTGAGAGGCAAATTGCATTAGAAAAATGACATGCCATTCATCTCGCGAGTACTTGCAGGAACATTTAGCTAATTAAATGATTAATAAATTTAACACTGCTTTATAATTTCATTTAGCTGTGTTGGAAATCACACGGTGAGCTGCGTATGCACCGAATGAGATTAGGTGGGAGTGAGGGTTTCGGAGGCTGCCCTGGTAATTGAGATTAGTCTATTACTACAGTGACCTTTTTAACTTTTATATTCTCTTGTTAAAGCGAAATAAAATTTTATTCACTTTTAAGGAATATTTACTTAGAGAAATTTACATGAAATTAAAGAAACACCAAGCCCAGAAGCCTACTGGGGCCAGAATCCATGCACTGTTTCTTTTTTAATTTTCACAGGCTCTTTAGGAAATTGTTCTTGAGCTAGCTGGAGGCAGAGCGTAGAACAGTGTGTTTTTAGACAGTTCATTCATTCATTCACACAATAAACACCCCATTCCTGGTATGTCCCAGTCATGCCTCCAGGCCCTGGGACGACAGCAATAAACAGGACCAAGGTCCCTGCTCTCCTAAAGCTTAGCTTATCACAGGAAAATAGAGATGAGAAGCAAATAAACAAACAACAAAATAACTGACAGTAAAAAGCACAGTGCAGAGAATTAGAAATAATGATTTCTTTAGACTAGGGAGTCCAAGAAAAATCTCTCTTCAAAGATGACCATTGAACTGAGATCTGAATGATCCAAAGCAGCCAGCCATGCAAAGCTCAGAAGGAGCAGCGCCCCAGAATAGAGGAGATTTGGGGGTGAAGGTGCTGAGGAGGGAAGAAGTGAATTTGGTGTGTTCAAGGAACACAAGGGACAGGGAGGCTGGGAGCTGGTGAGGTGGAAGTGATGCAGCGAATGTGGGAAGGGTCAGACTAAGTAAGGCCGTGCTGACCACGATATGGGGTTGGGACATTTCTCATAGGTGCTGTGGGAAGCCACTGGGGGGTTTTAAGCGGGGCAGTGACACCACCTGTCAAGTGATGCCATCTCAGGCAAGTGCATCTGCAGCCACAGCTAATGGTGGGACCACAGCCACCGTCTTGCCCTTGTAAGAACAAGAGGACTGACTCAGTTTCCCTCACCCTCTGCCTCTCCTGTAACTTGTGCTTCTATTCCAGTTGAAAATTGTATCTGCTGCTCTTGCTTCTTTCTCTCTCCTTTTCTCAATATGCGGTACTTTGTTGTCCCACGCAGTTTGAAAATGTTTTTGACTATCCCCAATTTTGGCTATCCTCATCCATAAAATCCAGAGGTCTCTGCTTGGTTCTCTCCTGTATCAACCATGTTTTATTATTTATTTATTTATTATTATTATTTTTTGGTACTCTTACACTTTCACAAATGGGGCCTCACTGACCCTGGAGACGCTAACTCTCCCAGGCAGTCAATTCCTAGAGATAGTAAACAACCCCCCTGCACCTTGCAAATGCAAACCAACCAGTCCTGAGCCCGTATGACCCAAATCGCCTTCTTTATCATGTTCTCACATTCCAGGCTCTAACTATCTTGTCCTTATCATCCCCTGCTCTAATCACCCCAGGGCCAGATACCAGAGAAGAACAGCCTCTGCAGCCCTCGAGTCTGCTGAAATTATTCCAACTAGCCAATCCTCAGCCTGCTTTGCCTGCCTCCCCTGTCCCCTCCTACAGAAACCACAATAAAGGCTGGCTCCTGCCCAGTGTCCCCGCTCCCTCTGCTGCCTGACTGGGGCAGTCCTGGTGACTCCCAACATAATCCCCACCCTCCGTGGCATAGTGTGTCCCTTTCTAGGGATCTGTGGGTATTGCAAACTGTCTTTGCAATGGCAACCATCTCTCAATCTGTGGGTCTTAGCATACCTAAGTGATAATAAAAACCTGTATTATAAAACATCTCCAGATACCCAGTTTCATTGCACGTCAACTAATAATACTTATGGTTTACTGAGGTCCTACTTTGTGCCACGTGCTTCAGAGACAGGGCTGACTTTAACTGATTCTAATTTAATCTTCTCTCACACAACTCTGTAAAGAAGGTCATTCCGGGCCATTTTATAGATGAGGAAACCGAGCGGGAGTTTCTGAGACCGGCCCAAGGCCGCTTGGCTCTACGTGTCAGGGTGGGGAGTTAAACCCAGAAGAGAGATGGTATAGTTCGCAAATGAAGAGAAGAGCAATTTCCTTCGGATGAAAGGAACTAAAGGCCATGCCTGACAGACCACATCTCGACGGATGCTTGGATGATTTTGTTCTGTCTGGTTGCTCGTCCAGACAGACTCGTTTGGCATGTGTCCTTGCCATTTGTTGAGCAATCACGGTTTCTACTGTACCTACTTTGCCCAGTTTCTCATCCAGGCGTATTTATGCAGAATTCCACTGTTTCTACTAACACCTTCCTGCAAGTTAGTCTGAATACAAAGAGAACATCTGGAGAAATGGCCGGGGCTGGTTTACCAGGTGCCCCTCATCGTTCAAGGGCCAATTCCTCAGAGTGCCAGCAACAAGCATCAAAGAATCTCATTCTTCTGATGCTAATTCACATTTTGCAAATCTACATATTCAACATTAAAAGTTTGTGCTGTTCGTTGTTGTTGGGTTTTTTCCCCCCTACCAACCCATAGAGAAGATGAAATAAAAGGTCTTCCTTTCAGTAAGTGTTTAAACTACAGTAGTTTCAATTTCAAGTAATTATGCACACATCCCTTGGATATTCTTAAGACTTTGAACACACATACCCCTTAAATTTGAAATCCTGTGATACCTGCTGTAAACCCTAAAATTTGTGAGCAATTACCTTTGTAAGCAGTGTTTCTGGAAAATAACATCTGTGTGTGATTCACACTTTTTTTTTTTTTAACTTGTAAATTGTCTGGTTGTTAACTCTGACTACTAATCGTATGATGCTTAAGAATTCATAAGTTTCTTTCCGGTATCTTCTACTTGGTGTGCAAAATTTGGACACACCTGTGTAATTAAAGTATTTTCTGCTTAAAAAAATCCCAATTGTTAGACCTGCAGAAACCACATTAGCACCTGTTAGTAGTAACAGATGAAGTAATGAGTAGCAAGAACACGCACATCCTAGTTTTCGAAGAAGTGGGGACCTGCCTGATTTTCTAGAAATTATGAACTCGATATTTTACTCTTTCATTTTTAATAATGATGTAACCATGTGAGTAAAGAGCTTAAACAGTTTAAGAATTTCCTTCCTCTTTGTTAGATGTTTAGAAATCATCAGAGGTATTTGTGTCTAAATTTTTTTTTTTTAAGCTGGAATTCTTCCTGCCTTCTGTCCTCCCCTTCCTCTGTCTCTCTTTCTCTTTCCTTCTTTCTATGTATTAGTCCACTATGAACCTGACACTGTAGTAGGCACTGATGATTAGACAAGAAAAAAATTCTGGCTTTCTAGTAATTTACAATATAATCCTTTCTGTCCAAAATGTCTTGAATGGACCATGTGCATTAGCGTCTCCTTGGAGCTTGTTAGGAAGCCCATCATACGGGATCCCAGACATCCTGAACCTAGACCTGCACTGTTAGAAGGATGCCGAAGTGATTTGTGCACATTCTAGTTTGAGAAACTGCTCTAGATCGGGGATGTGCCATCCCTGGCAAGCAGGCCAAATCCAGCTAGCCGTCTGGTTTTGTTGTTGCTGTTACTGCTGTTTGTTTTTTACCGTCCATAATCTAAGAATGAGGTTTACATTTTAAAATACATAGAATCTAAAAGGCTGTCTGACTACCTACAGAATAGCCTCTGTTCTGTCTCTTAGATTAGAAACTCTAAAACATTTACTATCCGGCTTTTTAAGCAAAAATTTACAGACCTCTGCTCTAGAATCCAGATGAATCTAGAGCCCAAAGTCTGGATAAAGTCTATCTTTTGAAATAAGCAATGACACTATGACATGGGTTCCACTGGAAATATTTGTTAAACTATGAAATGTCAGAGAAATGTCTGTATTTTTGTTTTTAGAAATGCCATGACATATAGTCAATAGAAAAATTGGCATGGAAAGCCTACGTCTGGAATCGAGCTTGTAAAAGCTACCAGTGTAACATGAATTTCATAGCTCGTGCGTAGAGACCCATCAGTTCCCACAAAGCAGGTATCCTCGGTGAAAATCGGTACAACGGGTTCTATCCAGATTCACCATAAACACGATCAGCAGCAAACGGAAGGTGGTTGTTTTAGCATGCCTGGCCATCTGCAAAAACGGCCACTGTTTTTACATGTTGTAAACTTTTTAGTTTTCCCAAATCAAGACAATACCAACTTGCCATTTCCTATCCTCATCATTTCAGGAAAAGAATGGTTATATCGTTTCAACTAAATGAACAGTTTTGGGGCAAAAGAATTTTATTTTTTCATATGTAAATACCATGCCTGCCCTTGAGGGGCAGGTTAGCTAAGGAAATGTAATGTAGGGCCAGGATTGAAGATGGGGAGCGGGAGAAAAGAGAAGAGGAGACAAGAACTGAGGCCAGAGAAAAGGGAGAAGAAGCAGCAAGATCAGAGAGTCTTCAGAAAAGAAAGTCGAATGGGGAATACGAGTCCATGTTACCCCAGGGACAGTGACCTGATCACCGTCCAGTCGACATTAATAAACAAATACGTGTTGCACTAGATTAAGTTAAAAGGATTGAGTGGGTGCTGATTTGCAGTGACAAGACCCAATTTACCTACTATTCATACCATGTAGGGTTTTGACACTGAACAAACAGGAACCTGTTATTTGAAGATCATCTGCGATTCATCAACTCAGCTGGTTAGAACAGGGGCTCAAGGGAGCCAAAGTGGCTCTGGATTGGGGAGAGAAAGCCTTGTTCTCTTTTCTCCCGAGCTCTAACTGTCTGTGGAGCGCAGTCATGGCTAGCCTCAGAGATGACAGGACAAGAGCGTGGGCAGTGCAGCCTGGCCCATCCACACGCCCGGAAAACCCATTCAGAGCTCAGGGCCCATAACTTGGCCAAGAGTGTCTCCCGTGAGTGGAGGTTACAACCTGTTCTTTATTTGAATGCCTCGCCCTAAAAGTGCAGGCTCTTAAAACAAAGCAAAACAAAAACAGATGACACTAACATCAGCTTCAGCTACTTCTAAGTGGTATTGGGAGGGCTAAAGCAGTGTGCGCGATGAGATTAAGGCCTTCTATGCTCCCCAACTCATAAGTAATACAGTTACAACAGAAGCTAGTGGCCCAGGGAACCGTGTGCAGGTGTCATTAGTACTGTCGTTCAGGCTGATGCACAAGCTGAGTTTCCAGAAACATAGTCCTGTGGGCTCCTCCCTGGGACCCACAGGTAATGACAAAGGTACCACCCGACAACGTCTCCCCAGCCCCCTAAAGAAACACCCACAGACAGAGGAGGACCCTGCTTGGCTTCCCTCCCACTGAAAGGGCTGCTCAGAAGGACTGATGCGACTCTAGACCTTCCGGAAACTTGAGTAGAGGATTTTGCAAGCTAGAGAAGGGAAGCCGGCTGGCGCTGGGTTCAAATTCTGGCACGGGCACTTCCTAAGCCAGTCCACTTCTCTGTGTCTGTGTCCTCCTTCTCCTCCTCAAGGGAGGAGGATAAACCTGTCCGTCAGGATTTTCAGGAGGTCAAATGAAAAACAGGGCAACGAGAAATAACGTGTGCTCTGTAGGTCTTGTTTTCTCGTACTGTGCTTCAAGGAAGCCAAGCCCGCGCTCGTGGTGGGTACTCTGCCTAGCAGGCCTTTGTTCCTAGCTTCCCTGGCTACTCTGTGTTCTCCTCTTTCCCAGTGTCACCTCCTCCAGGAAGCTTCCGCTGATACTCTCAGGCTAGGAGCAGTCCCCTCTGTCTACTGCCTCCGGAACTCTAGGACCGCTTCTATCCACGCTCTTAACTCAAAGAATGGAACCAAACTCCTCATAGTTCTATTTCCCTGGGGTGAGCTCACAAGGGTTGTCTCTGTCTTCACCCCAGTGTTGGCCCATCGCGGACCTGTGGAAGGTGCTAGATGTTAGCTGAACTGCAGAAGAGACCCTCTGCTCTGCATGCAGTACACTGCTGCTTAAGTCTGCGGGCCCTCTCTGTGCACATGGCTGCAGAGCTGTTTTCTAAAGCTTGGGTTTCTGCCACGCAGCATTGCCCAAGACCCACTTCTGCTCTTGATTCAGGAAGGAGCCTGTTCAGTCCAGACTCCCCCTTGGGTCCAGTCGGCCTGTGCTCTTCTCTGTCCCCATCCATCATCTGATTGTCAACATGGGTCAGCGAATCTTGCTCCTTGGGGCCTCTGGCCTCATGGTAGAGGGATGCAAACAGAGGTTCCAAGGCGGCACTGAGAAAAATAAAATTGCTAACCATCTTTCATTCTACAGGAAAAAAGCGGAAGACAAAGTTCTCAGCGCTATTGGAGAAATAAAGCACAGTGAGATCGAGGGCTTCCATGATTCCGCAACTTAGGGTTAAGATGGTGACAACAAAATCTAGTTTTTCTCCCTATAAAATGGACTATTTGTTGCCTTTTCAAGAGCCAATCTGGAGATGCTCAACTCTTCAAATGCGATATTTCATAACTGAAACAACAACAAAGATAAATAAAGGCAATTTCCAAATCACAGAGAAGAGAATTATAATCACATTAGAGTCAAAACTTCCAAATCGATGCAGGAGGCCAGGCTTTTTCTTGAAGTTACAACAACTCTGGGACCAAACAGACCCGTTAGATGGCTCTACCTGTCGGGGGCCCTGCCTGGTGTTCTGACATTAGCACACCCACGATGCTAAATACTAAGGCAATTTCCTTCTCACCTGCCATCTGTCATCCTCAGACTGCGGGCATGGGCTCCATGTTCGGCGGTATTTCAACGAGAAAGGCCTACAGTCCATAAGCAGACAGTGAGCACCCAGCTCTTTTGCCTTCTAAATCTCCAGATAATTGCATGACTATTTGTTATAAGCCTGAACTAAGCCCTCAGATGCACAACGGCCACATGCAAAACCATTTGTCTTCAGCCTGGATACTAATCATGAGGAAGGAGCAAGACTGGTTGCTGTCTTCTTCCTCCCTAACCTCCTGCCAGTGCCGTGCCACGTCTGGCCCAGCGGAACCAAAGAGAAGGTGAATACGCTCCTGCGTCTGGGAGAAACGAGAACCTACCGACTTGGGAGAGCCCGCCCCACACCTGCTTGACGTGCGCTTTGAGTGACCTTCGGGTGCTCACTATGAAGAACGATTTTTCACTTAGAAGAAACCTCAAAGGCAGTGACATGCCAACAATCGCAGGACAGAATGTTCTGGATTTCAAACAAGTTTTGGTATTTAGGAAGTAGTGCCATATTTACAGTAACTATATAATATATAGAAAGCAGGGTGGGGTGCATTTTCTGGGGAAATTAGTCTTTCCTCTTTAACACAAAAAGGAGAGATTTACGTATTTAATTAGATGCACCAATAACAGGTTGACTTGTGTAAAATGACGAACTTTAAAAAGAAGAAATAATCGTTGTTGAATACCACACGGTGCCTCAAATCAGGGAGAAATGTAAAGGGCTGAAAATTTAGGCAAAACGATGTCCTGCAGGCTAAATCTGGTCCATGGATGTATTTTATTTGGCTCCTTCCAAGTTGGCTCATGCAATGAATTCATTGCCAACATTTAAAAATTGGATGATTCTATATTTTAAAGAATATACACATAAATACTAAGGTTCTCTGGAAAAATTGTAAGTTCTGGCAAAATTGGATCTAATTTCCACTTGGCAACATTCAGCTGGAGTTTAATAATGGCTGCCCCTATGACAGGGCATAGACACAGCCCCTGACACTTTCTATTGTCTTCCCTGCTCTGGGGACTGGGTCCAGGGCCTGCCATTTATCATCTCATACACAGACAACTTCATTCATTTATTCTACCTGCCTAGTATCTAGAGGATGTGCATTTGCTCTATTCTGTACTGTATAATTATTACTTATTCATAGGTTTTTAACTCCAAGTTCCTGATGCATAAGTCAATATAAACCAACATGTCATATTTGGTACAAATTTCCACATCCAGAAAAATGAAGGCATTAAAGTACAAAGTTGAAAGCTTCTCTTTGGCAGTCCCATGAATCTATGGTTTGGGAAAGGACCTGTTCCACCAGTAACAAGAGGGGCTTTCGTTTTTGATCTTCAACTAAAAGCAGCCTGAGCAGAACCAGTCTTGGTGAACCAGGATCATCATCAGTGCTTCACATCTGTGTCTTTTCTCGGTTGCCTTAGAAGGAGGGGCCTAATCGGAGAGGAAAGTCCTTGACCGGGGAAGTAGCCCCTCTTAGATTCTCTTCTATGAATCCCATGTGATGCACAACACTCATTTTGCAAGATGGCTGACTGAGTGTAGAGGGAGAATCTAGGCCAAAGGAACTGAGCAGCACACACTAACCAATGTGAGGCCTTCTGCCCTAACCCACTGGCTGTGGGCCTAAATGCGATCTGTGGCTGAACGCCAGCTGAGGGAGAAGAACACACTAAAATATAGGCAGGCAGATTATTTATGAGATGGGAAACTAAATGCTAACTGGTTTTTACGCAATTCAAGCTGAGCTCCACAGTGGCTGCTGGGGACCCAGTAGACACCAGCCCATGGGCAGGGAGCTTCATTCGACTCTCACACCCCCGTAACCACAAAAACGGAGTCCAACCAATAAGTATTTACTAAGTCTCCTATCCGTGTGAGGCACTCCCCTGAGGTGGATGTTTGCTAAATAAAAGTCAGTGGACTATTAACAGAATATTGGCAAGCTGAATCCAACAGTATATAAGAAGACTTACATCCTATGAGTGGGATTTATCCCAGACATGCAAGGCTGGTTCAACATTTGAAAACCAATCGATCTAATTCACCATCGTAATAAGCTAGGAAAACTCATATGATCACATCATTGACAAAGAAAAAGCACTTGACGAACTGCAACATCCATTCATTATTTAAACAAAAACAAAGACAAAAACCTCTCAGCAAATTAGGAAGCCAGCTATGCTCACCACTATACCACCAACACACTCAGCAAATTAGGAATAGAGGAGGATCACTTCAAGTTGATAAAGCATATCTATACAAAAACAGCTAGCATCACATTTAATGGTGCAATAGTGAATGATTTCCCACCAACAACGAGACCAAGGCAAGGATTTCTCTTCTCCTCACTCTTTTTTAACATAGTAAATTCTAGCCACCAAAATAAGATAAGAAAAAGAAATAAAAGGCATGCATATTGGAAAAGAGGAAATAAAACTCTATTTGCATACGAAATGATTGGTTACACAAAAAAATCCCAAAGAATCTCAAAAAAAAAAACACAAACAAAAAACCCAAAACAAACAAAAACCCCCGCAAAACTTCTAGAATTAATAAATGAGTTCAGGAAGGTCATGGGATCAAGATAACACACAAAACACAATCACCTTTCTATATACTAACAATGAACATGCAACTGAAATGAAAAATACACTATCATTGACAATCGCTCCCTAGAAAATGAAAACTTAGGTATACACTCAATAGACCCACACTAAAGAAACAGAGTGATAAGCCATGTCCATGGATTGGAAGACTGGATGTGACAGAGATGTCAATTCTCTCCAAACTGATCTATAGGTTTAATGCACTTTCTCTCAAAACTGCAGCAAGGTTTTTGGTAGACCCAAACAAGCTTATTCTGAAATTTATATGAAAAGGCAAAGACCTTAGAACAGTTAAAACAAACAATCTTGATAAAGAAGAACACGGTGAGAAAAATCACTCTACTTAATATCAAGACTCACTATGTAGCTACAACAATCAAGACAGTGTATGACTGGCAGAGACACAGACACACAGATCAATGGAAGAGAACAGAGAACCCAGAAAGAGACCCACACAAATAAGCCCAACTGGTCTTTGATAAAGACGCAAAAGCAGTTCTCTGGAGGAAGAACAGAATAGCATTTTCCATGAGTGGTGTTAAAGCAGCTGGACATCCATAGGCAAAAAATATGAAGCTTGACCAACTTCACACCTTATGCAAAAATTAATATTTGATTACTTCTGTTAAATTTATTCTTAAATATTTTATATTTCGTTAATACTTTGAATGAAAGCTTTCTTCTCTTTCCATCTTTAATTACTGCTAGTATAGAAGATCAGTTGATTTGTGTATCTATCTAGTCAACTCCTCAAATTATCTTAATTTTTGCAAGAATACCTTAGCTTCTCTAGGATTATAATTATATGATTTTAAAAATGAAGTATATTTTGTTTTTTTCCCCCACTACTTAAGTCTTTTTTGGGTTTTTTATTATCTTCTGAAACTTTTTAAGCAACATGAATATTGATGGGTATAGTCAATACCATTGTCTGGTTTCTGATGCAAACAGAAAGGACTGTTTAGTGTTTTCACTGTTTAAAATACTTGCAGCATGTTTTTAATAACATCCTTGACTATATTGGCTAAATTTTCTCCCTCTAGTTTACTTAGCAGTAGAGTTACTGAGGTTGGTTGGTGAATTGGTGGATTTGACAGTAACAGCTAAATTTGAACAAATGCCTTTTTGGCATCATTGATAGAACCATAAAGTCATTCTTTAATTTGTTGTTGTAATAAATTACACTGATAAAGAATAAAAACAATAAGTAAATAAAGAAATGACATGAAAATTTAATTAGTTGTAGTAAATACTGCATTAAGACCCTTTCAACAAGCTGCAACCCATAGCAAGTGATGACTTTCAACAAAATCTAGAGCAGCTCTCCGTTATAGGCGAATGCCTCTAAAAAACCTTTTTAAGGACTTTCTTTAGTATTTAAATCCATAATATTTTTATAAGAGTCTAGAAGAGATATTATGAACAAAATTAATATTGAAAAGTCAAAAGTATTTCTTTTCCCTGAGAAACATCCCCTTTCTACCCAGGACTTTTTTTTTTTTTTTTTTTTTTTAGGATGTTATTTATTTATTCGACAAGGAGAGAGAGAGAAAGAGAGCAAGCATGAGCAGGGGGAGAGGGGAAAGCAGGCTATCCCGCTGAGCAGGGAGCCCAATGTGAGGCTCCATCCCAGAACCCCGGGATAATGGCCTGGGCCAAAGGCAGATGCTCGACTGACTGAGCCACCCAGGTGCCGCCCCCTCCCTTTTTTTTAAATGCATATGAAAATTTAGTAGCCTGGCACTCAAATCATGTTACAAACAGGAAGCTGAAATAGAGTAGCAAAGGAACTAGTATCTGTGTCCTATCTAAGTGGGAAGATGAGGTCAGGTCCTTGTATGTATATTATCTCCTTCAATGCTCAGAATGTTCCAGTTCTCTCTGTACAGGGAGATGAGGAGCAGCTAACAGCTGAGAAGTGATGGGAACTCGTAATTCCTGGGTCCATCAGACAGCCTTCCCAAGCAAGTGCTATTTAATTGCCCCCTGTAGCAGTTGAGGAAACAAGTCTAGAGCAGCTAAACAGATTATCCAAAGCCACAAGGCTGGTAAATGACAGAGCTGGGATGCAAACCCTGAGGTTTCTGAGACAAAAAGCTGGTCTTCTTTTAATGAATACTGGTAGTATCTGGTGGCCAAAAGCATGGGCTTCGTGTCAGCAATGGGGACTTAAATACTGGCTCAGGCCCCACTAGCTGTGTGTTCTTGGACCTGTTACTTAACTCCTCTGTGCCCCAGTTTCTCAGGTGTATAAATAAGACAACACAGCACCGACGTCACACAGATACTATGAGGTTCAAATGAGCTGCCACAGACAAAATCTAAGGCATGGGATGTAGTAAGCCCTTAACGCATACTGGCTAATAGTCTATTTATTATCATTATTATTACCATTATTTTTATCATCCTTGAAACTATTTTTCTAATAGCTGTGAGTAAATCATCATCGATACCAAGAATAAAACTCCAAGAGAAGCCACTCAAATGACTCTCAGTAGCTAATAAAACCTAATAAAGTCAATGTATCCACTTAGCCAAGCCACAGAACATACCACTGTTCAGGTAAGTCATAAAGTCTTCCCTACAGCTGTTAGAATGATTGATCCTCAGGCACAATTAAAACTCCAGCAATACACTGACATTTTAATAGAACAAATAATTTAAATACATTTAATGTGTTAGGTGGTAACAGTTTTTATAACATATACCTACAGATTTGGGAAGTTACCCCCAAAAAAGTGTAGAGAAAGTCCTTGTGCAAGAGGGTGAAGAAGGTAAAGGAAATAGCATTGACATTTTTTGAGAGAAACCATAAATCCCACAGTTACTTGGAAGGGAGCAATTAATTTTGAAGACCAGGTCCTATGAAAAAGAGTCTCTTTAACCATCCATCGGTTTTCGTTCTCCCTTGTTTTTTTTTTTTTTTTCCTGTAGTCTCCAAAATACCATTAAAGATAACTGATAAGGTACTTCTTGAATTTCTACTACCCATAAAAGAATGTTTTGAAATAAATGGATTCAAAGACAAGGACAAATAAACAAAAACAGAAACAGGCCTCTGATTTTCATGGTGAAACTCAAAATGAAAATTCTTCCCAATAAAAATGGAGATCAGCAGCACCTCTGCCCACAAGCATTCCAGGGATTTTCTAGTAAATGTTGAATGATCCTCCCTGGTGGGGAGGATGGAGCCCCGGTTTGTAGCACCTGCCAATTTCCATGGTGTAAATGTCTCCAGTGTGGCTGAATTCCAGTGGTCAGTGTGATGTCACTGAACATGGGGGCTGGGTGCAATCTGATCTTGCTGCCACAGCGTGGATGCCATTTCCATCCCACTAGCTTGTTTTATAGCTACCAGAAACCAGCCTATGTGTTTGCTATTGCCTTGCCTGTCGCCTACACCCCCATCAGAACAAGCGCTCCTTGAGAATAAGAGACATCGGCCTCTCCACCTCCATACATGCCCAGAGCTGCTCCAGACCATGGCCAGATGCAGCATACATCCATTAAGTATTTGTGCAATGAATGAATAAATGGTGTGGGGTTGGCCAGGGGAGGAGACAGAGAAGAGGAAAGAGCAGAAGAAGAAAAGGAGGAGAAGATACACATAAGCCAAGTGGGCCAAATCCTGTCCTCATGGGATAAGATGACCCAACCTCTTCCCCGCTAGGCAGGCTTATTAGAATAGCCAAGGGCCAAAGAGTTGATTTAAATGACATTGCTTCCTTTCAGTCAAATATGGACCAGAAATTTTACAATGTGTTTTTTTACCCCAAACTTTGCAGAAGACTCTTTTTTTTTTTTTTTTTTTTAGTTACTATCACCACTAAAAGTTTGTGCTGACAGGTCCTTTGACAATGTCACATACCACTTTCCTTTTCTTTAATTTTGATTTCCTACTGTTAGAAGTCAGAGGTCCAACCATATGTGTTCTAAATCCTGGGCATCTCCTTCCTAATAAAGAAATACAGAAGAGCTGCATAAAACTGATTTCTGGAAACCACTGGAGTGACAAGAAGGATTGGGGGCTAATTCTAAGCTTGCTCATTTTAGGACTGATGTAGAAAAAGAGCCTCTCTCCTTGGGCAGAAGTATAAACGTCAGCGAAACGAAGGACTGTACATGGTTGTCTCTGCACGACTCATCGTGAAAGCTTACGTTTAATAGACGGAAGACAACGTCCCGCTTCGTGTGAGTGAGATTTTCTCGGAAGGCTACGGGCCCATAAATCCAGATCTAAAGAATATGCGGGTGTTGTTTCTTAATTACCGCGTGGCCAGCTGCCTGCCTCGCACTGTGGCGCCCTCCTCAGTGCAGTGATGGCGGAGAGAGATTTGTGAAGTTCAGGGGGAAATCCAGAAGAGTCGGCACTGTTTTCTGCTGATTTCCCAGGGAGAGGGAACGTACTGAACTCCAAAGGAATGGGATTTCTCAGGTGCCAGTGCTGCAGGGTACAAACACTGCAGCTAAAAACTCACTACCATCAAAGAGCAAGCGATTATAAGAGCTGGAGGTGGGGGGATGGTTGGGTGGGGGCTCACCTCTGATTCCCTCTGTACCAATGAAGGGAGGGGCCGACAGCAACCACATCCCGCATGTCAAAGAATACAGCCGGCAATCCGAAGAAGTCACCCTCCACCCCACTCCTCGTGATAGATTGCTTGGAGCGTGCATTTTGGAGAAGTGTCCGGAAGGTCATTTTTGTTCTTGCTGCTGAGTTAGGTGCGTTGCTGGGCAGGATGGACACACTTTGTCAGTTTCTTGTCACTCTAGGAAAAGTTCTTTACCAAAAAAGGCAAAACACAAACAGAAAAAGCCCAAAATCAAGTAAGGAGCCTAGTGTTTCCCATGGAGTTCAGACCATGGGGCACTGTGAGTATGAAAAATCCAAAAATGCTTTCTCAGGCCCCATGGCGCTGACAAGGCAGCAGAGCCCAACTGGAACTGTGGTCAGCTGTCAGAGGTGAAATCAACGTTTGTGCTGAAATGATCAGAAACGTAAAAGGAAAAAGGTAATTCCCCCACTGGGGGGATGACAACCTGGCTTCTTTCCAACAGTTTATAGGGAGGGTCTTGGGCATGTGCCCTGATGTGTAACGCGATCACGATCAGTTTTGGACACCGTCTCCCGAGTCATTCGGGCAAATGCCTGGGGATGTGTTTCAAGGGGCCATTTCTGCCTCTTTTATGTTACCCCTCCTGTGATGAGCTCAAATCATTCGGATGAAAGTCAGCTTTCATAAGCAAACACCATAAACCTATTTTATTACTTGGAGAATTTTAAAACATTTCAACAAAACCATCACAGTTCTTTTTTTCCAGGATCCTTTAAAAAAAAGAGAGAGAGAGAGAGAGAGTGCCTACATGATTTCCACACCTCGAGTCTAAAAATCATGTTTGGATATCAGTAAAAAATGATGGACAAATCTTTTTGCAAAAAATTTCAAGCTGGCTTGCCTTGAAAAACATAAAGAGGCTCTCTGGCACTAGATGTCAAATTAATTGCAGGCAAAGTGTGTTACAGTAATTCACTTGGCAGTTTAAGCAAAACCAAGGGAACAGCATTAAACCGGGCCCCCGTATGCCAACGGGGCACCACAGCTTTGCTCCAGAAGATGAAATCTGACTGTAAATCTTTCCTGCCCTAACTTGGTCAGCAGCGGCACGAGGAAGATCTGTCCTTCTCGCTGCATTGTGCAAAATGGTTTATTTGCCCTCTTAGGAGGCACGCTGATATATAAATCCCAGGTCTGATTATTATTATTTTGAACTATTATTATGAGTTACTATTATTACCTTCCTGAGAGAGTGGGAACGGGGCACGGGGAAGCGGCGGACGAGACGGAACTGTGTATGAATGCTGAAAGGGAGGCCGTCTATCTTCGTTCAGGGCAGTGTCTGTAATATTTCAGGAGAGAAGGGTCATCAATACAGATGAGGGTTCATTCACGGGAGATGGGGCAGCTCTGATTCTGTTGCTCTGAGCCTCGCGCCCTGGATGACTGATCCTGGGCATCCAGCCTCTCCTGCTCCGGGCTTTTGTGAATACCGTCGAGGCATCTGTGAAAAATCACTCACTCGGCTCCATTTGCTGAGCACCTACTGCGCGCCTGCGTCTTTGCTCTGACTGGGGACTCAGTGAAGAACTGAGAGGCTAAGTCTCATCAGCAGCAGGGGTGGGGAGGCAAGCGAGCCCCCACGACGGGACGCTGATAGGAGCTCTCATTCGGGGGACGCCTTGTGTAGCTTGGCTGCCTCCACTGGACGGGAGAGTCTCGGGCAAACTTTCTTGCTCGGGTGGCACGAGTAAGGGCAGAGCCGGGATTCGCAGGCAGGTCTGCGGTAGGGCTGGCCTCGCCTCTAACGTGTCTAGAGTGGGGCTCCGGGGAGTAAGGAGGCAGCTCCTCCATCAGGAAGGAGGTGAGCAAAGTGTCAGACAGCCTTCACCGAGGACGTGATGCTTCAGCTGTGTCAGGGGGGACAGTCAGAATGGGGAATGACAACCACAGAGAAGGAAAGGCACTGAAGGGTCCCCTTGTGAATCCCGAAAAGGCCCCTGGGCTGGGAAGTGGACCGATGCCATCCCCTCCAGGCAAAAGGATCATGACTAATTACACATTTTCCTCTGAGGACAGCACCCTGCTCTTAGAACATAAAGCCTTCCCAAACTTTAATGACTCCCTGAAACAACTTCTGGCCTTTGGAAAGTGGGGCATCCAATAACAACAATCAAGGATCACTTGAAGGCACACGCAGTGTGCTCGGAGAATTATTTCTGGCCGCGGTCTCTGCCGTGGATCACAGGCCTTCGGCTTTCAATCACAAGGTTGAAAGGTATTAACAAGGACTCATGCGGTTCAGGGCAACTGTTTGTGTAAGACATTTTCCTTCCTTGGAATGTAAACGGGTCTGTCTTCATCGAGAATTATTTTTACCGATTTCATCGTCAAAACTTCAAAGTCATTTTCCCCCTGATGTTATATTTATGTCGTGCCCCCCCCCCCCAACTTTGTCTTGTGTTTGTGGAGGCACAGACCCAGCCTCCCCAGGACGGGGCCCAGGAGCCTGACCCACAGGCACACCTGGAAGTCATTAAGGATACCAGGAGGAGGAGGAGGGTGGGAGAGGGGGAGGTGGAGGGGAGGAGAAGGAGTAGAGAGAGGGGGAGGAGGGGGAGAGGAGGAAGAAGGGGAGGAGGAAGAGTAGGGAGGAAGCAAGGAGAAGAAGGGGAGAGGGAAACAAGGGGAAGAGGAGGGCGAGGAGGGGAGGTGGGTGGGAGGAGGAGGAGAAGGAGTAAGGGAGGTGGGGGGGAAGAAGAAGAAAATCATTTCTTCTCCAACACATTGACTCTCTTTTTCCATTAGGGCAAGTCTGAGCCAAAGGTGAAGATGTTCAAAACAAACAGCTAACAGACAAACAAATACTTTCTAAAAATCCCACAGAGTTGCCTCGGGATAATGTCAGGAGTCAGACATGTCATTCTTACAGAAAGGGAACAACCTGAACAGTGACCTAGACTTTATGATATTCTAGAACATTCTGAAGTGAATTATAGCTGTCCGTGCTTAATTACCAAAACTTTCCCAAGGTACCAGCTATGATAAAATGGGATTCAAATAAAACTCCTACTAATTTTAGACTAATGTATATGAATTTTTCTTTGATGAGTCTTGCTAGGATTGTGAAGCTCCATGGCTCCTGCTCCATTTGACCCCCCGCCCCCGGACTTTCTAAAAGGAGGCATGGTGACTTTTGTCAGGCCCATCTAGGAAATACACATGCACCACAGGTATAAGCGCGGGGGATGCAGAAGAGAAATGCCTTGTTATGAGAAGGGGAACATTACACATTGCCATGTGCCTGCCACAGAGATCTATAAAATGCAGGGAATTTCCTCCCGAAAGCTTGAGGATATCATATTAATGAAATTGGAAATAGTTGGGGGACGGAGAACTGCAACCAACTCTTGGCAGTTTATGGAAATAAAACACCACAATAGTCTGAACTCAGCTGCAGCCCCCCCCCACCCAACCTCAGAGCTCTATTTTCCCACCTTTCCTTTTAAGACGGGGGCAAGGATGCATTTAATTTCTTCTATTTGTCTAATACCTCTCACTGTGTGGACACTTGACATAGATAATCTCACATTACGTATTTCAGCTATGATTCTGTGTATTCTGGAAATGCTAAGAAGTTCCCAGCATACCATAGGCATGTCCCTGGCAGTTGTTGGTTGAACTGTGTGCTATAAGAGATATCGTTATTCCCGTTACAAATCAAGAAGCTGAGGCTGAGCCACATTTGCTCTTCTGCCCCAGATCACACCACTGGAAGGGACTGGGATTGGTTTCTGCCCTGCCCTGGGGTCCGTTTGCCATCCACCCATCGGAGGGCAGAAGGGCAGCTTTCTACTGCTGGCCCTGTGCTCCTGGTACTTTTTCTCAGTGACGATCTCATATAAATGTGAGTAAGAAGTGGCATAATGACGACAATCCCTCCCTCGTGGCTTTCCTGACTCTCGCTTGGATACTTTCAGGTGCAAGTATTTCCTGTTCTGGTGAGGCTGGCACTCAGACATTGATGTGCTTTTTTGAAAATCCAAGAACTCAATGGTATTCTCCCCAATTGTGTATCCTTTAACAGGTGGTTAGATAAATAAGTGATGGTATGAATATACAGTGAAATATTTTCTGGTCTCTTAGAAGAACTAGATCAATCTATAAAAATGGAAAGAAAACTTAATTTATAAAAAATGATAAATTATAAAATCCATAAAGTTAAGGGGGCATAAAATGTAGAGAATAATGTATATAAATTGAAAGCATGCATGTAAAAGTAAAATGTATACACATATACATAAATATAAATGCAATTTTTTTTTTTTTTTCTGGCAAGGCTCACAATACACCATCAACAGAGTTATTTTGAAGGAGGTGATTTTGGAGGCTAAAGGTGGTTAGTGGGCAAAGAAGGAAAAAAAAATTTTTTTTTCATATTCTTTCTTTCCGTGTGGGTTATTTTCTAACCTGGCATATATTTCAATTATACTTAGTTTTTGTAAGGGAGAAAAAGAAATTCAGGGAACAATACCAGCCCCATTTCGGCTTCAAATCAACCTCAAGTCCAAGTGCGTAGCTCCTAAGTATAGCCATGGACCCTGTTCTCAACTCGGTTTTGGAGCCATTCAATCCACAGGCCCACAGAGTAACTCCCCGTGTTACGGTGGGGACGCCATCGTTGCCGTGTTACTCCCTGTGTAACTCCCCGTGTTACGGTGGGGACGCCATCGTTGCCGTGTTACTCCCTGTGTAACTCCCCGCGTTACGGTGGGAACGCCATTGCTCTGGGCTTCCAAGCTGCCTCTGATGGCGACCAGTCAGGGCATGTGTGTCACATGAAAAACAAGAAACAAAAAAAACAAAAAGCAAAAACAAACAAAAACACAACATAACTGGAACCAGTCGGGCCTCCCTGACTGACTCCCCTCCACCTTTCGCTAAGTACCGCGTACATTGAGCTGAGTTGCTTCCCATCTGGGAGCCCCAGTTTCCTTCAGGAACTGTCGATGAGGATACGGGTGTGTGTGTGTGTGTGTGTGTGTGTGTGTGTGTGTGTGTGTGTGTGTGTGTATGTGTATTCATACAAAGTCTATTGCACTCAGTAGGAGCTTAACGTAAGTTGGATTCATTTTCTTTCTACCCTTTCGTAAGAGAATTAAACAAGAACAACAACTCCAAGATATTTCCAACTATCTCTTCTGTTGAAAATGGCAGATTGTGGGCTTGCCCAGATCAGCCTTTTAATTAGCAGATTTCCTCCCTTCCTCGTGACAACCGTGTCTCGGTGGCTCTGGCAGTCGTGGTCGGGATGGAACACACTCTCCCTCCAGGCTTGCTTGACCGTCCGGCCTGAGACCCTGGCTCTTACATCTGCTTCTGAGGTTTTTCTTCTTGAGGACTTATTCAAAAGGATCCAGTTTTATATTCATCCCCTCCCTGTCAAATGCCGACAGCCCACCCCCTGTGATTTTGCTCATTCCGGGCGCCACGGCTTCGGGAAGAAACATGTGCGGGGGATCCTGACCAACGCTGCTGTATTACTTTCTATGTATTCACCTCGATTCCGTCCGCCTGGTTAAATAATACGTCTGACCAGTTCCTGTTAGGGAAACTTCATGAACTGGTAAAACACATGCCAGCTTTTAAAATTACTGATACAATATACAGCTCCCTGGCATGGCCCGTGGGCAAGGACAGAGGAAATACACAGCCCTGCTTCGCTTTTATAAGCCCACATTTCACATCATCAAAAGGACTGCACCTCGTGCTCTATTAAAATAATAATAATAATAAAAACGAATGAAGGGGGGAGAGAGGCCTATTTAAGGAGCTAAAGTTTAAATATATTAAAAGAACCACCTGCTCTGTATGTCGTCATTAGAAACCACTCCCCTTCTTTTTAAGGATTTCTTATCCCTCCCACCATTTGAGCTGGTGTCACGGTCCACCAGCAGCTGCAACCTTGGAATCCATTCGAGAAGCAGATGTTAGGGTTCCTCATTAATTTTGAGGGGGACCTCAAATTTGGAAAGGTGCAAGGTTGTTAAGTGGTTGAACGGTCTCATTTCGTATCTACAAAAGCAAAAGACTGTGATCTTGAAGGGCAAGGTCAGAAGATGAAGGGCAGCAGAAACCATGAAATGCATTTCATTAGATCAATAAAATGTATGACTTCACTCACTTAATTACATAAATAAAGTTATTAAAAAAATAAACTCAGCGCGTATCGTGCTAAATTAGCAGGGGCTTTATGTAAGACTGTGGAAGAAGGGGGAAAAAAACACAAAAAAACGAACAACTCCTGGAAAGGTCACTCGCACGCATTGCAGCTTCTTTGTAAAAAGCTTAGTGCAAAAGCAGAAGGAAAACCTCGCAGCACTGTGCGCCTGCCAGGAAGGGAAGGCTCGGCGCTATAGATCAGACCCAGGGATACCGAGGAGGCTGGGACTCGGGATCAGCCAAGAACACCCCACCACTAATCAGTTCTCTGCCCATCTGTTTTAAATCATGGTTTGCAGCATATTTATGAGATAAAGAATTAAAGCTGTTTCTCTTGGCCATGGGAATAATTGGGACACTCTCTTTTGGAAAACCTCTGACATCAGTCAGCAAGCATATTCAGAACCGAATTCAGGATGAAAGAGGCTTGAGCACGCTTCCCTTTATTTTTTTTTAAGCATAATAGAGACCCTCTTTCAAAGTTGTTTTCTTTTTAAGACAATCTAAGTAATAAACTCCCAAGGTCCTAAAGGACTTTTTCTTTTTTAAAGAGAAAAGGGATGTCTGAGGGACAAAGAGAGCCAGAGAAACCACAGAGAGAAAGAAGGAGAACGTTGCTGCTAATGAGGCCAACAAACAAACTTGGAACGTTCCTGAAGAGATCCCACCCTCTCCCCAAATCATGTGAAATGTGGCAAGTTACTGCCCTGAATAAATGCCATTATTTTAATAATGAAACACTACTGATTTATCCCCTCCTGTGGCTTTATTTATTTAGATTATGTCCCATGAACAGTTTCTCCAAGGACAGAAGTATTCTGCAGCGGGATCTCCCAACCGGAAGTCTCCGAGTCTCAGCACCGGCACCTAACGTGGTCCTGCCTGAAAGCAAAGCCCGTGCGTGCTTGTTCACTTCTGCCATGCTGCCTTGTTGGTAGAAACCCTAATATATACAGCCAACTGCAGTTTGACTGGCAGGGCTTTAAAATACGACTGCTCCCTGAACAGAGGGACATACAGGAGCGTGGATGGGTGTTTCTGCAAGTGGCGGGTGAGGGAACAAAAGGGGAGCCTGCGGCTTCCTCACCTGTGCCCTGTTTTTGAAAACTTAAGACTCCCTGAATTAATTCACTGATGCCGAGACCATGAAAGGAACAAAACCTCAATATATCCTTCCAGTGTGACTTTAAATATGACAAGGTTATCATTTAATACACTATTGTTCAAGAATTGATTTATGGGCTTCCGGGTGTCCCCCTCAACCCCCCTCCCTGCCATTCTCTACTCTAGACCTAACTAGAATTATGACATTCAGGGATATTCCTTAAAATTTCATAACATTGAATGAAAGTATTTGCTAGATCTAAGTTCCATGGACTAATACAAATGACATCTTATTTTTTCATCTGAGTTGGGAGACTAGATCCTGAAACACAGAGACGTGTACTCTTGAATTCCCTCTTTTCTTTTCTTTACCTCATTTACAAGCTAATATCTTTTCCAATCATGTATTTCACTCAAAGACTAGTGACTCTTCAGAGTACAGCATCTTCGTCTGCAGCTTCTCAAACGGACCTTGAGAAAGGGATTGTCCAGCAGCAGTCTTGCTGAGTCATCTTCCTTGTCAATTTGAGAAGGAGGCCTCATCCCCACGTGGGAAGGAAGACCTGGAGGGGAGGGGTGAGATGGGGGCTGGCCAACTCTCACCCAAAGCCCATTTTTTTAGGAGGGAAATCAAATCGAGCGAGAAGTCTGCTGGCCATCGTGTGGTCTGTTTGTGATATAATATCGTCCCCAAAAGAATTACATAAATGTCCTTTTTATGAAATCCTACACATCTCAGTAGTTCCAACCGGGGCCAAGACTACAGTGGTCTCCGGTTGGCATGCAGCCATTTCCCCCTCTGTCTGTTTCAAGGGCCACAGGTCTTCCTTGGCCGACCCGCCAGCAGTAGCTTGTCTCTGTGCCGAGAACATGCAAATCTGTAAGAACTGCCAGGGAGCAAAGGGACATGATTGCAGCCCACCAAGACCACATCTGTCCCACAGTGACCCCGAGTCCAGTTTGGAAGAGCACCGGTCCTGGAGTATGTCATTGTACTTAATTGGTTCTTTCTTGCCGCACTGGGTTAATCTGGCCTTTGCTTCCTAAATGCTGAGCCGTGGAGTACAAACCCCATGATGGCAGGGTCTGTGTCCTCTGGGCATTGTGACAATCGCTGGGGCACCAGTACAGGGCACACGTTTGCTCCGCAGTCCTGGCGGGGCTCTTGCGTCTCAAGACTCAACCCAACGACACCTCCTCCGGGAAGGCTTCACAGACCCTGCCTCGAGGAGAACTGACCCCCCCACTCCCAACTGTGCTGGGCTGTACTTCGCAGTCTCCTGTCCCCATTAACACGAATGTACTTGCGTATTATTGGTGTTAACCAGAATGTTATACGTTATTTAACATTTAATGAACGAAAGAAAATCTTTTGAGAGCTAAGTGGCAGGCACCGTACTAAGCAGTTTATGTGAATTCTCTCAAGTTAGTCCCTCTGCTGCAGGTATTGCGCAGAGGAATAGAAAAGTGCACAGGTTCCAGAACCAGAAACTCTGGGCTTAAGATCCTGAGTCCCCTGACTTGTGGCTGTGAGCTCGGGCAAGTTCCTTTTCTGGGCCTCTTCTGTAAAATGGGAATGGAAATGAAAATGGAACCTTCCAGGGTTATGCTGAGAAGTACGTTAATTAATTCATGGAGGGCACTAATACAGAGGAAGGGCTTAATAACTGTCAGCTATTTCTGGGATCTCTGTTCCGCAGGTGAGGGAAGTGAGACGTAAGAGGCCAAGTGGCCCCCGAGAGAAGACCCAGTCTGTGAGCAGCAAAGCCGAGACTTTGCTCCGGGCGGCCTAACCCCCATCTCTTCACCAACGGGACCCACGGACCCACACCATCCTTCTCTTTCCTCCGGCCCAGGAGCAATTTGAGTATCGAACGGTCTTTGAACCACAGAGTCAAGCACAGGGCCTGACACGTTAAAAGGGCTAGATAATAATTTAATTCATTGATGAATGAATGAACGAACCTATTAATGACTTTAGATTTTAATGAAGAGAAAGCACCGTGTCAAGCAATTTAGAGAGGATATTGAGATGTAACTGGTGTGAGAAGAAAGGTGACTAAGAATTTATTTTCAACAAAAGCTGTGAATGTCCCTGAAAACTTCCAGGTGGAAGTCACCCACATTACTTAAGCATAAATATAGCAGCCTTTAAAAATAAACTGCCATTTCCTCCAGTCTAAACCCCAATATATGCAGCTTTTTTTCCTTAAAGATTTTTATTTATTTATTTGAGACAGAGATAGAGAGAGTGAGGGAGAGCCTGAGCACACAAACAGGGTGAGAGGCAGGTAGAGGGAGGAGCAGACTCTCTGCTGAGCAGGGAGCCGGATGTGGGGCTCGATCCCGGGATTCTGGGATTGTGACCTGAGCTGAAGGCAGATGCTTGACCGACTGAGCCACCTGTGTATGCAGCTTTTAAAACAGAATCATGCACTCACTTTATTATTACTTAAGGCATTTTCTTTTTCTCCTCACTCTACATGGTTTTCTCCTCCAGTTTTGATACACCCAGATTGCTCCACATGAGATAGACTGTATGATCATTGATCTTTAAGGCATACGTGCCCATGCGAATGGCCAACACACCAGAAAGTGTGAGCCTGCCATCAGGCAATCCCTTCACATCAGCGAGCACCCTGCAACTAAATCTTAACTTTGCGTTGGAAGACTGTGCAAATGCAGGACTGGCTCGCTTCTCTCTACTCTCTCCTGGTTCGTCCGGATACTTTTGAAGGTTAAGGGCCAGAACAGTCTCTGTTGTGATACAATTGGCAACATGTGGCAACCCGCGTTGTTCAAGAGCATTCCTATCCAGACCGGAACTTGCAAACTCTCAGCATAAAAGAAGAAACAGAGTTCTTTGTCGGGACAATGAACTTGGACTGTTGTTTACCAGTGAATGGAAAACAACATTTCTAACCCAGAGAAGTGACACTCGGCCCCATCTGGTGACGCCTCGGCTCCCTTCACGCTGGGCAACAATGGTGCCTTTGTGCGGGGTTGCGGGAGCACACCATCAAATCAGGCCTTGTTGCTTGGGCAACTGAATGACCACCTTCATACTTTGTGGCTTTTTCCAGTCCCATTGAACTAAAATATGTAAGGAGACCTAGCCTCCACCACAGGCTCTATTATCCCCGACTTCAAATCGAATCCTACTGGCTCACAAATGGACTTTTCAAAATTGGGCACATTAGCCCCAATGCTTTAGAAATAAATAGAATGCTGTTAAGAGATTAGAATTCCAGAGTCAAGTAAAATTAGCCTGCGGAAATAAAAGTGCAGACCCTTCTGTTCCACTGAATTTGCTACTGAAGTCAGTAAGTTACAAAGCTCAAGATTTAAAGATGTACCCTGGATCCAGGCCTTGACACCAGTGCTTGATAGCTGTGTGACTTTGGCCAAGCTATTTAACCTCTCTGAGCCTCGGTTTTCTTCCTTGCATGAAACAGGAGAATGATGGTGACTTTACAGAGTTGCTGGGAGTATTAAAAAGGCATTAAAAAAACAAAACAAAACATAAAACCTTAAAAAAAAATCTTTCTGGCTCTTACAGGATTTGGAACTAACAAATGAGGTGCTTACTCAAACCCACAGGGATTGAGAATGATTGGAAAGATTTCTGTGCGGGATCAGGAAAAAGCGAAATTGCCACAGGGAATTCTGAGCTCCAGCTCAGATGCTTCTGGTGGGTGGCAATATTGTCATCAAGCCAAAACCAATGTCTTCTTCCTAAAAACTCTCCCTGCCCCTGTCCCCCCTGGGTCCCTATGGGATAACAGCGTTAAGGAAGGCCAAAGTCATCTGTAGGACTTCCCGGCTCATTCCTCGCATCTAGTCACTCATCAGTGGTGGGTCTCTCCAATGCTTCGTGTCTCTCTTGCTCCTCTAGCAGCCCAAACCCTTTTATACTCTTACCATTCCTGCAAGCTGCACCCATTTTCTGCCCTGATTCCAGCCTTCTTTGTCTTGCAGCCCTACTTCCGTGCTCCCACCAAAATATTTCTCCTTCAAGTATATTTTGGGGGCATTCACTTGCAGCTTCCCATCACCATGTTATCTCAGTCCACTTCTCTAGCCAGCAGTAGAGTATTTAAAGTCTCGCCCTGACCCTTGTACGTTGCTTACTGGGTGCACAGATCAGAACGACCTCTGTGGAGGGCAGTTTGGCAATATCTGTGAAAATGCCCCAGAGCGTACTCTCCGAGCCAACGCTGCTTCTGCCAGGGCTCTATCCTGCAAATACACTCACGCACCGGAGGAATGATGTCGGCGCAAGGTTACACGCTGCGGCACAATTTGTGATAGCAAAAGACTGGGAACAACCCAAATGTCTATCAATGGGGAATTGGCTCAATGAATTATGAAGCATCCACACAGTGGAATACTCAGTTGTTAAAAAATGAAGAAATCATTTATATGCTGATTTGGAACCATCTCTAAGATGTATTGTCAAGTGAGAAGAGCAAGGTGTGAATCGTAGGGAGGGGGAGGGTAAAAGAATATATAAACGTATTGTCTTGTAAATGCACAAACACGTCTGGAAGGATACACAAGGAAACGATAACATTGGTTCGGGAGAGGAATTAGGTGCCAAGGGAAAAGGGTAGAGGGAGATATATTCACACATGGATCTGAGATACCGATACAGAAATATCTATCCGTACACACATCATTTTCTGTCTTCTTTTGACTTTGCACTATGTAAAGGTATTACCTATTAGAAAGTAAATAGTTTAATTACCTATGTATTTTTCTGAAATCTAAGTTAAGAAAAATCTCATTAAAACAGAAAGAATTGCTACAAAAGCCAGGGGCCTATTTCCTGCCTTCTCTAAACAACAGCAATACACCAATGACTCCCCCTCCACACCCCGACTCTCCATCGCACACGGGGGGGGGGGGGCGTCCATGTTTACCTCCTTGGAGTACAGCTTGGAGCACAACAGTTTCCTGTTCAAGACCCCCCACATGCATGGGTCCGCACGGGTACCACCCACCCCTCCAGCCTCTCACGCTCCACTGGGCATCTTCGTTTCCAGGCCCAGCTCCCAAAGTTAAGTTACATACGGTGATCTATGTGCTTCTGCCTCTACTTCCGTCTTTCCGTCCTCCCACGTGCAATGTCCTGCCACCATCCCAAAGCCCAAGCTCTGCTTGATTCCAAAACCTCAGTTCAAATCCTCTTTCTCCGTGAGGTCATCCCAGAATCCACCACTCAACCTCCATCCCCACACACCGGAAGAAATCCCTTCTTTTTTGAAATCCCAAGCACATTTTTGCTACCTCCTTATCCTAGTTACCACTGTACGGGAGATCACAGTTCATTTTGTACATGGTTATCCATTTAGCAGTAAGTGTTTCCTTAAACGCCGACTGTAGGCCATGTACGGAAAGGGGGAGGGGGTGGGGACACAAGCAAAAGCCAGAGCCCGCAGGAGTCCTGCTCTCATGGAAGATTACAGTCTGGTGAGGAAGGCAGGCAATAAACAAGAAACCAAACCTTTGATGATCGTTGTCCATAATTTCAGTGTGGAGAAGTAAAAGGCTTGTTCAGAATGCTAGGTGCCGGTCCAAAGCGACACCATAATGGTGCAGGGGCCCCATACTGAAGTCCCAGCAGTGCCCCAGCGCTATGTCACTCTGAGGGTTTTTCAACCTCACCACGGTAGACATCGTTGTTGCTGTTGTCATTGGGGGGCTGCCCTGTGCATTGTAGGATACTGGCAGCATCCCCTGTCTCTGTCCACTTGATGCCACTAGCACAGTCTTCCCATGACCGAATATTGCCTGCCAGCGGGGGCAAAATCACCCGGTTTTAAGAACCACTGCTCTAGGCAAATTCCTTACCATTTCTGAGCCATGGTCCGTTTCTTTAGTGCCTGGCTTCTTTGGAGAAAAAGCCAGTAAACACTTGAAACGTGAAAAATTTGAAAAATGTAAAACAGAGAGACTGCTACCTACCTCGGAAGATTACGATGGGAATTAAAGACAAAAATGTGTTTAGAATGCTTATGAGTGCTTTTACCAATAAGAATGCTAACCCAGAGTTGGCTGCTTCGTTCCCCCCGTGCCCCCCCCCCCCCGCACCCTTAGAAGCGTGGACAAGATCCCTTCTCAGGACCTTTCCAGTCCAAACTAGTGTTAGGTCCAAGAACGACCCAAATTGTGGACGTGATTTTTGCTTGCGTCCAAGAAGGTTGCTCTAGAATGACGGCCCAGAAGTCGAGTCCTTGGGGAGGATGCAGGGAGGGTCTTGTGAGGCCGCCTTTGCCAGACAGGTGGATTCAATCCTAGCTGGAGTCCAGGCTCCTGGCACTTGGATAGAGAAGCTGAAATAAACATAATCTGACGCTGGGAGTTCTGGATCCTATAAAAATGCCACAGAAAGGGTGGTGGGATCACCTAGCTGTCACAACGTCGGGCTTTAGATAACGCACTCTCTTCCAAAGCTTTATGTCCACATCCCAAATCATCCCGGTAAGCCATTTACTTCCCCAGGCTAGTGGGTGCTGCAAGCATTTAAGAGATGTTCTCAGGGTGCTGGGAATCAACAAGTCAATTAGGGAGGTTTTTAAAGGAATAAAAAACACAATCAACAGTAATTTGGAAACGTCAACAGAATTCATGTCCTGGCAGACCACTGCTGTAATGTACATTTGTAAGGAAATCTTGAGATGATCTTAAAATAAACATGCATCATTCTGCATTCCAGGATTTATTTTCGAATGGGGAAATGGGTCAAATGAGGGGCTGTCCCTAGCAGGATGCCTAGATACTTTGGCAAAAAGTCTGCCCTTCAAAGAGGGGAAAAGTTTTGGTTTGGGAGTTAGACGGACAAGGATTATAGTCCCAGCTGTGTGACAAAAACGGGGTGCTCTGGGGAAAATCATTAACCCTCTCTTTTCTTCAGCTTTAAAACAAGGACAGCAATGCCACCTTCAATTAAAATAGCTAAGTGTCCAGCAATGTGTCTTTGCAAACCTTCATTTTCACTTCGCATCCCCTTTAGGGAACAGAGTACGGAAACATTGGTTTATATTTTTATAACACCTGCAAAATTGCACACTTTCTAACCAATTTAGTTCTCTCTTGACCAAAATGCTTTAAGACACAAATGTTCCACATCTGTTTTGCTCCACGAAATAAAATAAGCCCAACCCATCACCTTTTCTTTCCTGCCACCAACAGTTAGTTTCCCTTAACGTACTCATCATTCCACAAGAAATCTCTCTTACAATAAACACATTTCTTTCTGGGGCGGCGGGGGTGGGGGGTGGGTGGGTTGCGGGATATACTCTGGGCAGGGTATGAGAAATGCAGAATGAGAGTAAGAATTAACTCCGTGCTTCCCGTTGTCCATCAGACAGAACCATCTTGGGTGCCCTACACTCTACTCTGCGTTCTTTCTTATCCTTAATGTATCATGATAAGAAAACTCAAGTCGGATTTTAAAAAGCATGATAATTACTTGTATTTCGCTACGGTTTCAAATAAAGGGGCAGTTTCTCTTTTTCTTTTCTCTCTCTCTTTTTTTTTTTTTCCCCAAAAAGTCCATGAATAAAACAAACCCCGTCACCATTGGAGATGCATTTCCATGCCGGCGCGGATGCTTTTAAGACCATTTGCTGAGCGCTCTGCACTGTTTGACCGGTTCTGGGGCAGGGGGCACGCTCTAATTACTGATTGTGAAGTTCGGTATCTATAGCAACAGGCAGAATTGACAACAGGAAGCTTCACCCTCTGGGGCACCATCCAAAGTTTATAAAATCAACTTGAGGCCAAGGCTATAGTTAATCAGGAGGGCTTTCAGAGTGCCAGTGCTCCGAGTCCACACTGAAGAGGCAAAGAAATTATTTAATAAGACAATCACGGGGCTCGGGAAGGCAGAGTTTATTTAGCTTGGCTTTGCAGTGCCTCTTGTAGTAATTTATCCTAATGGTACCAATTCGCCTGTGATTTGATACAGCAGGAGATCAAGGGTATCGGTTTAATCAAACCTCAGCAAAGGCTGCCCGTTTCTTAACTACTGTTGCTGTATATCAATCAGTTTCATTTGATTCACTAATCGGATGGCACGAGGATATGAATTTTCCCAGGATTCAGGGAATCAGGTTGACATAATTCTTTATAATGTGCTCACTTTTAAATGGCATTATTTCACCCCACTCACATTATTTCATGTTCCTAGGTGAAAGGTCTAGATTCTAGCAGACTGTGGGAAAGAGGTACAGTAGGGAAAAAAGTCTGGAGGATCAGGGTCAAACTATTTTGATTGCTGGCTTCGCCGCCTATTAGCTGTGACCACGGACGAGTTACTAAACCCTTGTGGGTCTCAATTTCCTTACTCGTTATCTCAGACCAAGAATTTCCGAAGTCGCAGAGCTACCGTGAAGCTTAATGAACTGGTATATGAATGAGCCTAGAACCATGCCTGGGAAACAGGAAACAGAACCTCATCAAACGTTAGTTTCTCCCCCGCCTGCCCTCATTTCCATCCCCGAGGAGGGGAGAGGACGTAGCTGCGTCATTTTTATAGGGTATGATGCTAAGCTTTATAGTGTTTTACAGGTCTGGTCACACATGTTTTGATAATCCTAGGAGGGCATCTGAACTCAACCTCATTCTCAGCTCTTCCGTCCCCACTGAAGTCAAGGAATTCCCACGTGCTGGGTACCCTTGGCGCCGGCCTGGCTGGAAAGGGTAATCGAAGAATGGAGCTTTCCCTCACACTAAAGGGCCCTTGGCTGCTTTCCCATCCCCTCTTCTTTCTTATACAGCAGGGAATCCAATTTACAACACTGTCCGGGTACTGATAAGAAATGATAAGATCGGACCTTTTCCCCTTGGAGGACAGACTACAAAAAGTGAGAATGCCCACTGTCACACATTGTTCAGGAGGGAGGAAGAAAAAGGACAGTGTGAATCCCAGAGTTGGAGGCAATGACCATGGGGACGGGGGGGCACAGGAGGCATTTAATTCCTGACTCTGACACTTTACGGTAAAGGATGGCCAGTGCAATGGGCCTCAGCTGCTGCTTCTGTAAAATGGGTATGAAGACTGACTTCACTGGGTTGTCACGGCAATGAAATAAGCTAATTCAGGACTTCACGGGCCTCTGCACTGTGAGTGGTGGAAGTGATGTGGGCTCACTCCCTAAGCAAAAACGGGCAAGGTGCTCCAGTCCCTTTCCTGAAAGGAGACCTAGATCTGGGCTTTCCACCATTCAGCTTGGCTGGTCCCCATCTTAAGACGTCAGCGATGGTTTTTCCTGCAGATGGACTTGACCACTGACTGAGAAAGGACAGCAGAGGGAAGAGGGAAAGAAGGAGTGAAAGGAGGAAGGGAGGAAGGAGAAAGAAGGAAGAAGAGACAGAGAAAGAAGAAAAGAAAGAGAGAAGAAGGAAATGTTCCGCCTGGTCACACCTTTTCCGTGCTCTGTCCCTGGGATTTTGTGTGGCGTTTGGAAGCTTTATGGTTTCAATAGCCAGGGGAAGGAGGTTAACGCCACCTTAAAAAGGGAGTCTTTTCTTCCTCCCTCCCACCTTCTCCCTTTTCTTTTTTGGCTCAGCCTAAATTTCTAACACTACCTGATGAAATGTAGTATACAGCTTTTAATTGTGCCCAGAGGCGGTACAGCTTCATAGAGGTTTTTAAGCGAGTGGCGGAGGATCTGAGACAGCTGTGTGGCGAGCACACGTGCTCCGAGGTGGAACAGCCCCGTCAGCACCTGGACCCGCTGAGCGCACGCCCTCACACCCTACATGCGTGTGCACAGCTGGGACCCATCAGGGCTGTAAGGAATTAATACTCTTAACCTGGTATTTTATTGTACCTAGAGGAGCCTGATGCTATATTAAATCCGTAGCACGTAAGTAGGATTTTGCTCAATCTTGGAGTTCCTGGGGTGGGGGCTTGGTGGGCTGGGTGGGATATTAAAACACACACACACACACACACACACATGCACGCACACGCATGCACACACATACGCGGCCTCTTCTCCAATGCTGAGAACGAATTGTTTTAATATCTCGATGTTCGGTTTATTTATTATTAGGGAGGAGTGACCGCCTTTAAAGAGTAATGGGCTTTTCCCGGCACTAACCTAGTTTTCCCAGTTCCACAACTGCGGACTGTTTTCTCTGGATCACTCCTACCAACACCCAGCTTCCCTTGGTGTCGGCCCCCAAGACACACACACCTCCCATCTCTGGGGCTCTGGATTCAGTCTTCAAAACCCTACCGCCCCCCGCCACTCACAAAACACTGCCTCACGTTATTCTGGTGGATACCCAGCGGATGCCTGGAAATCAACAAGGTGAGCGTGTGCCCATTTTACAGTCACGCAAACAGAGATTCAGAGAAGCCTTATGCGCCTAAGCCAAGGGAAAAACGAACCTCAGACCTCAGAATTCATTCAGTCTACGGACCCTCGGTAAAGACTTCCTGTCTAAGGCACGTTGTGTACTCTGTTGGAAACACAACATGAAAAGATTATCCCACGGGGGCTGGCATTGCGTGCGGGCCGCAGGACAGGTAACACGTAGGAGTTTCCACAGAGGTTGAATTCAAGTGGTCGGCAGTGAACTTCAGGGGTTCTGGTGGGCAGAAAAAGGACCCTCCAGAAGATATCCATGCCAAACCCCGGGAACCTGTGAATGTGCTCTTCTTTGGGAAAAGGGTCTACGTGGGTGTCAGGGAGCCAAGGATTTGAAATGAGGAGACAGTCCTGGATTTTCTGGGTGGGCTCCGAATCCAGTGAGAAGAGTCCTTCTAAGAGAGGGGCAAACAGGACACGAGGAGGTCCTACAACCTGAGAGCTAGAGGGAATCCCAGCAGCCACCAGAAGCTGGAAGGAGCAAAGACAAGATCCTCCTAGGAGCTCCCGGAGGTGGGGTAGCCCTGTCAGCACCGTGGTTTCAGACTCTGGGCTTCCGGAACTGTGAGCACAGAAAGGTCTGCTCTTGGTAGCCACTAAATTTGTGATTTGCCACAGCAGTCCTGGGGTCTTTGGCTCTGGACACCACGTGGCATAGATTTTGCCGCTAATGGGGTCTCTGGACATGAAGAGTCTTTATATTTTGGGCATGGCTGAGATATAGAAGGGATGCTGGCGACTGGGAAGAAAGGCCCCGCTGCCCGTGGGTGCCCAGTCCTCCCCACCTTGGGGGTAATGGCAGCTCAACATCATGGAGAAGCCAGCCCTTGTGATCGCGATCGAGAGCAAGCAGATGCCAGAGAGCAAAGCGCACAGAGAGGCAGAAAACGCGCTATTTTCATCCCGTTTGGCTACCTTCTAACCTGTGTGTGTCTTAGGCAAGTCACTGAATCCATGTCTCAGCAACCTCCTTGGCAAAGTGAGGTTCTCAGTGTAAAACGTACTTTGAGAACCTGCAAGACGTCCTGTGAATGTTGGGTATTGCTTCAATGCATATTTCCAAAGCAGCTACAAAGTATCAGACTTGCGGAGACCAGGGTTACTAGGACTTTGAGGGAGGACCAAATCTCTGGTAGGTATCACTGCAAAGTTCTCCAAAACATGGTTTCTCTTAAGTATGCACTTATCTCCACTAATATATGGAAACCTCTTTAGGAACCATCTGATCCAAAATGGTAGGTTAATGTAGTCCATAAATTTAATTTCCGCTGTGTTTCTTGGGATTACCCAAATTTGCCTCTTTCAAGCCTGGAAACAATAAGACTCCAAGCCAACAATAACATGGCGTTTGTTTGTCGATCGCATTAGTAATGATTCTTTTTAATGAGCACTCAATACTGGTTAGAAGAAACTGTACTTGCAAATGGCTGCTTTTGATCATTTAAATCACTACAAACCTTTTGGAGAGCAATTTGGCAATGTATCTCAGGAACCTCTAAAAAATGTGCTCGACCTTTGACCTAGTAATTCCATTTCTGGGAAACTCTCCTAAAGACATAATGGGAACTATGGAAACTGCTTTATGCACAAAGATGTTTATCAGAACACCCTTTCTGACGGCAAAAGTATTTCGAACCATCTGAGTGCCCAACGACACAGGACTGGATAAATACACAATGATGTATCCCCTCCGTGGGCTATCAGCCACCAAGAATTGCAATTAAAAGGCATTTATGACAACGTGCCAAAATGTGTAACGTTAGGGAAAGGTGACAAGCAGGGTGCTGAATGGCAGATAGTAGTGATCTTCATGTGACACAAAGAGTGCACCACAAAAAAAAAAAAAAAAGGCTGGAAAAAATGCATACATTGTTACCTAGAGCCAGCAAAATTATGAGTAATTTTTCTCCTTCTCAAAGATTTTTTAATGTTTCTTCACTAACCTGTATTACTTTGAAAGAGAGAAAAATCCATTGGAAAAGAAGAGCCCCCTCATGCTAACACATCATAATCGAGTGAAGAAAGCTTACGGCATGTTCCCTGGTTCCTTCGTGACTCTGTCGGCTTGGATCCTCTGTGGTCTTTTCCTTACGACTTAAAAACTCTGTACTGGGTCAGAGCAGCCCTCAGCTCAGTCTGGACGTTCGCACGGTCTCTCAGTTAAGAGTGGGACCAAAAAAGGGGTTGGCGGGGCCTCCTGCAGCCCACCCAAGCCCGAGAACTCCCCCGCAAGCATGCCATCTCACATCGCCATTCGATTCTTCAGGAGAAGCCAGGGCTTTCCCTGAATTATTGGCTTATTTGGTGTTTATAGATACTGTAAGCTGCATAAGTGATGGTCTTTCCCAGCCTGTGGGAGGCTGCCAGGAGGCTTGAAGACAAATCGGTGGCTTGCTGGTGACAAGAACACACGTGGTTTTGGGGTCCTCACCCAACTCTGGGCTCCATGTTCATTTCCATACTCTCAGTTTCTTTTCTACTTAACGACCACCTGTAACAAATCCTGATGGGCTGTTTCAAATATATTTGTTGGGAGGAGATAAGGTGTAAAACCTTTTTTTTTTTTTTTTTTTTTAAGATGAGAGATGGGCTATGTGCATCTTTGTGGATTGTGTTTCCATTGATTATTGGAGAGACTTCTGGTAAAGGCAGGGGCCAAACAGAACGAATCCACCTTGCAACAGCTGTATGGGGTATCGAAGAGCAGCGGGGACAAGAAGGAGTTAAAGCCTTGCGGCATCAGAGGGTGGGAGCCAGCAGCATTGAGGGACCTGGTCCCTTTCTGCACTGGAGGGACACTGGGTCATCAGAGGAGGCAGGAACTTGCACTTGGCTTTGCTGGGAAAGCAAATATTGTGCATATTGCAGTGTTCCTGTGGGCGAGCTAATTGTCTAACTGCCCTTGAGATGTACATAATTTGGTCTGCATCCCCAGCTCCTCCCTCCGTGTCATCGCCAACGGCCCGGGAAACGTGAACCACAACATCTACGCCATTAAAGGGAGAAGGAGGCAGGCCTCCTCTGCCACCCACTGCCCGCAGGTGGGGGGCCTGGTCCCTGGGCTCCTGCCTGGGGTGGCTGGCTCCTTGGGTTCAAGGGCACATCTTTAGGTGCCCTTTGGTAAGCTGAGAAGGGGCAGTGCCTTAGGTGCCCTGTGCTGCCGTCATGAAGTGCCACGAACAGGGTGGCTTAAAACAAAGAAAATTTGTTCTGTCACCAGTCTGGAGGCCAGAAGTTCAAAATCAAGGTGTCCATGGTGCTGTGCTGCCTCCCAAGACTCTAGGGGAGGGCCCGTCTTGGCCTCTCCCAGCTTCTGGGGCAGCCGTCAAGGCTTGGTGCCCCTCAAGCAGGAGCAGCGCAAGTTCAAGTGTATGCCTTGCCTTCACCTGATGTACTGGCCTGTGCAGGTGCCTGAGTCTCTTCAACTCTCCCTCTCGTGTCCCTTACAAAGACATCACTCACTCCATTTAGGTCCCATCCTAATCCAGTATATTCTCATTTAAAAAAAAAATGCTGTAAGAGCTCTTAACATGAGATGTACCCTCCCTACAAAATTTTCAGTGTATCATACTTCATTGTTGACGCCAGGTACCGTGTTGTACAGCCCGTCTCCGGAGGTCGTCCGTCTTGCTCAATCACCTCATTGTAGTTTGATGGCACCTGTGAAGACCTTATTTCCAAATACAGTCACATTCACGGGCACAGGGGTTCGGACGTCAACATCGCTTCACAGGGGACACAATTCAAGCCCCTGTGTGTTTGATGATCAAGGAGCAGATGGGGACACGGACTCCGGAGCGGCCTGGTTCCCAACCCTGGCTCTACGCCTCACCAGCAGGTCACCCAACCTCTCAAGGCCTCGGGTGCCCCAGCTTGGAAAACGGGCCTGATTGCAGCACCTGCTTCCTCACGGCTGCTGGGACAGTCACATGGGATTGTGGACGACGTGAGCCTCCTGCCAGAGAGAGTGCCCCTCAAGGCTGAGTGGTGACCCAGCCTTAGAATCACCCCAACTTAAATGTCACTTCCGAGCGCTGAGAGACCCTGGGTTAAGGTCTAAAAGAGAACAGCTGATTATTAAGTGGAACTGACTCTTTACATGCAATGTTCACTCTGCCTAAAAGTCTTTCCTCTACCTTCTCCAACCCTTGTCTGCCTTCTTGCATGAAAAGCTGGCTCCTTCCCAGCCTTCAGGCCTGGGCTGAGTTGTCATTTATTCCCTGCAATGCTGGGGGCCCCCTTTGGCTAGAGGTGCTGCTCGACCCATCAAAGGGCGCCCGAGGGTGGGCCTAGGGCCGTCTGATAAAAGACAGGATGGCCAGCTAAATTTGAATTTCAGATATGCAACTAAAATTTTCTTAGTATAAGCACATCCCCAATATTGCAAAGATTGCTCCAAGATGCAGGCCAGACATGCTTGGAAGTTAATGCCCTGAGAGTGGTTCTTAGCCGGTGACAAGTGGGAGCTGGTGGTGAGCACCCCAGTTCCGTTGGCCCTTATGAAGGGTACCCTCAGAGGAAGGTGTTCTGCACAGACTCCCAGAATTGCCCAGGCGGACTCTGCAACACTAGTTCACTGCAGCGACCCTTCATTATTACCTCCTGTGGTGGCCACACCCCTTCCCAGTCTCTTTTCCCTGTCCCTTGAGAAAACAGACCCCCCTCCACTGCCCTACCCTCTTCCTAGGGACTGAGTGGTGCCCTCTCCTTCAAATTCATATGTTGAAATCTTAACTACCAGTGTGATGGTGTTAGGAGCTGGAGCCCTTGGGAGGTAATCAGGTCATGGGGATGGAGCTCATGAACGGGATGGGTCCCCTTTTTAAAGGACCCTGGAGAGCTTCCTCATCCCTTCTGCCACGTGGGGGACACAAGGAGAAGGAGGCAGTCTGCACGAGGAAGAGGCTCCTCTTCCAAGCATGCTGGCACCCCCCTCTCGGACTTCCAGCCTCCAGAACTACAAGGCAATAAATTATGTTGTTTATAAGCCACCCGGTCTGTGGTCCTTTGTTGCAGCAGCCCGACTGAGACACCTCCCACCGCTGTTCTCCACGCAGACCTTGTTTATTTCCTTCAGAGCCCTTATCACGCTTTGTCATCACACGTGCGCACGCTTAGCCTCTCTGCCCCCCTCGGCTGTGAGCTCCGTGTCCTTCCCCGCCACGCCTAGCACCGCTCTGGCACTCAGCACGCACTTGACAGTGAATGACAAAACAAGAGAGTGCACAGGAACGGGGCCGTCCGTGCCAGGGAGAGCAAGACGGTTTTCAGCTGTGCATAGGTGCATTCGGCAAAGGCTGGACTGTCGAGCCTTGCGTGTGGGTCTCCCAGGGTCTGTCGTTCGAGAATTTGACCTTGGGCAGCAGGCTGGGAGCTCTTCAGCTCAGTTTCCTCATCTGTAAAACGAGGAGCCGGGACCAGATGATTTCTCTCGTGTCTTCTGGCTCTAAAATTCTATGACTCTATATTCTAGGCAATAAACTTTACAACTATGAATAAATTAATGGGAATGAATATTTAAATGATGTGCAAACATTCGTGCAAGTGCTTTCTTAGTCTTTTATGTAGTGGGAGAGTGAGGAATAAAACGGAGGTACCAACGATCGGAGATATTTGTCGGTGGAAGAATGGCGCTTTGCTCCTGTTTTTCTGAGAAGAGCATGTAGCAGAGTATCCATTAAAGAAGTCGCAGAGCAGAAGGAGTTGAAAGAAAAGCAGGAAGCTGGGAGGCTCGGAGCCCCCAGACGGAAGGTGTTCCACGTTTGGATATTCCCAAAAAAATTTCCAGGGCCCAGACAAACAGCTCTCCACTGTCTTAGTCCGTTTGGGCTGTTATAACAAGATACCGCAGACTGGGTGGCTTATAAACAACAGAATTTTCTCTCTCACAGTTCTGGAGGCTGGAAGTCCCGGATGAGGGTGCCAACGTGGGTGAGTGAGGGTCTTCCCAGACTTCTCATCGCACCCGCACACAGTGTGGGGCAAGGATCTCTCCCAAGCCTCTTCTATATGGCATTAATCTCACTCCTGAGGGTTCTGCGCTCAGAACCTAATTACCCTCCAAAGGGTCCACCTTATCACACCATCACATTAGAGGGCCGGTTTCAACATGTGAATTTTGGGGCAAAACAACACTCAGCCACAGCACCGTTCTCTCTCACTCGTGTGTCTGCCACGAGCCTCAATAATACTCAGCATAAGGGGATGGCACCTTGACATGAGAGTGCTTCATTTATTTATCAAGATGAGTCCCTACCTACAAATCAAGTAGAGAATATTTTCGATGGGCTGGTCAACTTGAACCAAAAACCTTGACTTTGATGTGTGCAAATCACAAAAAGGAAGGAGGGGCTAGTTATTTAAAGGTGATGCCACCTAACTTCTCATGGTGACAGCAAGCTAAGTAGGAGGCACAGAGGTCAGAGTCTCAGACTCAGCCTGTGCTGTATCCGGTCCTGGGGATCAGGCAAGTCTGAGCATCAGGGATGGCGGGGGAGCTCGCCCACCAGAAAGAACTGCATTTGTGGGAGGGGCTTCTCAGGGTCCGATGAGACAGTTCATCCTCAAGAAGAAGAGAGACAAGGCTGATAAGCTTGACCCAGTTACAAAGCTTGAGTAGATGGGTGGAACTAGAATGTGAATTTAGGACAGAGGCTGTGACACACATCTGTTCCCCACCAGGCCCACTAGACACACATCTGGGTCTTCAGGAATTTGGGGCCAGCAGATGAAAGCAATAAATATTCTTTGGACAAGACTCTATTATGTGATGAGCCTAAACACTTGTGCCACTGTGATATCTTGCTCTTTCTCTGTCCTCCTTGCCTGGACATTACCCATGCTTTGTCCCAGAGGTCACCGGTTTTTTTTGTTTTGGTTTTAAGATTTATTTTTTTAATTGAGAGAGAGAGAGAGAGCATGAGTGGGGTGGGGGGTAGGGGTGTGGGATGGACAGAGAGAGAGAGAATCCTCAAGCAGAAGGCTTGCTTATTGTGGAGCCCGACACAGGGCTCGATCCCAGGGCCTGAGCTGAAACCAAGAGTCGGCTGCTTAACCGACTCAGCGCCCCAGCCAACTGCCAATTGCAAGTGTTTTATTTTGCTTGTTTTTTGTTTTTCAAACTTTCTGGCTTTTATCCCTACATCATACTCCTTCAGAAAAGTACTTAAAAAAGTAAAACCTTGATGACCCTTGATTGCTGAACTAAAAATAACATAGAATATACCAAATACACAATCTCAATTCGGTTTTAAGTTTTCGTTCCTTAATAATACAGAAAACAGAGTGTCTTCTTGCCAATAAATGACGACCTCCTGAATAAGAAACTCCTGCAAAGCCAGGAGTTCTGTCAATACACGGGCTTGACTTCCTGCTGTTTTGACAAACAAAGTTAAAACCTGATAGACAACAACGAAGAAAAACATCTGCAGGTACCCAGCGACTTCCACCTTCCACGTCTCACTGCCAGGCTGCTTATAAACCACGGACCCTCGCTCTGATCACAAAGACGCATGAACCGACAGCATCGGGGATAGTTACATGATTTGTCACATTTACTCACTGCCGTTGAGACTCCGAACAGCCTCCCAGAGTCAAAGCGTCCATGACTCCTCGTGGGTGTTAAAGGCACACGGGATCTCCTCCAGCATCTCGCTTCTATACATATCTGCTGGGAACTTACGTACAGGGAGGGGATATAAGGGAGCAGATCTGCCATTTCTAGACCATGGAGAGGTTAGGCGATGTGCCAGGTGCTTCTAATATCCTATTTCTCATAACGGTCCCAAAGACCAATAACAGTGTCCTCATGTCCCTGATGAGAAAGCTCAGGGAAGTGAGGTCACTCGGCCAACAACGCCCACCAGATAAAAGGTACTGGACCGGATTTGGGGACTATCAGACTCCAGAAATCCTTGCCTTTCCACTCTAGCCTCCCTCTCAAAGCAAAACACCCCATTTCTCCTTCAGAATCGTTGAAGGTGGTCCTCATTTTTCTGCCGACAAGAACATGAAATAGGAGCTTAACAGCAGTGCCAGAAAGTGCAGTGGAGAGAGACAGGGTCGGGATGGAGTGTGTGCCCGGGGGTGGAGAGGAAACACTGCTTCTCTCCCTTCACACAGGGACGAGAATGACTTGGGGTACCAGCCATTAAGTCTCTTCGCCAGCCAGAATTGGGTCAGATACTCCAGCAGCGAGAATAGCCTGTTCTCTGCTCCAGCTGTTATCCGAGCTGCACAGCTGGGGGGAGGACTCCAGCTTGCTTCTTGGGCTCAGAGCTCAAGGTTTCCACAGCTCTCCAAGCAGCCCGTGCTGGCCTCTCCCAGCTGGAGTGAGGAGGAGTAGGAGTGGGGGAGAGGGAGAAGGGGAGCAGGTGGAGGGCAAAAGAGAAGGGCATTCTTGTTTCTAGTGGAGCAACTGATTAGCAGGTTAGATGCAACTACTGGCTCCGTGGTTGCCAATCACGGAAAATTTCCTGCCAGTTGTTCCTGGGTGAGGAGCTGAATTCTTTGCACGAGAACTCCGAAAACAGCCATGGGGATGCTGATGAAATGCGGGTCCAGGGTACAGTGAGATTGCTGTGATCAAGTCTGCAAGTCCTATTATGGGGTCACGCCCTACGCAGCATCTACTAGGCTGGCAAGACACTGGGATTTTCCAAAGCCCTACAGGCATAATGGGCAGGAGTCCTTGCTTTGGAGGGTGGGCACCTACGTTTCCTAGATTTTAAGCTCCCATACCACTCGCAAGCTGTTTCTAAACAATTCTGATGTGCACAAGGCCAAATCTTGGACCCCTCCAACAGGCTTGCTTGGAATACCTCCATCCCTACACATGTGCTCTTGAGGAAATGCAGAGACTTACTCTGATGGCCTCTCACTTATCCGGATGCCATCGCTCCCTATTTCTGGGTTCTTGGTGAAAAAACAAGGAGTTGTTATATGAATTTCATAATTTAGGGATAAATAATGAACACCAAACTCAGAGCGAAATACCCTAGTGTTCATTTTATTTAATATTCTCCATTGGTGGAAATAAATTAAAAATGAACAAGGCTTGTTTATGCCTGCCTCACATTGCTCTCCACTTTTGAATAGCAACCGCATATTAATTTGCCAAGATCCCATAAATTATAATTAGCCTGGAGGATTAACAACATAAATCCTTGAATTTAAAACCAACCTGCCCGGCTCTCTCTTCCCTATGCCCTAAAGTGAAAAAGAGCCATAAAACCTATCACCGCTACTTGATCCATTAAACTCCGGAGACATTCTTATTTCAGCTTAGCTAGTGGAGGTAGTCTTTGTTAAATCTTTTTAAAGTTACAGTAGCTCAGTAGGAGCTGAGAGACTGGGGGACGAGTGTCCGTGTCAGTGGCCAGCCCCAGCGCACACTGACTCCGAGGAGAAGACTGCAAAGGGGAGCAGGAGGCTATGTTTTGGCTTGGCGCTGTTGGATGCAGTGTCCTGGCACAGATCGGAGATTAAAAATCCCCTCGACTCTACACTGCACGTCACATATTGCCAAGAGTCCAAGAGTACTTGGAAGATGTGCACATGCGTGCACGCACATGTGCACACGCGCACGCGCACACACACACACACACACACACACGAGTCATGGCCTGAGCCTGCACCCAGCCAAGTTCATGCCAGGGTGACTGGGGAGATGAGGAAGGATAATGTTCCTCGGATAACAAAAGTATTTAACACAAGACTATGGCAAACTTCAAAACACTGGCTTTCCTGATGAGGAACACGCAAAGTGCTTTGAAGTACTCGGAGCACACAGAGTACGTCTGTGCCCAGCGCAGCCTGGACACACTCTGCCCCCTAGGACACCCCTGCACGCAGTGGGCAGCCATTTGCTGCCACCCTCCTCCTCCCTCCAGGTCGGCTGCAGCGGCCAGCTGTTGAGAGCTGAACTCCGGGACAGCACGTGGGTGTGCGGTTAGCTACACAATCCGCATGCAAGTCAGAGTGCAGGCCGCCTCCCTGGACCTGGCGTGTGGAGGGGAAGGCGAGCGACTCTAAGGAAACCCTTGGCTTCCTTTCCTTATTTTTCAGTCTCACTCTGCTCGCCCTGCTTTCTTGGCCGTCACTGGGGCTCCCAGTCCTCGCAACCCATCTCAAGACTGAAAAGATGGAAAAGACTCAAGGAAGATTTTATTTGAACATGGGGCCTAAAAATCTGCATACCGCCTACTAGAAGGGGTCAGGGTCAGGCTTCGCTGGAGATTTGGGGAATGTGATTTACATGCCCCCTGGAAAAGCAAAGTAAGGCTAGTCTCTGGATTCTCTAAGAGATGGAAAGTGTGCCACATGGTGCTCGGTCACTATGCCCAGTGGACCCCTGAGTAGACTTCTTCTCCTCTTCTCATGGACGTAACTGGGGAGAACAGAATGGTAACCATAAGAACAAAGATAACGAATAAGAAGTCATCTTATGGTCATGGACTTTGGGAAAAACTGACAGGCGTACTTTCTCTAGAAAAAGGCACTCAAATTCCAAATGTTGCATATAATTTCAAGGACTCCGCAGACGCCCCCAGTTTATCCTTGAATCCCTCAATCTAGAGTAAGTCAGTAGAATTTAGAGGTAAGGAGGGATTGAGCTTTCCAGGAGAGTTCGGTGGGCGTGACTACAAGAGCCTGAATTCTAAAGATTTCTCCATTTGAATTTAGGGAACACAGGTAAAAGTTTGAGGTTCCAGGCCAAAGATTCAGAATGCGCTCCCCTAAGAATCACTAGGGAAGAGAGGTTTGTTGTAAGTGGTTCTCAACTTCAGCACTCCTCAGAATTCCCTGGAGGGCCGTTTAAACCCAGATTGCAGCCCCAATCCTGCGTTCAGTAGGTCTGTGGGTGGGGACCTGAGAATCTGCATTTCTAACAAGTTCCCAGCTGCTGCCGCTGATCGTGGAACCACACTTGGAGAACCATGAGTTTAAACTTATTACTGGAAATTGTATAATAGAATATTATGGGACCACTGGAAATGCTGCAGGATGGTGTTTGCTGGCATAGAAAGATATTCACAGCACCCCGTTAACAAAAGAGATCAGATTACATAGGATTGTATACAATATAATCCTGTTTTGTTTTTTTTTTAGTAAAAATAAAAGTAGTTACATGTGCATTTATATTAATATCTAAATATGTGTTTAAATATAAAAGTGCATCGAGGTATAGCAAAGATACAAATACGGCTACGGATAGGGATATGGCTACGGGCATGCATACGAATGGAGAGTCATCCTTTTCTCTGAGTTTTGTGATTATGACTGTTCTGCTTGTTATTTTGCTTACCTGTATTTTCTACCTTTTCGACATTGAACAAAAATTGTTTTCAATATAAGGAAAAAAGTTCCTTTTAACCCTGAGAAACTAGAGCAGACTGCCATTATTTGGCCCTTGTGCGCCTGTCACTGCTCTAGGAGGTGTTAATCCTGGTGAAGTGGGGACTCCACAGAAGTGGAGTATTGGAACACCCTAGAATCCCTTCATGAATTAGCAGCATGTATTTTTGGTCTATTTTCAGTGGGTCCCCAAGTGACTCTCTGAGAACCACTCATGCTGGGCCAGTGACCTTGTTTTCATTGATCCACAAAAGGAATGGGGATGAGAATGTGACACGCATTTTAGAATGCATATATACACGTATGAACATTTTGCATGTTCATACACATGTGTGTCTATACACGTGGGCATTTACATAGGTGCATGCATGTGTAGAGATATTTTAATGGGTATAAATTGACATCAGGTTGTCATCTGGCTTTTCCTGGGAAGAACTGTGTTCTACACTGAGATTATGTCCTTCCTATTTTCTGGCATTAAAACATTGTTTCATTGTAAGATGGATGAAGGGATGAGTACCTAGAGGATAAAACAGCGAGAATAAAATGTTAATGGCCACTGTAAATTTTTTTTTCAACTTTAATGTACGTTTGTGAATTTTCAGAATGTTGGGGAATGTTAGGAAACAATGTTGATAGCGGATAACTGAGGCTTTACGAAAATCATTCATGTCCTTACATCCCAAAATAAGATGCAGGCATCTCTATGTTATCCCATTAAAAATTTTTTTTGTGATATTTCAGGGTTTGAAAACCGATGCCCTGGAGTAGCTCCCGCTTGTGTGTGTGGGGCGTCCTTTTGATTCCAGCTCTGAAGCCTCACAGGAGGGCAACGGCAGGATTTCTGAGGTCTTTCTTGGGCTAGGTCGTTTTTCCAGCCAAAAAGGTGCCACCCCAAGGCTGTTCCTATCTTTCCTCGGGAAGGCTTAGGGACTCCAAAGCCTGAATCGCCCTGTTCATGGACTTCTCTCCTGGAATTTCACACATCATTTTCAATGAAAGAACTCTCTGCCTATAGGACAGTCCACCCGGTATGTCCTACAAAGCATGTCTGTAGACAGATGTGTAGACATGTGCCTGACGCCATTCAAATGCCGGCGGTTGGACAGGGAGCTCCGACTGCAGCTCACCTTAACCATTCTTGATCACGCAGAAACGAACGCCTATGATGGACTGAATTGTTTAAACAGCAGATCTAGTATTAACAAAGACAAAAACCTCTTTGTGAAGAGAGTCTAGCTAGTCTGTAGCTGGACTTCCCAGGTCATTTTAAATGTCGCTGGGTTTGTTAAGATCTTAAACATTAACTCCATTAGCAAAGTTGGGTTACAAACGAAACGGGATGGTCTAGAAGAAATTGGGACCCAGCTCTTCGTTGCCCCTCTGTACTGTTTTGCAGCTGGTGTGCTCCAGTAAGTTTCCCCAGATTGGGGGGTTGGCGCTCAGTAAAATGGGGAGAGGACCTCCAATCCAGGGGCAGGGGGCAGATCCCTGTGCTCTTCCACTGAGCAGCACTCTGAACACTCCCCACTAAAGCTTTTGCTTTGTGATACTCTAAGCATTTTTCCTTACAGAGGATTTCAGCTGCCTGATTCCCCTAAAGGTACTTTAATACCTGTGCTGGGAGGAGAGCGGTCACTTCATACAGAAATTAAATACATAAATTAATAGATGCCTCTTCGGAAAGCCTTTCAAACAGGGAGTCCAGCTGCTTCAGAGACTCTGCAGTCAATAGGTCAAGGCCTTGGTTAATGTATAGGGAAAGGCAGAGGAGGGATTAAAATGGTCTGAGAGATTCAGCAGAGATGAACAAATATGTTCTGAGATTTAACCACTTAGGTCAGTGTTTGCCTTGGTCAGGAAACGCCTAAGAAGGTTGTGCTAACTTGCTCAAACCAAGAGGCAAATGAAATTGGGCCTTTTCTGTCATCCTTTTCACTCCTGCCCGGTCATGGTCTTGGCTGGTCAGTCCAGATGGAAGAGGAGAGGGAGGGGAGGAAGGAGGAGGAAGAGGAAGAAGGGGAGGGGAGAGAGGAAGAGGAGGAGAAGGAGCTGCCAGCCAGAATGTGGGTGCCCAATCTCACGGAGACATTCTGCCTTTCATCCATCTTCTTCAAAGATCAGAAGAGTATCATTCCCAGGGGTGCCTAACTCTTGGTTTCGGCTCCGGTCACGATCCCAGGGTCGTGAGATCGAGTCTCAGGTTGGGCTCCTCCCTCAGCAGAGAGAGTCTCTCTCTCCCTCTCCCTCTGCCCCTCCCCTCCAGGCTCTCTCTCCCCCAGACAATGCCTTTGATGCAACTGAGTTGGGAAGGCTCCTCAATAGTTGGATGAAAAAATAAATTTTAGACTCAGAACCTCTGAGGTCTCAGAATTATATCCCAATGGCTTGAAATCTCTACTGAGTGGCTGCATGCAATGTGCACTGCTCTTCCCTGGGTAGGTACTGTGGACACGTGTGTTCTCTAACAAGATCATTTTCAAACTCGTCAGCATCTCTTTCACCTCTCTTTGTTGTGTACCAAGCTTCAGTATAGGGTTTCCTTCAACTGAAATTTTCAGCAACTTTAAAAAAGTTTGAAAAGTTTTAAATGCAACAGACAGTAGGCATTCTCCTATGCTTCATATCCCCCATGGCCCCTAAGAGGGAATCGAGCACCTACCAGTTAGATTCATGGAAGTTCGAGAATGCAAGGAGAGCTTAGGTGCATAGGACCACCCACCCAGGGTGCCCACTGGACAACTAAGGTAGCTCAGCCCTGGAGCAGAAAACCTCTTGCCTGAAGCCACAAGATACCTCTAAATAACTTAATAAGCATACTGCATATATTTTCATTTCATATTTGTGGGCAGATTATTTTCCAGAAGGGATTTAGAGGAGACGTTCAGAGTGAATTGCAGAATTTATACCAGTTTCCTCGAAAACATGTAAGCACTCAAGTAGCAGTGTTCTGCTTGTTCGCATTCTGTCCTTATCCATGGGAAGGAGGGGGGAGAGGGTGAGGTGCGGCCCTGAGTCAGGTGTCAATCCAGAGAAGTCTTCCAGAATTGTCTACTTGTTCCAACCATGAAAGTCTTCCCCTAGGAGACAGTCTATTTCTTGAAAACCAGAGCCCTAAAGCATGTTTCTCTTACATATCCTGTATCCTTAGACGGAAATATCCAGAAAGTAGATGCAGAAGCAGTAACTAAATAGTAGCACTTTAGATTTTAAGGGCAGGTAATATGGGAGAGACAAAGAGAGAGAGGGAATGAGAAAGGATCTCAGGTAAGTTCCTTTGGAAACTTTCCACGATTTGCTTTTTCTGGAAATCACAGAGTCCCGTGGTCATCTGGTTTATAGGACTTTGAGCATTTGCCTGAATGAAAAGACTCCCCGGGGACATTTGTTGAAATACAAATTCCCGGGTCCCATCCCAGACGGACTTCACTGCATTCCCCAAAATGGTCCTCATCATAAAGTAATTTGGGGGAATGGCCCAAATCTGCCATCTGCTGAGAGCGCCTGACCTAACAAACGCAAATCTCTCTGACACTTGGAAGGGGTCTTGTTTGGGTAGTGACACCACCCTTAATCTGGGTCTAAAACATCTCTCGGGATCTCTCTTCCTATAAGGGCATTTCAAATGAGGCCTCATTCGGGTCCTCTTACCTATTTCTCTTTCCTACGCAGAATTCAGAATCAAGGACAGCATTTCTGACTTGCCGTTTTTGGAAGGACGGCTTCTAAAAACGGTCTCTGCCAAACTCCGGTCCGTATCCCTTCCCTCCCCCTGCCCCCCATGACCTTTCTACAGGCGCCGAGTCTACGGAAGAAATTATGTTCGGCCCCCGTGGAGAAAGCCCCGTTGGGTGCAACACGCACGTCGAGCTCCTTCTTGCAAGTCGACGGTTTCTTAATAACGTCCGCTGCCCTCCGCGCTAAAAAGGAGATCTCAACTCCGCTCCATGGGGGGATTGGAAAGTGCACTGTGTGCTCCAAAGGGAGGAAGGACTCTTTCTGCAAGCCCAGCCCCGGTTCTGAATTATTTTAATTGCAGCCTGGTGATGCCAAGGTGCTGAAGCACCCCCTTAGGCTGAGTGCTTAGCCAAGAGGGACTGAATTAAACTGTCAGAACATGCAGAAAAATTGCAACTCGGCCTGTCAACAACATTTGTTAAGAGACACGGGTGAGGCTGGTGACTTGTGTAGGGAAAGAGCCGCCTTGCAGAGCCATCAAAGCACAGCCTGGAACTAATGGGGTATTCAGAGGCCTTGTTCTACTTCATTGGTCAAAGCCAACACAAGCCTGTAAGATTTGGGCCGGTTGCTGTTTATTACTATGGTAATAAAGGCCACTTAAAGATACAAACCCATCTTGTATTGGCGCAAACCCAGGGCTTCTTTTCTAAATCGGATCACTAATGCCTGCCCTCATTTCTTAGGCTCTTTAAAACGATCTCCTTTTTTAAGGAAAAAAAGAGAGAGGAAAAAAAAATTAAGTCTCTTGTCAAAGGATGACATAGGGGTCTCGATCTTATTTATCCTTGGCTGACTTTTTTTTTTTTTTTTTTAACATTTCCCTGAGATGGCCAAGTTTTATGTGCCATTTTGCCTACGGGACAGATCCCTGGTATTTAATTCGACACTAATCTAGGTATTGCTGGGAAAGTTTTGGTGGATGTGGTTAAAGCCAATAGTTAGTTGACTTTAGGTAAGGGAGATTATCTTAGACAATCTGGGTGGGCCTCATTCAATCAGTTGAAAGGTCTGAAGAGGAGAACTGAGTATTTCCTGCAAGAAGAAATTCTGCCTGTGGTCAGCAGCTTCAGGCCACGCTGAGAGTTCTAGCTGGTCTTTCTCGAGCGTTCGCGGCATGGATTCTGGGCTTTCCCAGGCCACTCCCAGAATCACATAAGCCAATTCTTTGCAAGAAATCTCTTACTATATAACTCCTACTGGTTCTGCTGCTCTGGTTGAACCCTGTCACTCATAGCCCCTTGTCACTCATACTTCACTTAAATATCTTTTAATCAGAAGGCTCAAAGTTGAGGCCCGTGGGCTGCAAAGGGTCACGTTCTTTTTGACCCACATCTATGTATTTGGTACAATATATTACAGGTAAAAATAAATGGAATTGGTTGCTGATATTTAAAACTCCTGAAGATCTTCCTTCCCCCACCCACACACACACACAAACATGCATCTACGTTTCTTATTTCTCTTAGAAAAGAAAGAAAGACAAAAAATCAGAGGATCTGACCACCCTGATCTATATCCCCATATGGCAACAATCAGCTAGAACGGAAGGTGACTTCCCCTTTGTACAGAGCATGTGCTCTGCACTTTACCACAGTCTCTACCCCTCCCTGCTGTATCCCTCAGAAGTGAGGTTAATTATCATGGGCCTGTATACTGTTCTTCTTCACATAAAGAGAGAAGTGAAAAAGGTATCATACCATTTGCTCTGTCGAACGTACGAATAACAGAAGGAAAGGGCCATGTGTTTCAAGAAAAAAACGGGAATGTCTGTATTTCTCTGCAGAAATGAACGCTATTTCTCTGAATTCAGGTTTCCCACAAGGTGTATCTGAGTTATGACCCACCTCAACTCACTCATGTACGTGACCTTGCTAGTAAACACTTACTGTTTGCAATGCCTGTCTAACCTTGCATATTTTAGACAGAAAAAAAAAAAACCCAAAACAAAACACTATGAAACAATTCTTTTTACTCTTCAACAACAACAACAACAACAACAACAACAAAACCCTTGAGATGATCCCCAAGAAAGTTTGCTCGAGCTGTAGGGATACTATGATAATTGCCTTTTGGGGAGATTTACTGAGATGCAACCATGGGTACCGGAAGGGTGTTAAGAAAGTGGGCAGATCTCATTGGCCCTCTTCCCAAGCAATTCTCACAAGTATACTTTGGGTCTCTGGGGGTTAGTGAATGAAGTTCCCCAGGTTAAACATGATCCAGGAGAAAACGCCACACACCAGAGATCTGGGAGTTTGTGTTCAATCTTCCCATTCTCCATCTTACAAACAGAGACTCTGTTTTCCTATCTATGAAATCACAGGGGTCCCCATAGTTATGATTCTGTCTCGGCCTGGAATTCCTAGGTCCAATCCTATATCAAATGAATGTGTTTCTTTGGAAGATGAGGCTCAGGAATCTGTATTTTTTTTAAGCTCCCAGATGATTCTGATGAGCAGACAGGTTTGGAATTCTCTGGAAGAGAGAGTGTCTCGAGTTCCTTCCAGCTCAAAAACCTGATGTACCTCGGAATCAAATTCTGCAGGCGCCTCTCTGGACCTTGGACAGGATGATATGTTCCAAACGTATTGATGCTTTTGGGCCACTGGGATATGTTTTAAAGACCTGAAGCATTGCCACGCTGCCTTAGTCACCTGGCAGGACCTGACTTATCATTTTGCCTGTAATTTATGTTGCCTGGTGGTTTGGAAATTCACTTGAGGTTCAGATTCAAGGCAAGATTCAATGGTCAAAATCAATAGATTTGAACTGTGATTGTTGGATGAAAAACTCAAAGATCCTCAGTTTCCATTCTGAGCCCCCTACACCCTTGTACCAGAAATCACGGCTTACGGGAGGGCACTTAGGGAAAGATGATTGCCTTTCCTAAATAAAGGGAAGAAAGCGTCCTGTACTTTAAAGATCATTTGGAAACAGAATCAAACTTCATAGTCCTCACCCCTCGCACACAAACCTAACCCTCTTCAAGAGTATATTTTTGAATGTCGTCCTGCTTGGAACCTAAGGGGCTCTCTCTGGTTCTCAATGGGAGAGGGTTATATTTCCTCCTAATGCAAACAAAAGACATTAGAAAGCATGAGGAGAGGACAGCAGTGCTGCCGTGCCACAGTGACAAAGATATGGATTTTGCTTTTGTAATGTGTGACTATTAGATCACAGTGTTGGTTGCAATAAATTATCACTTTCGGTTCCTGCTAATTGCTAGAATCTTCTGCCATGCGCTGCAGTGATGTAGGCAAAAAAAAAAAAACAAAACAAAACAACAAACAAAAAAAAAAAAACCACACACAAAAAAGCAAACCACCACACGAACTTTTCTTTCTTTCTCTCTTTCTTTCCAGATACAAATATACATCCTGCTGGATTGCGAATGGCATCTCGGCTCTTGAATACATGCCCAAGGAAACAGCTGGGGACGAGGGCCTGGGAATCAAAGACGTCATTATGCAATTATTGAGGAAAGCAGGCTCTTTACAAAAGAGAATTCTGACTTCTCTGTGAGTCCACTGACCTAGGGCACTGCCCGCCCTCCATATACCGCTGTCAGTAACGAGGACCTCCAGGCTAAGGTACAACCAGGTAGGTGAACTCCTAAAAGTGCACACTAAAAGTTTAAAAGTCCACTTTGGTCCTTAGATGAATCCTTCTATGTATCTGCCACAGAAAGGGCAACACCCACAAAGGACAGCGAGGCCCGTCCTCCCCAACATCCTACAACCCCAAAGAAACCCCATAGAGGTCCCCACCCATGGCGATCCTTTCTGCTCCCCAGTGAAATCTTGTCAACACAGGTCCCTGCTTTAGGCTCCTTGTTATTCTGTAATCCTGGGAAGAAAGCTACCGTAGGATGATCCAGTATTTGTTGAGCACCTAGTAGGTTTCTGGCGATGGGAATGCAGTAATGAACAGAACAGATGAAATGCCTGCCCTCCCGAGTGTGCATTTCCATGAAAACGCAATGAATAGTCTCATGGTGATGGCGTATGGAGAAAAGTAAAGCAGGTGAGGCCAAAGGAGTGGTGACGGTCATGGAGAAGGCAGAGCAACTTTATATATGGTATGGAGAGACGGCGTCCTCAGAAGGTGCAAGAAAAGCAGGCAAAGGTGAGGCCTGTGGTTAGCGGAGGGGACAAGGCGAGGCTCTGGGGCAGAGAGTGCCTAGTGCACTGGAACAGCAGGGAGGTGGGCACAGCTGGAACAGAGTGAGGGAGGGAGAGGGCCCGGGACATGAGAACAGGGAGCCTGGGAATGCCGACAGCAGGAAGTATCCCATAGGCAATGGTCATCTTCCACTAGGAGTGACACCTGAAGCCTTTGGGAAGTTCTAAGCAGGGGGAAAATATGATCTAACTTATGTTTTCAAAGGAGGCTCTGGTTCTTTGTTGAGGAAAGACCCGGTGGGGGAAGCGTGGGGTACCAGAGAGAAACCCCTGAGGAGGACAAGGCAGTAATCCAGGTGGGGGGCGAGGCTGGGTGAGAAGTAGGGCTTTCTTAGTCTTCATTCCTGCTTGTGGGGTCTGCTACGCGCTACCCTCCCACATATTAACTGCACCAAGGGAAGTCTCCGGTCTGTCTCAATCACTGCGGAATCCCTGAGCCCAGCACAGTGCCTGGCACACAGAACACTTGCAATGTGAACGATCTCGCTGTGAAAAACCTGGCAGGTAATAGTCTGCTTATTCACCAAGAGTGATGGTGATAACCAAATCTGCCTCCATTCATTCTATCTTCTCTGCAACCTGAGCTTCTTCTTGCTCTCTCTGTCTCTCTCCCTCTCTATATTGGAAGAGGACAGTCTGACCGATGGCCCAGAATGGATGCCAGAAACCCCTGCAGCCGCCCCGCCTCTTCCACTGCCCAGCTCTCTGACCTTCCGCGTGCCATTTATTTCGCCTGTGCCTCAATTTCTCCATCCCAAAAATAAGAATAATACTGCCACGGGAACATTATGAGGATTAATGAGGTAATAAGGCCATGCCTGAAGGCCATTTGAGCGCCTTGAAGAAACAGCTATAAAAGAGGGGTCCATTTTTCCATCTCTTCTCTCCTCTTCTGCTAAAAAAAACTGCAGGAGGGAGAGCAGAGGATCCTGTTGGTTGGGGTCCAGAGAAAAACAAGAGGCAGACAAAAACAACAGGCTTCTCCTAGGCCAGGGTCGCCTTCCGTCGATTCCAAGGCACCGGAGCCTCCAGAGGGGTCCCCTTGGCAATAGAAGGGGCGGGTAGGAGAGAACGTCCAAGGAATCCTGAGGATTATTTTGCCTCAATTTGGGGACCAGAAATGACCTCAAAGGGGCTCAGAAATAAGCCAGAACCACGTCGCTCCTCCTGCATGCCCAAAGAATTCAGAAGCTGACAAGGCGATTGGCAAATCCCCTCGGCAGTAATGGGAGAAAAAAATTGCCCAAGACGCCCATCTGGTTCGGGCTGATGGCACTCCTGGGTGCACATAGTGTAAACTTGGTGGATCAATAAATATCGGGCTCCTTTTAATGAAAGAAAACTATCATTTTCCTCTTATTGCCTCCCTGATTGCATCTTCAGGCTTCTTTACCTGAGGGACATTTCCGTTACTCCCCACTCGAGGGGTATCTTCAGATGGCACTGAGTTTATACATTACCTCGGTACGTCTTTATACTAAAGCTTTCAGCAAATGTTAACTTGGTCTCCTCCCCCCCCATGCCCCCCCACGCCGACACACACACACAATTCTCACACGGATTTTTTAAACGGATACTCATCAGCTGGATGAAATGTAGTTGGGCATTTGCAGGACTGAGGGGGAGGGGGTAGGATGGGGTAGGTTTGGATGATTCATCTGTCTAAACGCTGACCCTAATTTAGAGCGACTCTCGGGGGGTCCGATCATCGGTGCTCGCACTCGTGCATCTCATACCACTTGCTGAAGTCTTCTGAGCACGGTACTCAGGCTGGCCGGCTCTGGGCTTCCTCCTCTTTCTCTTGGGGAAGGAGGGGGCCAGGAAGCTGTGGCAAGAGGCCGGCTTTTGCTGAGTCACCAGTTCCCCCTTGCTCCTTTCCCCTCCAGGCTTGTCATTCTCTGTCAAAGGGCACGGGGGAGGGGAGGCAGGGCACAAAACTATCAATGGTCCGAGAAAGAGGAACAAGACTAATATCTGATTATCCTTTTGATGCTCATTCAAGTCACCAAATAGGCTGCAGTCTCTCTCTCGCCTCTGGCCGGAAGCTTGCGGTAAAAATTAATGTCACTGTGTTTGTTGTGGGTGTCGCCCTGGTATTGGGTAAAAATGAGCGGGGTCCGCGGCTCTGCCCAGTGTGGTTGCCGAGCTACTCGGGTGGTGAGAACGATTCCTTTTTTCATTGAGAAAAAATAAATGAAAAAATAAGAAATCATTGTATGCATCGCAAGCAGGATTTTTATGCAAATAGAAGTTCCATCTAAATTAAACACAGAAGAATATTGGGTCGAAGTAAGCCACTGAACATTTCCTTTTGATCTCATGATGAACAGTACCCATTTTTTTTTTAAAGGAGAAAATGGAAAGAAAAACAAATCCAGAGCCTCATGTCTCCAACACACAACTGTTGTAAATAAACTGGTGTGTGTAGTGTTTTGGTGCTTTTTTCCACTCCGACAGCTGCCTTGCCCTCCCACCCTCTCCCAGCTTTGCCGTGACATTTTGTTTTTATCATAGATGTAAACGTCATTTTTTGCCCTGTTTTCCTTTAGAAAGTGTCATTCTTTGCCCCGATGTAGAATAGTCTACTGAATGGCCATGTCATAGTGGTTTCAGTGACATCCTAGCATCTTTCGTTACAGCTGGCAGCGCTGCTAAGTGGAGAGGAGAGGAGAGCATCACAGTCCACGGTGTGTCTGAGGGCAGGCCAGGTGTCCACCCGTGAGGATGGGGCACTGCACCGGGTTGAAACCCTCACTCTACGCCTCTGGAGCCACTGAAGGATGTGCTTTAAATAACATTTGCATCAATTCCAGAGAGATCTTCAAAAACTGTCACCTTTGTGTCCAGTCCTAGGGAAATCGTGTCCCCGAAAGGTACATAAATCTGTCTCTGTTTCTATCACAATTCATTCCCTGCTGACCATTTCTTTAACTGGACAAAGGACGTTGCCAGGCTGAATTAGATCAGGCTAAAGGCCAATTACAAAAAACAGTGACAAACGTGGCAGCCGGCCGGCCTCTTCCCTTAGCTGCTGCTGAGACCCGTAGACCCGGTTCCTCACAGACCCGGTTCCAGAAGAAAGGGATCCCCGCTGCTGGAAGACACGGAAGGTCCGTGTGGCAGACAGGGTCTAACGAAAGAGGTTCATGTCCCCATCATACGGCGAACCAAGCATTTTGGGACAACTGAGTGACACTACCTCTGGCTTTATTGATGTTAAGTAAAGAGGACAGGCAAGGGGGCTGCCATGTTGCTGCTCTGCTTTCAAGCAAGCCAGCACAATTGATTCCTTGCCCCCAAAGGCTTCCCTCCCTGTTATCTCTTTGGATTTTAATATCGTTAAAGCCTTATTAATAGGTAGGCTAAACACACATGTAATGAATCCCATTAGTCATAAAGAGCCCCCTGCACCCAAGAAACCCAAGGAGGAAAATGCTGGCTCACACAACCTAGAAGGGAAGCTGATCTGCATTATGCATGTTCTTAAAAACAAACAAACAAACAAACATACCAAAGACCACTGACAAGTCTGTGCAGAGAGCCTCTTTAGAACACCAACATTTATCTAGCAAAGTCCTTAAAAGAATAGGTAAGAATATCCTTGAGTAAGTAGGAGTCTAAAGTGCCCAAGGGTACTTCCAAACTGCCTTCTTGCAAAGGGTAGCCTGACTACTCCAGATTGTTCTGGAGTATTCATGGCTTAGTAAACCCTTTCTCCAAAGCGAGAGCACAGGTGAACCTCAAGCCAAGTCCTGAATCCAGAGGATCATAAACTCCAGATTCCAAAAGTCCACATTAACAGAGATTGGGTATAATGGGCACCCTGTGGGGGAAGGTATATGTTGCTACCGCCTGTTAGCCTTCAAGTTCAATTACACTCACAAAAGCAACGGAAGGGCTTCAAAGCAGGAATGAGGTAACAAAATTGTCTAACACTGAGGTCAGCATATAGCAAGAAGTGAGAGAAAAGAAAAAAAAAAGAGGCATAGTATTCTTAAAAAAAAAAATTTAAAAAGCAGTCCTGTCTACAACTTACTGGGGAGTTTTGTTTTTGCTTTTGTTTTTTGCACTGTTCCGTTTTTTTTTTTTTTATGGGAAGTGGACTTCCCATAGGACTTCCAAGACCTCCAAAGAAGGGCATAGCCAGGCACCTTGGTAACAAGTACCTTCTCTGCACAGGCTCCTTGGTCCCTCCCATTAGCCTCCTTGGCATTCTGGAGCCTTCCTGAGCACATGCCTGCCTCAGGACCTTGATACTTACTCCATACCAGCACTCCTTACCCAAATCTTCATGGAGGTGTCTGGTTACAGGCAACTCATCAGAGAGACTTCTCTTGAGTTGCTCAGCCTCTTGTCCTGCCCTCTGTCCTCTTAATAGCTGCAGATTACCTTCACAGCACTTTACTTGCCCTGACATGTCCTGATTTGTTTAACATCTCTTTCCACAAGGAAAATGAAAACTTCCCGTGGGCAGGAGCTTTATTCCTTTGTGCACTCATGTATCACCAGGGCGTGCACATAGAGGGCCCTTGATAAACATTAGTTAACTGAATGAACAAGGGAATGAATGAGTACGTGAATACATGCATACAGTTATATACACAGAAGGTGATTCGAGACACCTGTGTCACACATGAGTGCACTCTCTCTCTCTCTCTCTCACACACACACACACACACACACACACACGCGCGCGCGCGCAGAGAAAGGGGATCAGTAGGGACAGCATCCAGGAGGGAATCGTAACCTGACCCCGCCCCACTCAGACCTACCAAGTCAAGAAACAACTCTTTATGTGCCTTCCAGTAACATTAATTGTTGGTCATAAAACTTCAAAGAAACAGATATTTATAGCTTGATTAAAGCCCTTTTTTCCACACACACACTCACCACAGCACTTTCCAACTCCGTTCCCATGAGCGTACTGAAAACAGCATATTCTGCCCACTTCCTGTTAAAGCCAGTCCCTTAACCGCTTTAGTCCTGAAGCTCTTTCTTTTTCTTTCTTTCTTTTTTTTTTTTTCCAGTGTTCAGGTCTTTCGGTTTCTCTTGGGTTTTCACAGTTGGGTTTTTTACTCCTTTTCTCAGGCACCCAAGCCCCCAGCGAGCCGCCCCCACAGCCACCATGACAATAGGGGCAGCGAGGACACACTGCCCCCGGTGGTGTGAAAACCCTCTTCCCAGGGAAAAACAAGCAAAGGCTACAAAGTTTGGCAAGGTCCAGGCGACTGAAATGGTCATCCGGTTACCCAGGCCTGACAATTCGAGGGACTGAGGAATATTTAGTAACTGAGACAATTCAAAGAAGTAATTCCTGTTCATATTTATAAACATCAGTACCCTGAATATTTGTGATAATGATCATTTTCTATCCACCATTTGCCTAAAAGTATAAATATTATTTCTAATCAGTACAGAAATCTTGCAGGATGGGTAACTAACATGTCTGTAGTAAACACGAGTGGATAGATTCCATAAAGGTTAAGAGATCTGTCACCCACACACAATATGGCAGAGCTAACTCTGGACCCATCACACTCTGACTTCCTGATGACAAACCACATTTACAATTCTTGGTTCTGGGTATTGGTAGCATGGGAATTGTATGAATTACACAAAAGGAAGGACATGAAAGTGCCCTAATTCAGGCAAAATGGAATTGGGTCCATTCCTGATAACATCTATATTCAATAGACATGGAGTCAATCATATACTCCCTTATTACATTAAACATCAGGACAAAAAAAAAGAAAATAAAAAGTATGTTCCAACAGGAAGGACGCTTTGGGAAAGAACTGATCAACACGTACGTTCAGCTTTAAAGGATGAGGGTCAGGGGCGCCTGGGTGGCTCAGTGGGTTAAAGCCTCTGCCTTCAGCTCAGGTCATGATCTCAGGGTCCTGGGATCAAGCCCCGCATCGGGCTCTCTGCGTGGCGGGGAGCCTGCTTCCCCCTCTCTCTCTGCCTGCCCCTCTGCCTACTTGTGATTTCTCTCTCTCTGTCAAATAAATAAATAAAATCTTAAAAAAAATAAATAAAAAAATAAATAAAGGATGAGGGTCAGATTGTATCCTGGACTTCTACTGTATTGGTGTTTGGTAGGCTATGAATTTCCTTTGAATGTTTGGGGTGTATCTCAGCTAGTCCTATAAGCCCACAGTAAGTACCAGTTGTGGTAATTAATAAGTATTATGTGGTTGTAAACACGGACCGCACGGCTGAGAGATGATGTACCCACAGTGAAAGGAGCCCCTCTGTAGATGTTGTATCATCTGAGAAAAATGGAAACTAAAGTGGTCTCCACAGGATCGAGTTAGAAAACCCCTTTTACTGTCAAAAAGAAACCCCCAAAGAAAGCACTGTACTTCTTCAGGTCATCATTTTTCTGACTCCGCATATGTGCAGTGGCCCAGATAATACTCCGCTTATGACCATGAGGTTGGCCTTTGGATCGTTCACCAATGGAAGATGAGGCAGCTCATCGACACTGCTCACAGGTCCAGAGCCGGACCCACAGGGCTCCGCAAAGCTTGTCTTCATCGAATCTGGACCTGAAGCAGGCTTGCGGGGGCAAACCCCGCTGCAGACTTCCTGCCACTGTATAGTTTTTGCACTGCTGTGCTGGTGAGAGTAGCCAATGCCCTGTGATGTCCTGCTTCCTCTCAACCTCCAAGTGTCCCATCCACAGGCTATGCTGAGGACTGCAAGTCTAGGCTGCTGGGATGGTGCCCAGATAGTCTGCAGCCTGGCTGGGGACCAACGGCGTGGCCTGGGAAGGCGAGCTGACCCCAACAGATTTTCTCTTTTAGGAATCTGATGGAGTCAATAGCACCAGATGAAGTCTTACTATAGAGAGGGATCAAAGAGGCCAAAAGTGGGATGTATAAGTCAAATTTAAGAGCAAGCAGAAGAATGACGAGGAAGCCAAAGAATCTAGAATGGAGGGGAGCCACAGGGAGCTGGGCCACATTATGGTGGAGCATTGGACTAAAGATCCAAGACCACCTCTTGCTGAGGGTCCCTGTGTCTCCTTGGGTCCAGAATAGCCCACCCCTTTCTATTCTTTCCAAGGCCTGGCTGTTCAGCATCTCCTGGTGCCTGGCATGCATACTCACGAAAGGCTGCATATTTTATGAGTTGATTGGAGTGATACCCTTGCAAGCAAGAAAGCAGAGAAATTGCCAAGTTCCATAGAAAGTGCTGGCAGAAATGATTTAAGTCTCCTCTTTCAGTGGGGCCACAAACTCTAGGGCTGAAGGGCCTTGCCATCGGTCAACAGCCAACTGTAGGTCATTCTTCTCCCTGCCTAACATGAAGGCAAACCTTCATCACTCAGAACTTCTTGTCTGAAGTCCTATTCTGGCTTCCTGCCTCTGGGCCAACTTCTAAGTTTCTTCTTCCCATACAGGGGTGGGATGAGGAATCCTAAACTAGTTATTCCGGGCTTGGCCCAAAGGGCCCTGAGAATTGAGAACTGCCTACAAACCATTCAATTTGACTGTTAAACACAATGATGTTTGCTGAGATAATCTCTCTTTGATATGTGAGTGGCTTTCTTCTCCTCTGCCCATTCCTGCTTCTTTCTGCCCGTTTCCTCCAAACCTAAGAAGAACCAAGCTTCTTCTGAGAACATTCCAGATGTCTATGTGGTGCATATGCCACTGGTTGGGAGAAAGAATCACCAGCCCGTGTCACTCTTGAAGACTCAACCCAAAGGCCTAGGACCCTGGAAGCTCCTCAGGGTGTTGCACGAAGCTCATGAATCCACTCCTCACCAGGACGCTGCCCTCTCACCTCCGAAGTGAGACTACCTGCCACTCTCCTGCCCTTCCTACCCTATCTGGTGCCTAGTAGAGGGTCTCAGGACCACCTGTGCTGTCAGTCAGGAGGACAGCGCCGTCTCAGAGATCTGCCTTCCCTGGGTTATACGTCTTGCATTCTCCTTTCAGACATGGGGCATCATACTCTGAAAAGTCTGTACTGAAGAGATGACCTACTCTGACAGGACACATAGACTCCTCATCCACACGCGTAAGTCAGGGCCTACACCCAGAGGAGAGATGAATTCATCAGTTTGGAATCTGGAGAGTACTGACAATGTGTCCTGATTCTGCCACAATTTGCGATAAGTTAATTTTCTTTCAGGAAGTGAATTTAAGTAAATCTGAGCTCTGAATCCTCAGAAAGTTTCAAGAACCAGCAGAAGACACTGCTTCACAGTTCTAAGCTTGCATATCCTTGTACAAATTTGACCACTGTATACTGATTGAATTAAAATAATAACAATAATGGATAATAAAACTCCCTAAAACTTGCATTTTTCGTATTTACCTTTGCAGTTTTGCAAATAAAAGTTGAAGAAAGTTGCCTCGCCTTCTCAGATAAGAACAGTGACATTTATTAGGCATCTACTGTGTGCTGGGAATTTTACATTTACAAAGAAAAATAAAGTACCAATGTGATCATTTTAAAGAATGGTGAGAATGGCCAGAATTCAGAATAATTAGTTTGTCTTCTTTCTTGCTGACTATATTTCTGCTGATACTCCTTGAATTCCTCTGACTATGGGGGAACTGTGACCCATAAAGATGATATAACTTTGTAATCACATTTTAAACTTCTCTTCGGATCATTTTCACTGACCAATCCTTGAGTAGAATCAGTTTGAGGAGGGAAAGCTACATTTCCAATGGAATTTCCATTTTAGTGAGTTCAAGTTCTATGTGGTGAGGCCGCACAGGAGAAAAACACACAGCCCGAGTCTGTGCCCACATCTGCCCAGTAAGCTGGGAAGCTGAGCGCTTTCGCAAAGATCAGCCATGCAGACCGCCCAATGGGAACCTCCCAGACCAGTGAAAAGCCCAGTTTGTACACGAGGCGCTGAGGCTCGGCTCAACCTCACATCGCTTACTTGGCCACTGTGGTCACTGTAATGACCAGATAGTGGTGTGCTGGTGCTGGTTGCTGGGAAAATCTGAGAGAGCCGCAGAATGTGGTTTTGAAAGAGAAGACGACCAACGTAGCTCCAAAGAGAGCCCACAGAGAGGGACGACACTTCAGCGCTTTTCTACTTAAACACAGTACATGTAGACATATTTACATATCAGTATAGAAGCAAATAAATAGCTGAATGAGCAAATGAGAGCATGTTTGATTTCCTATCACTTAAAATACACTTCTTTCTTCTTTGTATAAAATGCAGCAAACCCTAACTCAGAGAGTTATTGTGAGGATTAAAAGAGATAATATTTGCAAATTTCTCACTATAAGCTGGCAGCACTATTCATTTTAGAAATTATTTATTTTAGGTGTATTATTTATTTGGGGTATCAGTTATTATTTTTATCATTTATTATTTTTATTACTTATTTTTGCTATTACCTTTTGATCTTCACTTAGAATTATATTTACATTTATACATCTATATGTAAAGTTCCTAACACTTGGGGTCAGCCTCCCTCTCAGGCTGTTCATTAGGAATAACAAAACCACCTACAAATATGCACGGGTCTCTTCACGCTGGCTTTCTGAACGCTGAGAGCACCCCAGGGCTGTGGCCCAGCTTTCCTTGGGGCTCCCAAACAGCGCCTTCCTGTTTCCCTCTGGCTTCTCAGCCACTCTCCACCACAGTGTAAATCAAGAAGTTCACGATGGTCGGTTCTGCCTGTGGCGCCTTAAAACCAAAGCGAGTGGTTAACCAATCCAGGCCCCACAGAAACTACAGGGTGGGCTCCTGATGGGGAGTCAGAAATTCTTTCTATGAAAATGCAAAGTACGACCTCATAAAAGAAACCCACTGCAGGAAGATGAAGAAATGTCAGTTTGCATTAAAACAAAATAGGAGCATGAACATTTTAACCATCTGGCAAAAGACCTTCTTGCACAAATACATGAACGTTGCCAAGGAGTTAGACAGGAACTCCACACAGCTCCCTTGGTGCCTCTGTAAAAACTTTGAGCAAATTCAGGGCCGGGTGTTAGTGATTAGTTTACTGTAGCAGTATATTCCCTCTGTGCCACACAATTGTCTTTGTTTTGCTTTGAACCTAATTGTCTTATCATGCTTCAGAGCCTGTAATACACTTGGAAGGAGGCTGAAGTCATAAGCGTGGATAAGCAGATGAATAAAACAATACCGGTGTGAAGTTTAAGAGACAGGAAACGTTTGCATTGGGCAAAGATAGGCTAGGTGCTGCTGCAGTGACAAACAAGTCCAGGGTCTTCGTGATGTAACACAACAAAGGTCTGCTCCTCACTCACCCCCACATCCCATGACGAGGAGCAGGAAAGCTCTGTGGACTGTGGTCACTCAGGGACCTAGGAGGACAGAGGCTCCGTTGGGGTATTGCTCCCTTGATTTCCAGAGCACGGGAAGGAGTTGGGGTGAATGCACTGGTTCTTAAAATTTCCTCCTGGAAGTGACACATGTCACTTTTACATCACATGTCACTTTTTCATCGGCCCAAGCAAATCACAGGGCAAGGCCTATTGTCAAGGGAAGCAAGAAAGTGCGCCTCTATCCAGTGCCCTCAAGTCGGGGAACCGCAGCGTTTGACATTAGCCATGATGACTCACACAGGGCTCCCAACTACTGAGTGCCTAATAGGTGCCAGGTGCCTCATTCATGATCTCGTCTAAACTTATCACAAGGATGAAAATGGCTGAAAGCCATAAGCTCTGAATTCTAGTGTTCTCTTTGGTAAGAGTTGACAGAGACGCTCACATTAGTCTCTGAAACCAATTTCAAAATGTTAAGAGGTGTCTTCTTGTATCTCTGGTCTCCCAAAATGAGCCCCTCTGGAATTTCTTATTATGCACACCTGCCATCTACTACATTTGCCATGCTGGGCCATTCACTGACCTCAAAAAGCCTCAGTTGAAGGACCGGGTATAAAGCTAAAAGCCCAAAGAAAAAGTTCAAGACCCATCAGTCCCCATTCCCATACCTCCCTCCTCAAGAGTTTGCATCATACGAACATTTGCGGACTTCCATACTGACTGCAGGGGAGCCATATGTGCTGGCAGAACTCAGAAAGACCAACCTATGAACCTGAAACAGCTTGTGCCTACACTTAAGTGACAAAATCAGAAGACTAGGGTCTTTTCACTTTGCTATGGTTCATGAAAACAAATGGATGGGCCATAGTGTTGCAACCTATAACGATGGGACAGGCCATAGCTCCTTTGGGCTACTTGTCTATAGATTACACGATGGCCGGAGAAGAGGGTGCCTGGGTGGCTCAATCGGTTAAGCATCTGACTCCTGATTTTGGCTCGGGTTGTGATCTCAGGGTCGTGAGATGGAGTCCCACAATGGGCTCCACGCAGGGCATGGAATCTGCTTGAGATTCTCTCTCTCCCTCTTCCTCTGCCTTCCACCCCTACTTATGCATAGGCATGCGTGCTCTCTCTCCAAAAACAAAAACTAAAGGCCAGAGAAGGAGGCATTTCTGAGCACCTGCTTCTCCCAGCTCTGTGTAGGGTGACCTTGCGGTCCTCACCTGATTTAATTTTCTTAGCAAACCCATGCAGTTGGTATTATCTGCATTTTACAATAAGGAGATGGAGGCTCTGGAACGCAAATGAGGTCCAGGTATTAAGAAGCAGGGCACAGTCTGAGGCAAAAGTCCACCTGACTCTCAAGTCTTGGCTTTTCTATGCCCGCCTCCCTTCTCCTGAGATGACACACTTTAATATTGCTTATGATTGTGCTTAGTATTATTTCAGATGGCTGTCAGGGAACTGGATTGGGCACAAGCTCCCCAGTGCTTAGCCCACTAGCTGGGGCTGAGTTAGAGGTTCCAAGGCCTGGAGATGCTAGGTGATGATGCTGTATTTCCACCTGGCATTGAATAGCTTCATTCCAACAGACTGATTTTGACATAAACCACACTCCTGTGCTTACGGAATTTCTCACGAGTGGTCTTCTGCTTCTGGGGTACGAATCTGATATGAACCACCCCTTTGCAGTTAAGCCAAACCTTGAGGTTTTGCTAAGGTTTCACTCTGAGTGAACTTGCCAATCAGAGTGAAACTAGGGTAGAGAAAGGGGTCCTAAGCCACAGAAGTGGGAGGAAGCAATCTGCTTTGTCACCCAAGCACACAAGGTTTCTGCCGTAGACCAGGGGCAGCCAGATGACAAGGAAGGCTAGCGTGAGAGAAACTCCCACTTCTTATGGAAAGCCTTCACGTGGCCTATATGAGGCATGGTCTGAATTCCTGCAGCTTGGTCTACAGGCTATTCCTCATGTTGGGAATTGCCAGGAATCTCAATCCACTGGTACACGTCCCTTTCAAAAGTGGTGTAGTGAGAAGAGATTTGGCCAGTAAGAAAACTAAACTAAAGCTCAGAGAGATTGGGATTCTTGTCCAGAGCTCCTCCAGTAGCATTTAGAGTTGAGAAGGTCTGATGCCCAAGCACACAGTCTGTCTCACTACACCACACTGTCAGGAAGATGACCGTCAGAAGCAGGTAAATCAATGGCAATGACCAACTTAGAGCTGGCAGAAGTAGCCTAGTCCCAAACCAGCAACTTTCTTATTTTTAGGCAGGGGATGGAAACATGACCCCTGGGAACATCCCCCTAAAATTCTATGATAGGTGTGTTCAAATCTATGGTCGAGAAATAAAGAAAAGACTGTGAGGGCATGTGTGTATTTGTGTGTGTGTGTGTGTGTGTGTGTGTGTGTGTGTGTGTGTAACTGAAGCTGGAAACGTCTTTTTTTCATCACCGTGTAACTATACTGGAAGAGTTGCCTCTGGGATTCCATGGAACTCTCCTGTATTCTTGCTGCGCCATCACACTCTTTCCTCCTGCCCCTCCCCAACTTTTTTTCTTAAGTTAGCTCAGAAGATTTCTATTAGTTGCAACCTATAGAAGCAGTGAAGACAATGAATTTTCTGTTTCGTGCCCTGCTGCACCCCCAAGAGCCTAGAACAGTGCTTGGTATATGGAGGAAGAACTACTCAACGAATACATGAGAAATAAAATCAGGAATCTTAACCAGTATCCTTGGGTTGTGAAGGGAAGGGCTTGAGAATCTCTTTTAGCTCATTTTCAGCCTGCCAAATTTTCTGTATTTGTGCAATGGGGCAAAGCTATGCCCAGAGAGGCATATGTGGTAATCACATTTGTGTCTACCCCCCACATCCTCATCCCAAGGACATATGCTTGCAGAATTTGTTGTTTCTGCAAAATAATGATCTAGTTTCCTGTTGCAAAGACTGTGTTAGACATAAAGAAATATGTTGTAATCACGTTGTAATCATTAAATATATAAAATGCCACAAAATAAGGAAGCAAGATGAGTGAAGGATGGTGAAAGAATAAGTGAACAAGAGGTCAAGGCTGAGTGTTCAAAGAAAATTTCATATGGCTACAGGCAAAACTGAAGCACCAGGTGACAAGAGGAAGTAGGAATGATGGGAACCAGATGGTTCAAAAATGCAGCAGAGGAAAAGGCAAGCAACCTGGATGGAGAGAGCCTGAATCAAAGAGTCACAGGGCTGAGACACCTGGCATGGATGGATAGTGAATGAATGAGGGAGTAGATGGATAGATAGATGGATGAATGGATGGATGAATGGGTGGGTGGATGGATGGAAGGATAGTGAATAGGTGGATGGATGAATGGACAGGCAGATAGGTGATAACTTTCATCATATTTTCTTGGACAGCTCAGGAAAAAAAGAGGTGGCATGAGACAATTGCCTAGACTGGCAGATTAAAGTAGGCTGGGTTATGCTGCTGGAAGGAGGGTCTCATGATGTGGAGTCTAAGTGATGTGTGCTAGAGAACAGTGACCCCATAGCACTTGTCTACTTATAGGTTCATAATCACAAAAAACTTGGCATAATCAAAGAGTATCCCATGGGGGGAGTAATGTGTCAACAAGATTCGTGGTTTTGTGACCACCAATATTCATGTGGAGTAAGAAAAGAATTAAACTTTGCTTAAAAACAAAATAAAACAAGTCACAATTAGTCCTATCTCTGAGGTGGCTGGTGGACAACCATGAATCTAGGCCCATTTTTCATAAACTAGAGGCATTGTTGGGACACTGCTTCCCAGTCAAGATGCACATTTCTCAGGCCCCCTGTGTCTAAACTGGGCCACACAACCACTTCTGGTCATAATATGGTGATCAGAAAGTGACATAAGTCACTTCTGGGCTAATGCACATTAAATATCCACTGTCATTTCTCCATTCTTTCCTACTTTTGCTGAGACCACGGAGGCCAAAAATAAAGATGGCAGTGATAGATGATGGAGGGAGCCTATGTCCCTAAATCTCTATTTGGAAGAGAGCCTCACAACTGGGCACATCTATATTGGATGTTGTACAAGCAGGAAAATATCTTGTTTTATGTTAAGGCACAGAGTTTAAAGTTGTCTGTGAAAACAGTTAGCCTACCATGACCAATGCAAGTCAACTGTGGTATATTTGTGCTTCTCCACTGATTTCTCTGTCAAATTGTGGGAGAAAAAATAACTGTAGGGCCAACCCTCTTTGATCTGTGGTTAGGAGGGAAAAATAATTGAAGAATTTTTACTGAGCGCCTACTAAGTGCTGGCAATGGGGTTAAACACTTCCGATAGACCATACAATTTAATGCTGACCATAACCCTTAGGGGTAGGTCTCATCAACAGCATTTGAAGAAATGAAGACTAAGAGAGGTTAAGTGACTTGCTCAAGCTCTTCAGAGCTTACGGACAGAGGTTTAGAAGGCATGATTGGAACAGAAAATACGGCTTCCATGTTGGATGAAAGAGCCTATGCCAGTTTGATTCTAAGAGATGGGCCAGGAATCAACACAATTGGATCCAGCTGGGCTATAAACTGTTCAACCCCCTCCATCCATCAAGTCCTTTAAATACTTTCAACTAATTCAGTTCAATCCAAAAAATGCTTATGAATTTTTTACTCATGCCAGGAACTGTGCTAAAGGCTGGGGATTTACTTCTTGATTTGGATTTAATTCCCACCTTCCAAGTTACTCAGAGTCTCCTACAGCGAGAGAGTCAATGGATTCACATGATACTGCACAATGAGGGTTAAAAATGGAGCTGTGGACAGTGTGCAGAGGGAGCCTAGAGGAAGAAACGTCGGTTTGCCTCCATGGAACTCTCCTCCCAACTCCCTCCACCCTGAATCACCACACTAGCGCACATCGCATTTGCACATTTTCCTTCCTTCCATGAGAGTCCGAAAGTGATTCCAAAGCCATGCACGGCCAAGAGCAGAACTTCTTTAGGCAGTTGGCCTGCAAGTGACAAAAGCCCAACAAAAACGAAGGGAAATCCATCCATCTATGGAATGCAAGGAAGGGTTGGATAACAGAACCATGGAGAGGTCCCGGAGGCAGCCAGACCTAGGGGAATATGGGAGCCAGGGACTCAGCTGTCTAAATGTCTTACATGTCCCCTCTCCACATGGAGGGAAACCCAGATGCGGACAGATGGCAGGTGTAGTCCCACGGTTTCTGCCAATGGAAAGAGACCGAAACTTCCCAGTTCAAAAACCCCGGGTGTGGTGGAGCAAGGTTCTTGGCCGTCTGTGGGAAGGTTCTGATCAGCAAAATCCAGGTGCGTGAGGCCAGATCAAAATGGCACCTCCCAAAGCAGCCATGGGAGAACCCGTGAGAATAGCTTCCAGGCCAGAGAGGGGAAGCAGGCGCTGGGAGCCAAGCCCACGCATGTCCTTAAGAATTTGTCAGAGAGGCTAGTCAGGAGAAGGATCCAGAACATTTGGGAACACTCTTTAGGCAAGGGCTTCCTTGCAGGAGTTCGGGAGAGCCCAAACTTCAGTCCTGGAATTTTTTTAAAGAACCCTATAAGGAATGATCCTAACACAAAAGAATTTGAAATACTTATTATCCTTAATATGCTATCTGTGTTAATATTTCACTATATGCTCTGAGAGATATGAATCCTGTGGTTTAAAAAAAGAAATGGGACCATCTGAGGACACTGGGTGAGGCCCTTTCGACAACAATGGAACTTCAAATACTTGACAATTTGTATGCTGTCGGTATGTAAGCACTGAGCCTCGCAAGCCCCACAGCTGCATGTTTACAGTTTAGACCATCTCTGTGAATTGCATCCTTATGTTCTGTATTTTAAAAGGCCATTTTCAGCTCCTACTTAGCTTCCACTCAGAAATACCATTCAAATCAGGTCTGCGTGCATGCGTGTGTTTTTTCAATCCACACGTTGCGAGGATCGGCCACGGCAATTTTCCCCATTGTGTTTGCTCTGGGTACCCTGTTCCACGTTGAAGTTCAGAATTCTGATGTTTGTCAGAGCCCAGGGACCTGGGTTGATCTTCGACTTGGGTGCGTTTTCATGGTGGACAGGGTGGGCCAAAATAAGACAAAAGAAACCAGCAGCTTTGAAATCTCTGATGTCTGCAAGGCTTGCCGCCGAGCATTTCAGACTCCCGTTGAACACCGGGAAGCATAGGCTTAGGTGTTGGATAGCAGTGGGTTAAAATCCCGGTTCTACCACCACTTCTCTAGGACACCTGGGCACATTATTAGGTTGGACCGTACGAAACTGAGAGCAGTTGACCATTCGTACCCACAAAAATGGCAAGTTCGTGCAGTTCATCCTAACTGCTCACGTCTTTACAACCTTATCCACAAAATGGGAATGATAACACCACGGATCTCTTAGGATAACAAGACGGATGATACCAGGTAACAGGTGTAACGCGTGATCAATGCCGACCTGGGCACGTAATAAGCATCTGATACATCGTAACCATTGCCGTTGTTGCTGTTGTTATTTACCTATGTTAAATAATGTCATCTTCCTAACAACTCTCTGTGATAGGTTTCACTGCGCCCGTTGGGCAGAAAAGGAAACTGAGGCAAGAGGTTGGAAATAAGTTGATCACAATTACCCAACAAACAGGTAGTGAAGCTAAGCATTCGATCCCATTTGTCTGACTGCAAAGTCTTTTTTTTTCCACGGTCCCTCCCTTGTGGCAGGGTCACTGAGTCCATCGCCGTGGCTGAGAGCCGTGAAGAGGCGTGTGCGGCCTCGGTGGGGGAGGCCGGAGCACACGGGGGAGGAGGCCAACGCGGCTCCAGACACGAGGGGCTGGCCTGGAGTGTGGTGGGTTGGACAAAAAATGAGCCAGTGGCATCATTCTGATTCTCTGAAAAAGATGTTCTCTCGAGCTTTCCATAGATTCACAATAGCTTCATGGAATTCTGCTACAGGAAAAGGGTGAGAACGAGGCCTTTGCGAAGGAAGAAGAAAGGCTGCATTTCTGGGTTTCTAAGAAGGCCCCCTAGATTGTAAGAAATCAAGTCATCCAGCTACCGGGAAAAAGTGATTCTTTTACTTAGATTTCTGTAAGGGGAGCAAACATGATACTGTGTGTCATTATAAATAACCCACAACTTTCACTAACTTGTGACAGTTTGTTCCCTAATATGAACTTGGGATGTGCTCCAATAGCCCTTTGAGAAAATGATACTCAGTAAATAGTGGTGGCATGTTCTTAGAAATCGCAGCGCTATATCAGGGGCTCAAATGTCTTTGACCAAAGATTCAATTTTTTAAGAAACATTTTCCTCCCAAAATTCTACGTATAGAAAGAAAATAAAATCCACTTCAACAAATACCTTATTTATGATGTTCAAAATGGGAGCTGTGCACTTAACCCAACATTAAAGCCGAAGTTAACTAAAGTCTGCCAGTTACCGCCCAGAGCAACAAGAAAAATACAATTATGAAAAATAACTGAATATATCTTTTGCTGTAGTTCTAAGGGAAAGAAGCGGGCTGTCAAACTGTGTGTATCCTATATATGGAAGCCTCTTTTTGCCTCAAAGTTCCTACCTGCGAAATGGGTGTGATAACACCGATCACACAGAGCTCTTAAGAGGAAATCAATGAACACGTGTAAATAACAACACTAAGAGGAGAGGTCAACTCTCCTATAAATAAAAACTTATGGATGGGAGGGGGGAGAAAAAGACTGAAAGGAAATATTTCAAAGCCCTGAAAGTTTTAGGTTAGGTGCTGGGAACAAAAGAGATTTTCCCCCTCCCTATTATCTGTTCATGTCTTGAATGTATATATATTATTTTTATAACAACAACAACAACAAAAAAAACAGCTGTGGAGTAAGTAACTGTATGCCCAAAGGTTCTCAACCTTCAGGCTTGGGAGGAATCACCTGGGATATCTGATTCAAATGCAGATTCCTGGGCTGCGTGCCTCCAGATGCTGATTAAGTTGGCTGCAATCTCCTAAGTGACTCAGGAACTGTACTTTGAGAGACAGTGACTACCACTCTCCCTGCATGTGTACTGGCTGAACCTTTAGCTGGAAACGTTGTCTAAATTCCTCATCATTTCAGCCCAAATGCATGCCAGGAAACAGCTACATATACTCTAGTTCTGAAGACGCGCAGTTGAAAACAAGAAATCAAAGACTCAGCATGTACTAAATACTAAGATTATGTTGTAAGATAAATATACACGCAGCCTTGAAGAATTGCTGGAAAATGCGAGAGAAAAGGAGAGACTGGTATTGTCCCCATGGTGATGATGGTGATGATGATGAACAAAAAGCTTTGCTAATTTTTGTCATCAATAACTCAAGCTTCAATAAAAATAGTACCTAATATTTGTAAAGCATTTTCATAAGTATAAACAAGTTCAACTTCGGAAAAGCACACCAAAATCATGGCAGATTAATGAGATCTCGAATGCATGGCGTAACGTTTTCTCTGCCCAGAAAGGACTCTTCCCGTATTCTCTGCACACACTCTGAAGTCCATACCGCAACAAAGCAATGCCGAGGTGTGTACCTAGAGAATGTTCTCTGTATGGAGGCCTTGTTTCTGCAGGAGGCACAGTGGCTTTGCCGAAAATGTGACCCAAGACTTCCAACAGAGTTGAAAATGCATATGATAAATAATTTTATGTTAAGAAAAAAATGAATAAAAAAAAAAAAGAAAAAAAAGAATGAGTGAATGAATGAACATGTGAATGAGGCCCAAGCAAGGCCTGGCCACCTTACCACCCAATGAGACCATGTGGAGTACCAGACATGGATTGGGTTGCAACGCCACTGACCACTGTCTCCAGAGAAGCAGACCTCCCACCAACACACTTGTCCCTGGGCAGAATCTGGTTTAACTCCTACCCCTGAAATGGAACCACTCATTTTTCGGCCAACAGATCGATTACGTGCAGCAATCAAGGGACCAAGTTAAAGAGCTACGTTTATGAAGTGAAGGGGAATGCAGGCTGGAGGCCAAGAAGGACCCATGAGTGGTTTGGAAAAACCGTCAGAGTTACTGAACATGAGCCCGAGCCTGCGGCAGGGCAAGAGGCTTGCAGCGAGCCAGCGAGGCCTTTCTTAGGACTTCAAGGACCTGAAACGGCTCCATTCCAAAAGACAAGAAGAGACAAAGCAATAAAAGTTCTAGGCTTCAAACGAGAGAGAAAACAAAATGAAACCAGGTTTGGGTAGCTGTTGAACCCCCTTGGGTCACAGGGGTCAGAGAGGTGGAAGAAGGAACTACACATTCCACCAGAGAGGTGGAAGAAGGAACTACACATCCTCTTTCTTTACTGTACTCTGTCCCAAAGAGTTGAGATGACTTTCTCGCTTCCTTTAGCAAGTGCACCAACTTCAAAACCGAAATGTTTATTTCCAGATTCAGAAGAAAGTGCCGCTATGAGGCTGTCAACAATACATGTAGGAAGTAATAATAAAAGGGCCAGCGGTCCTCAACCACATTCACACGTGGGATACACACCTCAGTAGTATCCTCCCTGAGCTCTGGGAGTCTCAAGGTGGGCAGGGTCGTGGGGAGAGTAAGGGGTTCCCTGTCCTGGAGGTGTGTTGTCAAAAATGTCTGTGCTGAGTGAGGAGGCTATTGGAAAAAGTTCCCACAGAGATGATGATGCCCACACTCACGTGTCTCGTCCAGTCCATACCAATATGGAATCATCGGTTTAAAGAAAGCAATCAAACTGTAAACACAGTTTTTAAAAAAATGATTCCTTCGAATTATCAGTTTGAATGTCGTACTATTGACTAAAATCGTAAGCCTGATCCCCAGAGTTTTACCATCTTTTGCCTAACCTGTCACTTCCTAAACATTTGGGTCTCCTCCTCCCCGCCATACAAATAGCCTTAGTACTGCACTAGTCCAAACCTATCTGCCTGGCTGCAGCTCTCATGTGCCAAAGAGTTTTGCTCATTGGTTGCCCAAACTTGACTGAGGCCAAAAGTGCCACCCTTCCAGACTATGAGAATTTTCTGATGGGGATAAGTAAAAAATCCTAGCACTCCATTGAGAGATTATACATTTTAAGCATCTGGAGTTATGATATGTCACTGCCACAAAGAGCCAAGAGATCCATTTTGCTGGTGGCCACTTTATAAGTATGGTTCGCTTCTCAGAAGTTACCCTAATTTCTGGCCCTTGCCAGTTGGTTTCTGACGACAGCAGCAACAACAACAACCAGATACACATTCCTAAGAATAGACTGGAGCACCATATTCCCTGGAAGCAAGTGTTGGATTGGCAGTGCTGAGTCCTAGGCACTGTGGCTGGCCCCAAGCACCTCGGCATTAGGGAGAGAACTTAACGTTTCTCTTTGGAGTCAGTTCACTCAGTCTTGGAAAGATCATTCTTTCGTAGGCACAAACAAGAGACATGAGGAATATACTGTATTTATGTTGGGATAGGAACCAGATTCTTTTTTCACAGGTGTTTCACGATGATTCTAGATGCTTGAGTACAAATTCTAGAATTAGTATGCCTTGAGTAATGTGACCTAAGGATTTGGGTAACTTTTTGGTCACCTTCAGGGTGGGGGGAAAAGCTTGAAATGAGAGGCTTTTCAATGAATCAGTCTGGTAACACGGACCCGAGTTGGTCTACGGACAGCTCTTACCAAAGGCTAAACTAGTGAGCGCTGCTTATCAACCCTCAGGCTAAGCCCAGACAGTGGCTCCTTCTTCCCAGCTTCTGTGCTTTCCCTCACAGCACAGACGTGGGCTATCTTTGCTGACCACACACTGTCTCGTTTAACTAACTGCTGTTTTCTACTTACACACTGACATTTAGAAGTTTTATTTTATTTTATTTTTTCCCAGTGCAGAAGCCCATTTGCTTCAATAATGGTTGATAACAGGGTCATTCCCATTAGCACTGTTTAATGGCTTTTAAAATTTTTTCAAATAAAGATTCTTTTTTTATGTGACCCTTTTCCTGCCAATAGGTTGTGATAAATAAGCCGGCCCTAAGTTCCTAGGTTTATATAAATATGAATGACTACAGTAACGTGTGAACGAGACGGAGACGTAAAAGGTTTTTAAACCACAGTTTAACAAAAAGGTCCTGTCCGTCAATGAAATAAAGCTGTTTTGAATTTGTTCCCAATCAGTTGGCTCTCTTGCTGGAAGCTCGTGTTTGCTCAGTGGTGATTAATGCGGAGCGTGCGCGGCCTTCGCCGAGCGCATACAGAACTGGCAACTCCGAACGGCATTCATCATACCCGCCGCTGGGCAGGTGCTGCGCGCCCGAGCGCTCTTTATTGTCCCCTACCCCAGGTCACGGGGCTGCCTAGGTCCCGTGCCCTTTGTCAAGGGCGCACAGAGAGCCTCCCTGTCCTGGAGGGGCGTGCCGCGCCGGGTGGGGGGTTCGGTCACTGTTTCTCTCTAGGTAGCTCACGTGCTCTGCGCGTCACTGATCAGATGACGCGGACACCCACAGAGTCAAGCTGGGAAGGGCATGTACGACTATGTCGGGGGTGAACACCAAGGGAGATGCGGGTCTTGGGAAGGCGAGTAAGTGGGAAGTGGTTATAGGCGGGCATCTTCCCCAAAGAACCTTTTCTTCCCCCTCCTCCGCCTAGCTCCCGTCCCTTGGGCTGTTTGGGCATGGAATGCTTCGGGAAGACCATGTGAAGCGGGAGAAGGAAGGACTCCAGATGCAGGAGGAGGGAAGGGGTAAGGCACGCGGAGAGCTGTGCTTATGATCACTAGGTCTGGTTCAGGTCCTGACTTATCACTGAAGGGACTCCAGCAAGTCCACACATAATATATGTCTCAGTTTCCCCATCCGCTTCACGGGGAGGCATGTTCACCCTGGCCCTCGAGATGGTTACAGGTCGAGATGGGCTATGAGAAGCTTGGCACAGTCCTGCCATTCCCAGGCAGTTTATAAATGTCAACGGTTACTGTTGCTACTATTTTTATAAGGATGACAGGGAGGCTCACCCAATGCTCTTTCCTCAGTCACCCTTATCAGATTCCATTAACGCTAACGGCGAGTCTGCACCGGGTTAAGGAATCTTCCACCGCCACCCACCCCTGCGCTTGAACTGGGCAGCTAGTAGTGCCAAAGGCTCACCGTGGCCAATGCAAAGGCAGGAAGATCAATTAGAAAATCTGTGGATTCTGCTCCGGGGTGGGTTCCTATCTCCAGGCTAATTATTTATTGGCTCACTTTAAAGCCCTTTGCCTGGATGGCAGGCCCTCCCAGGAGAGGCTATGTGAGGAGGCTAGTTCCTTGGGAAGCAGCAGAAAGGAGGAGAAGGAAGGATTTCTCGTTCACAGACGACCTTCCTTGAAGTCGGCCGCACATGGACTCAGTTCGACCGACCATTTACCACGCACTTTGGTGTGTTCACCAGGCACTGTCGTAGGCACATGTGATGCAGCTGCCAAGGACTGGACCTTATAGTAGAGAAGACTGGCTCTCAATAAAGAAAAACATACTCTGCCTACCGAGAAAAAGGGTAGAAGGAAGGTGAGGGAAGCATTATTTTCGATGGTGGTGTTCGGGGAGGTATTTGAGCAGAGACCCACAGCAAGGAGGTCACGGTGGCTGACGCAGAGGGCGTGAGGGGACCAGCGACAGCAGCTGAGGTCAAGGGGACAGCATGTAGGGCCCTGTGAAGGGGTTTCATTTTTAGCCAGACTTTAGAAAGCTTTCATCTGGCTTCTGTCTTAAAACAGTGGTTTTAAGACCTACGATGAACTCAAGAGGCACACACTTACTGACAGAGGATGGAGACTGGATCTTCGTTTTTTCCCCAAGTGCCTTAGTGGCTTCCGAGCTCTACCCAAGCTTGAGAACCAGTTTTAAAAGATCTCCCCAGACCGCCAGAGGGAGAACAGATTCTAGGTGGCTGAAGGCAGAGGTGCTGCCTCAAGACAGTGGCTGCTCTAATGACCCCGCCTAGGCACTGAGCCATAACCTGGCCGGGGGGGCAGCAGTGGAGGAGGTCATAAATGGTTACATGCTGGGCATATTTTGGAAGTAGAGTCAGCTGAAGTCGCAAACAAACTGGACAGGGAATGGAGAAGAAAAGAAAAGTAGGAGGGAAAAGTCCAAGCCTGTTGGCCTGAGCAACTGGGGGGTTCAGTATCAGTTGTCTGAGACTGGAAAGATGTAGATCAGAGAGAGTTTGAGGAAGCGGTGGGACCTAGAAATCATTTGGTCTCCAGGTTTGAGGAGCTTACTGGGCAAATAAGTGAAGAAGTTAAGTGCATGGATGGATATATATGTCTAGGGTTTAGAAGAGGTCCAAGATGGGAAACCACGTTGGAATTTACTAGCATATGGATGGCATTGCCAGCTGCAGGGCTGGAGAAGATCACCCAGGAAGTGATATGAGAGGGGGAAGAAAGTAGGTAGAGGTAGAGAAATGGGCACCCCAATGTACAGAGGTCAACTGGAAGGGGATGGCCCACACAAAGTGTCGCCGCAAAGTGACGTCCCAAGAAACAAATGGAGAGTGTGTTCTGGAAGGGAGCCAAATGCTGTGGATGGTCTGAGTAAGATGAGGTCCCCAACTGACCATCGGGGTGGACAGTGCGGGTCGGGGTGACCTGTGCGAGAGCAGATGGGGAAGAGGGACAGAAACGAAAGCCTGATGGAGAGAGTTCAAGGGAGCGGAAGAGAAACAGGGGCAGAATATACAAACCATTCGTGTGAGGAGTCTGCTTTAGGGGGGCCCAGAGAAATGGGGCACTAGGGGGAAACGATATTTAACAGAGAAATGCAGCAAATACGGTGCTCCCTGCCTGGTTAATGCTGTATTCTCTAGTTAGGCTCACAGTCTCCCCAAGATAAGACCCCCCAGCGGGCAGAGAGAACAAGGCATGATGGGGGAAAGTGGAGAAGGAATAAAGGCTGAATATACCTATATTATACCTATAGGTATACCTAAGTATACCTACCTGCTAGATTTGACTCAAGAGGGATTACTTAATAATCAGAAAGATAAGGTATTCTTACGTCATTTGATTTTAACATGCTCTTTCTTTGATCACACACACACACACACACACACACACACTTTTTTTTTGTTTCTCCTGCTTTTTGTTATGTGATGGTGACAGCCTGGTCAAATGTCTGGTCTCTCTCAGACTGGCTGCTTCCTTGATAGAAACATCAATGTCTTCTGAGAGAATGTACCTAATGGGGGAGAGAGGGACCGAGCGAGGGGAGCAGTGTAGGGCACTCAGTAATTCATCCACGTATGTATTTTAAAGAAACAGCGGACGTGCAGAGTTAGGAACATCGGTTCTGAAGTTGGAATTAGGACTCCAGCATTTGTTAGCTAAATGACCTAGAAATAAATTAATGCCCACATTACCCTATCACATCGCTTCCTTTAAGGTACGTCCTGGAACAAATAGCTAGCACTTGTACAGCACCTTCCTAAATGCTTTGTATTTTACAACTCATTGCATGTTGACAACAGCCTTGTGAGATTGGAACTAACATCCTATTTTATAGATGAGGACACTGAGGCACAGAGAGGTTAAGTGACTTGCTCAAGGTCACACAGCTAGTCAACTGGAAACAAAATTTAAGTGTATATGTTCCCTCCCTTATTGTCTGTTTTCCCTGATTCGACTGTAAGCCCCTTGAGGCAGGGACATGTCTGTCTTACTCAACTCTGTAAAACAAGCTCCCAGGACAGAGCGCAGCACCAAACTGATGTTTAATAAACATTTGTTGAAAGGATGAATCAACAAACTCGACAAAGATCAGTGTTTTTCAAGGGATGTCCCTTTGATAATAGGTAGGCTTTGACTTCTTAAAAGGAAGAGGTAATCTCCATACCGAGTGTTTGCTTTTTAACTACGTTAGGGAGATGTTGCGTAGAAAAAGGGGAAAGGCCGTGCCTGGGAACTGTAAATGATAAGAGCCAGGCCAACAAGGGTCATTGTCAGTCTCCTTTTGGAGGGGGCGCCCCGGCAGATGGTGGAGACTCACTTCCCTAGTGCATGAGCCAACCTCCTACCATTGCCTTCCACCAGAAGGACACTCAGCCATGGCATGCGGCAGGCAATCTGGGGATTCTGCATGGATGTTGGCCTGTCGTCTTCATTCACCAAGGAGCCAGCCCCTATCTGCCAGTGACCTTTTCAGACGCCAACTGTAGTCTGAAATGAAACTGAGGCAGCAAAGACTTGGGGAAGTTAGGGTAGAAAACGCCAATAAAACATATTCGTAAGGCAGTTTGAGCTGGACTCCACAGGCAATTTTTCAAAGCACGAGGTCCTTCTGGTGGGCGCAGGTGGTCCCTGGAGGGCAGCAGGGCCCTGCGGCACAGAGCCCAAGGAATGCAAATTCCCCTAGTGAGGTAAGAAGACACCTGCCCCAGCTCATCTGTGTCTGTGGTTCGGCTCTGCTTCCAGGGGCAGCCACAGAGACGCTAGTCTTCAGGAATAAGTGGGAAATAGATCCAATGAAGTTTCCTAGAGGTCATTCATTCATCCATCCATCCATTCATTCATTTGCCAAATCCTGTCGGATGCAGCCACGTGCCTGATTCTGCACTTGATAATGATGTTAAAATAGGGACCGGAGCAGGTTCCCTCTAGGCCCTGTTCAGAAATACCGAGTAAGTAAAATAATTACTACCCGTGATAAGTGATGGAGGAATGGGGTCCAGTGGTTGAGAACAGCCGAGGGAGCTAGGGAAGATGGGGCGCCAGAGGTCTCCCAGACAGCTGTGTAGGAGTGGGGTGGGGATGGCGCGGGGGTAGGGGTGGGGCACACTCCCCCGGAGCTGATCTTCTCCTGAAGATCATTTACACAAACACCAGATGTGCTGTTGTAGCGCTTTGTCGAGCCCTAGAAAATTCTGTGCACTTCTGCAACTTCTAAGATGCACAAACACACGGCAACTTGTCCTCCGAAGACCTGGCTCTGGCAACCTACCAGAAAACCCAGCTTCTCATCCACCCAACATTCTGGCTAACTGAAAACTAGTTTGTTAGTTAGCAGCTTGCTTCTGCGCTCGTCTCGTTTTCTTTGAAAGCCCTACGTAAAAACTGATCTTGGGCTGAGAAGCAATGATGTCTGAGATCCCACAGAAACGGAAGCCTGCTCTACCAGAGAGCCATTTTTACTCAGTTTTCTTCTGGCTCTTTAGAGGCCTGTGGAATTTTCACAGAGGTTTTTTGAGGTGTTGGCATGCCAGTCAAGGAGGGAAGGAAAATCTTGTTCTCGTGGGCAAGATTCGATTTTTCTAGTGATGGCTTAAAGGCCAAAGTAGACCCCAGCTTGTTTCTAAACCAATCCTTGGAATTCACCATTTGGTTCTGCAGTTGTTCCTGGGAGGGCACAGACCCTTCGGGCTTTGGTTTGGTTTCAGGCCTTGCTTTTGTTTTACAGTTATTCTTCCTCCTATGTATATTTACATAACTCTGCCTAACATTCCACGGCCAGATTGGCAACCTATGGACAGAAATTCAGTCCGATGTGAAGTGCGGGGGCCAAGGTACGCCCCCTGGGAAATATCCAGATTTCGGAACTGAACACAAGAACATTCTTTGAAAACACTATTAAAAAGAGCAGAGGCAGCTTGGGCCGGGTAACTATATCTGAAAAGCAAATGTTGTTTCTTGTCCAAAATACCTTGAGGTCCGCCCCACATAATGCAAGCAATGTGAATATTTCCTATCCTGTTCTCTTTGCCAAAATGAATCCTTCTTCATCAGGAGTAGGGAAATCGCCCAGAAGTGCCTTACGGATCTGCTTGGGGCTTTGGCATGCACCACGCTTAAAAACACTATAATGGTTGATCAACCTCCCCCACCAACCCCTTCTTTATGCATTCAACAAGCAGTTTACCTGCCAAAATCCAGCTAAAAATATCCGCTGCATCTGTGGCCCATCAACCATCCCTGGCTGATTTGGGTAGGTAATTGACCTTTTGAGCAGGTGGAGAGCCAGAAATTTATATTTTCCTGGATTGAGTCTAAGTTGACTTAAAACAGATGTTCCCCCAACGCCGATACGATGTTTATAATGGAAATATGATTGAGCACTGTTCAAGGGGCTGTTCAAACCCAAGCCAAACAATGGGGGAGCCTGAGTGCGCCCCGGCACTGAACTGGTTAAGTCATGCCACCTTTTCCCTGGGGCTGAAAACCCGGGAGGTGCCTCCGGCAGGGGAAATAGGAAAGGAGGCTGTCACTTTGTATTTTCAGGTTTGCAGAAAAGCCTTTTCTTTAAAATGTAAACATTCATTAAACTAATTTGAAGTTGTCATTACTCTCCACCCCTGCTGTTTTATATCAGATTATTCCTAAGTGCTTGGTGAAGAATCCCATAAAGCCACACTCGATTCCTCTGCAGGGGATAATCGCATAGTTTGCGCTGTGATTTACACCGTGTGGCACTGGGAAGTGTCCTCAACTTTGAAGGGCCGTGGTTCCCTGGCAAACAGTCTCTGCCTTCCCCACGGAAATAAAATTCCAATAGTCCCTCCACGACTATTATGAGGTCCCCATTACCTTTTCTTCATCCAAGTGAAGATAATTAAAAGCAGTTCAAAGCACATGCCAGAAGGTATTGGGCATTTTATTAATAAATGGAGAACCAAGAAAGAGGTATGTTCCATTATGGTTTTAAGCCGTAAGACACGCTTAGGTTCCTTTTTGCTTTCTTTCTCCCTGCTCTCCATCTCCCCCCCCCCCCCAACCTACAGTTTGGGGCAGCCAGGCGTTTTGTGCTCTGAGGTCACGTGCAAGAAGGCTGCCTCACCTTTGCACCTTCCAGCTGAAGCCCTGGCTGTGAAGGCATCAGGGAGCCAGACTCCTTCCCAGGAGAGACTGATTCTAAAGCAGGGAGGTGCCGTGGAAAGGAGAAAGGCACTAGAGGTGGATGCCAGAGCCTGAATTCCAGCTCTGCTAGCAGGATGGCCACCCTCCATTACCATGCGTCCCATGTATGCAGGGGGAATAATAATCATGGCAGGGAGCTCTGAAACTGACGGGAGGAGAGAGATACACCCCGAGTCCAGCATGGTGCCTGCCAGACAGGCATATCAGGTGTGATGGATCCTGCTGCCAACGTGCGCAAAACCGTAACGACGATCCTAAGAGAAGTTGCCCTGAGCAAAATTAGGAAAAGACCGCTTGTTTTTAGCGCAGCTATCACTTTTGCTCCTTTCCTCCTGTTACAGACCCCTCACCTCCAAGAACCAATGCCGTCATCAATTAGTGCCCACACAGCCCAAAATTTACGTGTCCTCTGCCCCATCCATTCCGGGTGGTGCTTTCTAAGTAAACGAACTCTTGTCTAAGTGTCCAGAGCCACTCGTTATCGAATGCATGTCCCCATGGGTACAGTTTGCATTTTTTTTCAGATTCAAATGCTTTAGCCAGGGATGGCAAACACATGGTACATATACCCTTCCCATGCTCAGTGTGGGCATTCCAATTTGATCATGGGACTCGATCCTTTGGAAGCCAGACAGAACGCTAGAGTTTGTCTTAGCATTTCTGCAGGCTTTAGATTTGGTGTGCAAATCAAACCTAGGTATCACTTCTGCCTTAACCTAAAGAACTAAGGAGAGATTCTGAACACTGTGGCAAATGAACATGCTGCCCTTGCATCCAAGAGGCACATTTCTAGAGCGGCTATCGGTACAAGCCTTTGTAAGTCTGGATACCGGTCCGAGTGCCGTGCCATTCCCTGGCTGCGTGACCTTCAGCGAACCCCTTAGCTTCTCTGTGCCGTGCTCCTTGGTAAACGACACTTATTTCACAAAGTTTTTGAGTGGGTGGAAGTTCTCAGAATGGTCCTTGGCACACAATCAGCTCTGATCAACCACTGTTAGTTGTAAGAATTGGCCACGACCCCTCAAATCACAGCGCACACCGAGCTCCCTGAAGGTACCTACAGAGAGACGAAGAATCTTAATGAGCAGAAAGAACACAAGAATGCCAGTGTCTTCATCGGTTACATTAAACAAAGATGAGATTGTAGCTTGGTTTGCGATTGAGGTTACAAAATGAGACTAGGAAATACTCCTCAAGTGCCCAGTTACTTTTGAAGAGGTAACAGATTTTTTTCACCGCATTCTTTTTGGTTTGCCAAGCCCTTAGAAAGCAAGGAGTAATCCTGCTATTTATTACCAGGAATGAGTGTCTACTAAAGCACAAACTAACGTAACCCAGGCTGCTCCAGCCATAGGTTGAGCCTCCTATCCTGTTGCAGGGGCCACAAGAAGCTCCGGCATCCCTGACCCAGACCGGCGCTTTAGTTTTTAAGATTCTCACCAATGTACGAGAGCAGTGCCTGAAAGTCTCAGCAGAGAGGGGACGTGTGCTGTGAAATCCAGCCCAGACTGTGCTCACAACGAGGCCGGCAGAAGCAGCTCTGCAGTTTTCTGCATTTTCCAAAACTATTCTTGGAAATTACTGCGGCTAGAATCTCACCAAGTTCAAGGAAATGAACTAGAACTAGCAGAGACATCAGGCTCGGTTTTTGTTTTTTTTTTTCCCAAGTATAGGTGCGAAGGGGGGTAGTTGACACAGGAACAATGATGGATTAACTGCACATCTGGTTTGTATCCAGAAATATAATCAGTTTTGAGCCTGTTAGGTTTCAGTTATTTATCAGCTTTGTTTAAAAAAAATAATAAAATAAAAATGGAACCTGTTCAATAAAAAATATTCAAGGACAAACTTGAAATGAATGAACTCTCAGTGTACCAAAAGCAACATTTCTGGGGCGGTAGAGGCGGAGAGGGGAAAGTAACTGAACATGATGACTTACAAACGTTAATAAAGCTATTTTTGTGCGTGTGAACCATTCCAAGGTATTCTTTAAGTAGCAAAAAGGCAATGTCTTCAGTAAATGTGGCCGGATTATTACAATAATAACTTCTTAAATTGTTTCAAGCTTACTCATTTGTCAAGGTCTCCATATCTTTGCTCGATGAGAAAATTGGGATGGAACAGCAAATTCTCAAATACCCTAGAGGGTCTACTTCCTAGAGTGCTGATGTCAGGCTCAAACCCATGTTGGTGAGCTAGTGGTTCAGGTGTGTGAGAACAGGTAGTTGACAATATAGTTAATGTTCTTACTTAAGCAATTACACACTAGATTAAGGACTGCAACATGAGGGTGTCTTTGACGCTGTATTTTATGGTTAAATGGTGCATTTCAGGATGACAAACTGTAACAGTGTATTCATGTAATTTTAGGATGAAATCAATTTCTTGCAAACACAATTATTGTTACATAATTCTCCCACCTGTTTATGACTCCCTGTGAATTAAATTAAAATACAATTTCACATTAATTTAAAATGTCATTTTCAAAAGAAGACATTTTCTATAAAGCAAAACACTGATAACAATCTCCAGATATCGGAGTATTATTGACAAGAAACGTATAAATCTGTTCAATAGTTATTGTTTTATGTTAAAGTCGGATTTAAGGTGCTACATGCCACCTTTGGCTTCTAGTGTTTCCAGATTTTGACAAATCCAAAGTGTATGGAGAAGAATAAACTCTTCTCTAGTTGTTCTGTAAATAAGATTGCCAGAGCTAGCAACTGAAACTACAGGATCTGCAGTGAAATTGGAACGAAATAATTTTTAGTATAAGCATGTCCCAAACATGACATGGGATATATACTTAAAAAAAAGGGAATACCTTTTATTATTATTATTAATTTTTTTAAGTATAGAATAAAATAAAATTTCAGTATAAATGTGTCTCATGCAATATTTGGGACATGCTTATACTAAAAAGTGATCCATTGGGTATCTGAAATTCAAATTTCCCTCAGTGTCTTATATTTTCATTTGCAAAATCTGGCAACCCTCTTTGTGGACCTTCATCAGGATGGTGTAGCAAAGGCAGGGCTGCTGTCACTATTCTTTGGGATCCATACGTCTGGCCCTAAATCCAGTTGTCACTTAGTATACCCATAAGCCCAGAGATAGAAGTTAAGCTCGGGCAAAATAAGACCTAGTTGATTGATTACATAAATCTTATGCCTAAGGACAATTTTCCTTCTAGGGATCAAGCCGAATTTGTAAAGGTCAAGTTAGTTCATTCACCATGAAGACCTGTGAATTTCTTTTCAATTCTACTTATCAAGCCTGATAAACTTCCTCCCTCCCCCTATTCTCCCCTTCTTACCTCTCCTCATCCCTCCCCCTTCCTGCCTCCCCTTTCCCAAGTTTCCTCCTTCCTTCCTCCCCTCCTTCCTTCCTTCCTCTCTACCTCACTACACTCCTCTCTCATTTTCAATGAATAGTAAATATAACAACAATCACACGATTCAGAAGAGTCTACATTTATTGAGCCAAACATGATGCTACAAGCAAATTGTTTTATCCTCACAGCAACCCTGGAAACTAGGAATTATTTTTTTTCTCCCATTTTATGGCAAAAACAGGCCTAGAGATGGGCAGTAAGTTGGCCAACATCACACAGCTTGTAAGGGAGGCAGCACCCATGTCTGCCTAGCTCTCTGTAACCGTGTATTTACTCTCTCCTGGAACAGCACCAAGTGAAAAAGAAGGAATAAACAAATTAATAAGGTCTATTGCCCACCCTGGCTAAGCTCACAGGTGAGCATGGGAAAGAGATGCTTTCAAAAATCACTATTTTGCAGCATGAGACACGCGATCGCTATTCGAATGGCATCATGAAAATGAGTAAGAGCCAGGGAAGAGGTAGACACAAAACGCAATCTTAAGGATCCGGCCGTTTATAAAGATGATATATCTGCATTTCTAATAACGTGGAGAGATATCCATGCCACAGTAAGGACATGGGAAGAATTCAGATGATAAAGCAGGTGAGGGAACAAGGCTTTGCAGCACTTGGCAAGACCACAGAGCTGGGACAGGGCAGAGCAGGATCGCAAGTCTTCCTGACCCTGACTCTAAGTTCTTGACCACGCGTCTCTGGCCTAACCTAGTCGGAGCTCCCTGGGTATGTCGTCCATGGGGCAGCCTGTGACACCTCAGCAGGCTGGGTCCGCTGGTTCCCGCTGAGCAGAAACCTGGGGGAAAGCCAACTTGCCTTTCAAGGACCATATAGCACTGGCACTTGTGTACCCCAAAGAGCCACCTACTCCCTGAAGGAGATGAGGGAGTTAATGTGGATCAAATCTCCAGATGCAGTTCAGCTCTGCCACAGAAAATACAACGGCAGTAATAATGGTGTTTACGGAAAATTCCTGACAGGAAGGGGCCCAGGAATTGAACGTAACACACTAAACTAATGCTTAGCAAAGGCAGTTGATAAAAATGTGATGGCCAGTGAATTACAGAGGCCCTCTTTTCTCGCGGATAATTTGGGGCAATTGCATCCAAATGTGAGTCCACTGATTTCCACTCCACTCCATGCCCCCATGCTGAGGTGAGCCCACGGGCTGGCATAAACAGAAGTTTGCCATTGGAAGACTGGGGATGTCCTCTGAAAAAGATCCAGGCAATTCGTGCCTCCGCCATTAAAAGCAGAACTATAATGCCACTTCACACGACCCACTAAAGGACTCTCGGCGCGTTAGAGAACCTGCTCTAGCACTCCCTGAGCGGTCATAATACATTAGTGGGTTAAGCTCTTCAATTCAGCCCCATGGCTGCAAAAATCACTTCCGGCGTTTCTAGAATCCATCATATTTCTCCTTCATATTTGCAATGTTGAACGATGATATTGACAATGAGATTTTCAACAGTGATGGGTAATCAACACCCGCTCCCTGTAAGCACGCTGCTTTACTCTTCTGAGCGTGAGCACCACTTTACTATAGGCTGGACGTGCCCAGCTCATCTGAAAGGTAGTCGTTAGCTCTCAACTATTCCTATGGCATTTGAGAGGAAGTAGACATTTTTTTTTTCCTTTGAAGAAAATCAAGTTTAGTTTCCTCATATGTTCAAGGTCATATCAAATTAGCAAGACAGATTTGTTGAGTCAACCAGGTAGGGGGTAGGGAAGAGTTACCACAGCCAAGAAAGTCAAGAGGGAGGCATCTGGCAATGTCTGGAGACATCTGGGGTTGTCTCAGCTGGAGGAGGGGCTGCTGCTGGCATCTAGTGGATAAAGGCCAAACGCTTTGCTCAATATTCTACAGCACACACTCCAGCTCTCACCACAAAAAATTATCCAGCCCCAAATGTCAAGGGTGCCCAGGCTGAGAAACACTGAAGTCAACTGAATAAGCTTATACCTTTGCCCCATGTAACCCTCAGCCTCAAATGAAAATGTGCCTATCCTTAAGTCATGGGACAGAGTGCAGACTGCGGTCATGATATGACTCTGCATGGGTCCAAGGTGGCTCCCACCTGCCTTACAGACATTCTTCAAACCTATTCTTCAGGGATCCTATTTCCCACTCCCCAAATTCCGGGGGAACGAACCTCCCATGGAAAGAAATGCTGCTTTTCTTGGTCTGGTGAGAGTCCCATTATTCAGCACTGAGAGACTAAAGAGGGGAAAACTTTAGTACGAGGATGGGTACACGCTGATAGGTGGTTTTACAGGATGGGAATTTAATGGGAATGGTGGCTTTTTACAAATTGAGCTGTGCTAAGCTATGCTATTAAAATTAGTAATTCTACAATTAAAGCCTTCTATTTCATGGGAAATACTTGCTAAATAGAAGATTAGGCAACAGATCAGAGAATAGAAGAACTACCAAAATGGAGCTCAAATATTTATGAGAAATTTACATTTGGGAGACTTCTCTCATTTAATCCCTGCTTCCAAAGGGAAATCCATAAAGAGAATGTAAAGAATATAAAGAGCAAAGTCTAGCCCTCAACATCTACAAGCCCCTTAAGTTCGAATCACTTTGAGGTTTAGGAAAGCAGAGATCTTTGGGTTGCTACAGATACTCCGTATTATCATAAAATAAAAAGACTGATAGCCTAGACCAATTTGAAAAATTAAATTCACCATTCACAATTACTTGGCCTGAGGTGTCTGCTCTGATTATCTATAGTTCTGTAGGAAACAACCTAAAACACAGTGTCTTAAAGCAACAACAATTATTTTGGCCCTGAATCGACAGTTTGGACAGAGCCTTGGGGTGGGGGATGGAAAGTGACTCATCTCTGCTCCCCAAAATCTGGGCCCTTAACTGGAATGATTCCCGATGGACGGCGGCTGGCCAAGCATCGGCTTCTGCACAAGGTACCTCCACATGGTTGGTCTGGGCTTCCTTCAACATGGCGGCCTCGGGGAGTGAGGTTCTTACAGGATGGCTCAGGGCTCCCAGAGCAAGTATTCCAGGATACCCGGGCAGAAGCTATAAGGCTCTTTATGACATAGCCATGGAAGTGACAGAGCATCATTTCTGCCATTAGTCTATTAGTCAAGCAAGCCGCTACTGCTCAGACTAGATCCAAGGACAGAGGAATTCAACTCCACCTCTCAGTGGGGAAAGAAGCAAAATATGTGCATTCATCTTTAACCTATCACAACATTAACTCAGCTAAACGTACAGTGTTAACCGACAAGGCTGGCTAAAAGAATCGTATAAACCAAAATAACAACAACAAACCAGTCAGGACCCTGGTAATCTTTGTTACAGTTTGTTTGATTCAATTAAATGATGCACATCTGAGAAGGGATTGTTTTCCTTCTATCTGATGTTTCTTATGCTGATTATTTAGCTGCATACTCATTGACTAACGCTGGGCATTTATGTCATTTTACGTCTCTGATGAATATATATATTCCATGGGAAAGCTCTTTACAGGGCATTTCCCCAGCTTCTAGGTGAGTGGAAACATCTCACACATAAACTCTCAAAACGTGGAAAAATTCACTTGATATTTGTCGGAATTGTTTCTAATTCTAGAACTTACTACCGCATTTTATGACATAAATTCTTTGGTTAATTTTCCATCATGCTTTTAAAATCTGTAATTAGTTCCAGAAAATAATGTATTCTGCTTATCAAGTCGGAATTCCAGTGACTGCCCTTTGCGAAGTCTTCTCTCTATTATCATCTTGAAATGGAAATCATACCAAAGGACCACCCCCGCCCCCCCTTCTTTAGGAAGCAACTGAACACTTGGTACAAAAGCCTGAAATTCCTGAAATGCCAAGTAGGGAAGATGAGGAGCTGGGAGAGCCAGGGGATATGTTTTGCACTCCTAACTAAAACAATAGCAATTTAAGTAGCAATCATATAGACACTTGATGAATCCTTTTACTACCGCTGCAAGATTCCCCCCGTTGCAGCATGCTTTTGCGGGTAAAAAGCTCTATATTGGTACATGCAGTTCGTAATTATGTCAGCCTAACCACAGCTAACGTTGACAGCCTAAAACATTAAAGATTTTACACAGCTAGTGCTGAATACAGCTTCTTTTATTGGCTCCGAGAACAGGTATCAATTATAATGAGGTAATAAAATTTGCAGGCACTGCTCTGATTTCTTTCCCCTCCTGAAGATAATAAGAGCCGGAAAAGGAGAAAAATCCTCTTAGCACTAACTTATCACTGATTCTTCAAAAGCTCTCACTTTCTAATGCTGGAGTGCCACAAAGCTGTTTGCTTACTTGGGTTTTCATGCTGGCAAACTCTTCCTTCCTAAGTAGAAGCTGGAAATTCCTGGAGCACACCTTGCCAGTCAAATAGTGGGGGCTCCAGGATTAATGGTTTCCATTTGCATAACTGTAAACTTGAGGTGGCCTCCCCCTAGCCCGCATGCTCTAAATTGCTCTTACTGATGAGATGCAAAATCCTCTAAAAGGGTTCCCCAACCTAAACCAATTTGTAAAGTTGTTTTGTTATTTAAAACATTAAAGAAATTAAAGTGATCGGAATATAATTAGATTAATATTCATATCTTCCAAGCTGCTTTAATTCTAATATTAAAAAGATTAAATATCCACTCAGAGGATTAAGGAAAAAGTCAAGCGGTAGCAACACATTTACATTACCTTACTGTGCAAATTATAAACCTAATTAATCTAAAGTTTCCTACAAATTGAATTGGATATTCATTCACAGTCTAACACAACTTTGGGTACTTAAAATTCACTTCGATATTGTTTCCTTATGTGTGCACTGAGGAGTAGGGCCACGTTTCTGTGATGTATGAATCACATTAGAATGGCTTCATTTGGGTTCTAATTGGTGGAAATTAAATCTCAACATAAATTTACGTAGAGAAAAAACTAAAGACTTTGTAATTATGTATGTGTGCAATAATAAAACACACTCTGGCCTCCCAATCTAGTTGCCGTAGATAAAACCGAAAAAGCAATCCAGTTGCTTCTTCACAATAGCTCTGAGTTCATGTTTTTCCCCTTCCATCGCAGAGAACATCATCCAGAGGTTTCATCCTTCTTCTGCAGTCCGTAACTAAGGGCGCCTGGTGACTCTGGTCTGTAACTGTGTCCCCACCAACTTCCACCACCTTTTCACCCCCAAAAATATCAACCATGATCCCAGGGTGATAACACCTAGACAATTCCTGTATTCCCAGCTCCATGCTAAATTACTGGGATGAACCGGTTGCCACTGGAATGTGTTCCAGAAAGAAGTTGCTGTGGCTGATGTCGGAGAGCTTAGAGCCTCGTGGTGGGTATGGAGGAGGGCACGTATTGCATGGAGCACTGGGTGTGGTACATGAACAATGAATCTTGGAACACTGAAAAAATGAAATAAAAGTAATTGGGGGGAAAAAAAAAAAAGAATGTGTTCCAGAATGCAGGCTTTCTCTTTCCAGGCACACGATAGGAATTCATCTCCCCACGACTTGAAATGAGGTGTGGCTATCCAGCTCCCTTTGACCAATGTGATCACGGTTTCTTTCGGGCAGGATCTTTCAGGACCGGCTTAGGCTTTGTCCTATTCTGTCTTTCCTCGGCCATGGAAACCATCAACACTCCAGAAAGTAACTTTTCCATCAACCTAAGTCCTGGCGTAAAAAGAAGGACTCACAACGGACACACACCATGAGCAAGATCTGAAACTTTCCGGTTCAGTCGTGAGATTCGGGGTGTTATTTGTCACCTCTGCACACATAGCCTGTCCTGACAGATGCAGCTTCATAGGACACACCTGTGGGATGGGTACTGATGTCTTCCCCATTTCACAGCTGATAAAAGGAACTCAATTTCTCTAAGCCTTTATGCCCTCCTCTGTAAAATGGGAATAACACAGTCCCGTTTCCAGAGCTGCTTGGGAGGTCCGATTGAGGTCATGTACGTGCAGCACCCAGCTCATGAAAAGCACTCAGTAAATAGTAACTCTTGTTGTATCTGCTTGTAGAGAAGTGAAACTTACTGCAAATCATTCAGTTCCTGAAATGAGAGGATGACATTAATGGAATTTCTGGTGGAGACTGGCCAGCTGTCCACTAACCCTGCTTCCTTGCCTTCCTGGACACGCAGCGAACTACACTTCCCAGCCTCCCTGGCAGTTAGGCATGGTCGGGTGACGAGTTGTAGCCAGTGTAGCTGGCAAGCATGATATTTCATGACCTTGCTCCCTCTGGATCGAATACTGTGGCAACCTTCCAAAGGTCTTTGTTGATCAGGGTGAAGTCACAGGATGGAAGGAGCCTGGGTCCCTGGATCACTACGTGGCAGAGAGTCACTCGCTGATGAGAACTTTCACCTGTTTTGGATTTTACATTAATGAAAAACAAATTGGTATGTATTTGAGACATTATGCACTTAGGCTGTATTACAGTCTTCCATACACAATACAGAAAGTTCTGGTGAATCCATTAACCAAGAAAATCATCCTTTCCCATCGAAAACCAACACTTCTTCTGAGGAGAAGATCTCCTCCCAACAGGTTCAAACTTCCAGCCACATATATATTAACTGATCGGCATGAAGCAAGTCAATGAGCAGGGGTGGAATTCACAGCTATTTATTTTATTGTTGTGATGATAATAAATATAATAGGTACGGCTTCCTTGGGAATAATCCTGCTATTAGTGATAATGGGTGAAAGGCTGTGACGTGTGATTTGGGTGAGTGTCCTATGTTCATGGGGAACATTCAAGGCTGCTAATCCGGGCTGTAATTTCTCATTTCCCCTCAACTGCTTTGCTTTTTATGGAACTTATATTGATGAATGCAGGTGATAACTGTCAGCTCACCTGGTAAAGCCCAGCGTGAGAAGTTTAACAATTTATTTCATGTATCCTGAAGGCAGTAGGAGAGAGAGAGAGAGAGAGAGAGAGAAAGAGAGAGAGAGAGAGGTTTTAGGCCTTGAACAGGTTCAGCCTACCCTCATCTCCCCACGTCCCCTGTTAGTCCTCGGCCCCCACCCCAATCTATTCTCCTCCACGTGTTTTGCCAGATTAATGGTTTTCTCATGGTAAATCAAATCATACCACTCCCGTTCTTAAAATGCCTCAATGGCTTCTTATAGAATTCAAATACAAGCAAAAAGTCTTCTAGGGATTCCCATTCGTCATCCTCCCAGGAGCCGTGCCTTTCACTGTGTCACTCTGCAGTGCCCTCCTCTCTGAGTTCAGCCATGTGATAGGTTTTGGGCAATGGAATGTGATAAAAAGGATGGATACACCGGTTCTGAGTCTGGACTTCAGGAGGCTTTAGGTATTGCGAGTTGCTTTCTTGTGCCATGAGAAACTCGCACCTGGTCTAACCCTGCTGGTCTCAGAAGGATGAGACACACACGGAAGAGAATCACCCTAACGAAAGCACCCCAGCCAGGTCAAGTGTAGGGCAGAAGCCCCAGTTGATGCTTTAGCAAACCAGCCAGCCCATGGACACGGGAGGAAGCCCGTCCCAGGGGACCAGCAAGACAGCCCAGCCACACCCACCCTGGTTCTGCTCAGCCCCAAACACATGAGAGAAATAAACATTTTTTGCTCTAAGCCATCAGCTGGGGCATGCTTGGTTACACAGCCATAACAACCAAAACATTGATCTATGGTTCATTTTCTAAGCTCAAATGACTTGCTTAATCTCACCTCATTCCAAAGTTCCAAAATGCTCTCTTGTTCTTTCCAACCACACTGGCCTCCCTTTGGTTCCAAACGTGACATGCTTTCTCTTGTCCTCGAGTCTCTGTGCATATAGTTGCCACTTAATGGAGCAACGCTACTGCTCTACACTCTCCCCCATGGTTGGCCACTGCTCACCATTCACTTTTCTACTCAAACGTAGTCCAAGAGAAACCCTACAATGCCATTTGAACGTGGCCTCCATGGTCACTCTCTCTGGAGCATCCTCGTGTGCTGCAAATGGCTTTTAGACATGGAATGCTCTGGCTCCATCTCAGGGTGCTGGATCTTCCAGGTGCCAGCCAGAGCTGTCTCCCCATTAAATTCAGTTGTGTTGAACGAATTTTCGGTGTATACCCTGGTGTGAAAAAACTGACAACTGCTGCTTACGTCACTGTGCTTACTTCCTCCGTATCACTTGCCACAGCCTCAAATTATCCCTTTGCTTTAAAAAAATAAATTTTTTGTATAGATTGTCTGCCTCAACCCATTAGACTAAGGGCAGGCAAAATCTGACCTGCTGCCTGTTCTTATAAATAGAGTTTTATTGGCACACAGCCTCACCCACTCATTGATGTATGGCTCATGGCCGCCTTCATGCTACAATGCTGGAGGTGCAGAGTTGTTAGTGAGACTGTAGAGCCCACGAAGCTCCAAATATTTACTATTTAGTCTTTTAATGAAACGGTTTGCTGGCCCCTGCATGAGATTATAAACTGTCAGAGGACAGAAGTTCTTGTTCGTTTTGGTCACTTCTCTATCTCCTGCGGCTACAACAGCACCTGCCATCTAGTAGGCGTTTGATGCCTTTTTGTCCCGGGAGTGGATGCATTAGGACTCCAGCAGACACCTGTGCTGCACTCCGGTCTTTGCACCCAGGCCAGGGGACCCTTGGTTTGGGGGTAGTGACAGCCAGGTTCCCGACTGCAGCTCAGCCCAGAACATCAGGACAGCTCTGAGGCCGGTGACCGCTAAGTGGATCTCAGATTTCTCGGAAGGAAAATACCAAGGCTACGTCCACTGGCAGCAAAAGCAATGCTGGGTCTGCATCCGTGGCAGCCATGACAATTTGAAAGTTTGAAGAAATGAGAAAAAACTCAAAGTTTAATTTACTCGAATAAGCAACTGATGCTTTAGAGTATAATTATCAGAAAAAAAGAAGGGAAAAACCCAACACATTGTTTAGCATACGTTATGTTAATGGCAGGTTAGGATGGCCCACTGTGCATAATTTAGCCAAACAATTGATACCAAATTTTAATATATATATATGATTACAGCTACAGAAACGAAGCACCAAGACAAAACACAGGAGAGCTCATAATAGGCACACGTGAACTCTGAAGGCCTAATTACATCACGGGGGAGGGTAAACAGTTGCTGCTGAACCAAGCAGAAAATGGGGGTAATTTGTAAACAGGTAGAGTGGCGGTCCAGGTGCGCGGCATGTGCGTGGGGCTGGAGGGGCTGGGGGCCTAGGGCTTCCATCTGGCTTTGCAAGGATGGAGAGGTTCAAGATCACTTTCCTCAGCTGAAAACGTGACCTCCAAGCCCTAGACAGGTCAGCTCCCTCCTGGCCTGCCCTCTGGCTCGAAAATAGAAAGTTGAAGACCAGCTTTTCCAGGGAAGCTTCTCCATGCTCTGTGAAATACAAAACGATCTCCATGGCTGCAGTCTGAGGCAGTTTCCTGTGTGTCTTTGTCTGATGCCCTTGACGATCTGAGCTCCTGGAACCTTAGGGAGCAGAGGGAGGCCAGTCTATAGCTGCCCGGGCCACAGGACGGATGCTGTCAGGAGCACTCCCTCGTCAGATGCTCTAGATGGGACTCTTCCTTCTATCTGACACCCCTCTGTAGACGGCACATAGCGAATTAGGTGATTGTTCAGGTACGCTCTGGCTCTGAAGACAGACTCTGTGAATCTGAATCGATGAGCTCTCTGATTATTTTCCCTTCACTTATGCAGAACTGTGAATCTGTTTATGTCCTAGTCATACCGTATTCTGGCATCATACGCAGGCAGCATGACCCAGCCAGCGGACTGGGACCAAACATCCCCAAGGACTTGGAGCATAGCTGCTCCATGATGCTACCTGGCATCTGTGTCCACAAACACAGACCAACAATCAAAAAAAGGAAGTAAGGCAGGTTTAGGAGAAAGTCACCAAATTCTGGCTCTCCTGTCTGAGTCCTCGTATTCTCTACATTGTGGAGGGAGTGCACATCTATGGGAGTCTGGGTTGTACTGGGTTGAATAGTATCCCACCCCACACACACCCCAAATCCAAATCCTTCTCAGAATCTCAGAATATGAACTTCTTCGGAAACGGGGTTTTTGTAGCTGTGTAATTACGTCAGATGAGGCTGGGTCCTAAATGCAATAGGATTGGTGTCCTTATAAGAAGAGAAGAGGCACAGAAACAAACACACAAGGGAGAATGCCAAGTGATGACAGAGGCAGAGACTGGAGAGATATCTACAGGCAAAGGGATGTCAAGGATTGTTGGCAACGCGCAGAACCTAGAGAGAGGCAAGGGAAGACTCTCCCCTTGATCCTTCAGGGGAGCATGGCCCTGCTGATCCTTGACTTTGGACTGAAAGCCTTCAGAACTGTGAAAGAATACGTTCCTGTTATTTTAAGCCACTTAATTTGGGGCACTTTGTTGTCATAGCCCTAGGAGACTAATACAGCACCATTTCGAGAATAAAACATAAGAATTTTAGGCTTAATGCAGCATCTTAGATTATCATCCACAAACACTTTTACTTTATAGGTGAAGAAGCTGAAATACAAGTTAGATGTGAAGTTTTAGGTGACCGAGTTAGAGGTGGAGGCCGGGACATGCCTCACACAGCCAGGTCTCCAGGGGCAGACACCTTCCACACCACCACATGCCCTTTGTTAAGGGAGAGTCACACCTCAGACAAAAGAATGATGCAGTATTTCTACATAGAAGGATGGTACGGTACATAGGACAATGCCTCCCAAAGATGTCCATTCCCTATTCCCAGGGACCTGTAAATATGTTCCATTTCATGGGGGAAAAGACCCACTTTGCAGATGCGATTGAGTGAAGGACCCTGAGATGGGGAGATGATCCTGGATTGTCTGGGTGGGCCCAATGTCCTCACGAGGGTCCTTGTAAGGGGCAGGAAGGAGGGTCAGAGTCTGAGAAGGCAGTGTGATGACAGAAGTAGACAGAAGAAAGAGGAGGCATGGTCCCGGAAGCAGAGATTGGACAGATGTGCTCTGAAGACACAAGAAGGAGTCGCAAGCCAAGGAATGCAAGTGCCCTCTCGAAGCCGGAAAGCCACGGCATGGGTTCTTCCCTAGACGCTCCAGAAGGTTCAGAAGGAACCAGTCCTGATGAAACTTTGATTTTAAGCCTCCTGATCTCCAGACCTATAAGTGAATATATCTGAGTTACTTTAAACCACTACCCTTAGGGCAATTTGTTAAAGCAGCCGTAGGAGACTAATACACGTGGTCATTCTGAGAGAAGGTTCAGGAGAGGATGAAGATGTCTGTGGATTAACTGTGTTTTATCCCTCTGGTTTTCATAAACCTCAGTAGCCAAGGTTAACATTATTTACCTGATTAATTAATCAACCCACCAGTTGATCAATCTTCATGTGGTCTATTTCTGGCCTGGCTAAATCCATTATCACAATCATCATAAGCTTTTCAGCATTGCTGTTCGTGGTAGTACAAGAAAATAACTCAGACTGCAAAGATTATGTCACACAGCTACCTCTGACCTTTGTTTGCTTCCAGTTTTGGGGTGAAGCCCATGGCAGTTACATGCTTGCTCACTATGGTGAAAGCTAGTAAGTGATTACATCAAGGTATGAAACTCAGGTGTCTTTGCTTCTAACCAGTCTTTTTAATTGATAGATTATGTGCACCAACTTATTTTGTGGCTTGCAATTCTGCCTCCATGTCCTACAGGGACACTGAGAGCAGTGATGGAACATTTTCCCATCCAAGTGAGGGAAACTGATAACACAGTCTCTCTTTCTAGAGAGATCAGCTGGCAAATTGGCCCATTTTCTGAGAGATCATAAAGGACCTCTCTCTGGAGTGAGCCCAGTAACACTCCAGACTACAAGCCAGACAGTTGGGGGGGGGGGTGCTTGCCAACTGAAATGGAACTCCCACCTACTCATCATTTAGCTCACATGTCCAGTGAGCTTCCAGTGAGCCTCAGAGACTGCATACTTGATTCCGGACCCTCGGAGAACTCCTTCTGAAATGAAGCACGTACATCACCCAAGCACTTCATTCTAATGCTTGATCATAGGTAAATATACTAATCCTGCCAAATGTTAGAATTTGAGGCAAAAAAATCACATTGATAGGAGCAAGTAATCTTTTCACAGAGCTTAGCATCTTCCAGAGCTCACAGGTGCTAATTTTAACACCTACCCTTTATTGGTGGCACAAGGAACAAGTCACACTCCTTGGAAGAGACTTTGCCTACATCGAAAACCATTAAAAAAAATTTCGAATTTCTGCTACCATGCCACCACCTCTATTCATCCGGTAGCTTTAATTCACAAAGTTCATTGTCAAGTTTCCTGGCACCATCACAGGAAACAAGTTATACATAGATTTTTTTTTTCCTTTTTGTTTTAACTTACGCTGCCATTCAAAGCTACATCTCTCTTATGTTGAGATACAAGTAGCCAAAGTCAGCTCCTCTCACCTGCCCACGTGTCCAGGAAGCATCTGCCACAGAGGAAACGGCCATGCCTAGGTGTGATGGGAACTGTCTTTATAACAACAGATGTTGTCCCGTTACATCACTGAGCAGAAAGGCTCAAAAGGAAAGGACAAAGAGTGAATCGTGGCAGACAGGCAAGATGGAAGAGAAAATGAGGGGGTTTGGGTATTTGCTCACTGTGGAATTCTGATTCATCATTAGAAAACCCCAAGGCGCATGAGTGGAAGTATTCAAAGATATTTTAATTTGAGCTATAATTCTGTTTTCTTGATATATGTATTTGTATTTTGTATTTGCATGTTTCAACACCATTATCAGATAAAATGAGCATTTGAGAAATCCGGATTAAGCGGGAACAGGAGGTGAAAAAACAAATCTGGGTATTCAGTTTCCCTCCCACAAATTCTTCCTGAAACGATTCTTACAAACCCTCCTGCCCACTGGAACTGTGTGCATATGATTAACTGCACATGAGCCCAACAGCTTGCATATGTAGTTAATTTGCTCCAAATTTCCATGCTGCATTATAACCCTAATGATCACTAATAATAGACAAACCCACATTTTATTGAGTAAGTAATTTGAGACATTATGATTTTTATCATGCGAATAGGATCAGGCTGACCAATTTACACTGGGCAGAGGAAGATAAATAACCAGAGAATCAATTTCTCCAGCAGCAGACTCTGTCTCCTGGCAAAACGATATGCATTGATTGGGCAAGCTCTAGATTCTGATAGGCAATCGAGTCAATGAACTGCTGTGTTCCAAACCAGAAGGTTGGGCAGGGAGTGAATTTCCACTTATGACATGAAGCAAAAGACAGTGGGGAAGGCCCAATTTTGTGGACAGTATAGAAGATCAAGGGTTTTGCAGTCGACACACACAGGTTCCAACCTAGCTCTGCCTTCCACTCATTGTGTGACCTGGGGTAAGTCACTGAACGAGCCTGAGGTTCTACCTAGGAATATACCTGGATACATGTGCATACAGGTTAATCAAGAGGACGCAGGTAAAGTCACTGGGCACATAATAGGCAGGCGATGAATTAATTCTTCCCATACATTCTGGAACACAAAGGCCAGGATGGGAGAAGTATGTATTATACACCCATATTGCAGAAAGAACCAGGATGAATTTCTCATTCATTTCCATAAAAGAAACCAGAGAGGTCCTTAAGAGAGGGGAAAATAATCACTGGTCTCCTCTAGGTTCTCTGAACAGGTATAAGCAAGTGGAGGGAAGCAGAGCTTGGAAGCACGCTCTTTATCACTTCCGAATATTTGCCTGAATCCTGTCTGGAAACTGGTTTAGATCTAAGGTCTAGCCCTGAATGGCTCATTCCCTTGACCTCTGCAGTGACGGGGTCTGTCTTTCTGAGTTGGGAGGGCTCTTGGTGGCCTGTTTCTGACCTCCATCACTCGAAACCCCCATCCTGTGCTTGTGGGATCCTGTGCTCCTTCAGCCTGGCAAGCCTTGGCACCCCCGGCCTCCCTAACCAGCCGACGATGTCTGCGGACTTAATGAGCTCCTCCCTAGTCTGTCATCAGGTCCCTAAGGAGGCTTGGGTCTGACAGGCCAGGGCCCTCTTAGGGGACCGCAGAATCCTTCCATCGGGAAGTGGGCATCTCACCCCAGGGTAGTGGGGGAGATCTGAGAGGAGGTGACAAGCAGAGGCTACAGGACAAAGAGGGAAGGGGGGGGTGGGGGGTGACAGACCCTGCAAGGGGAGGAAGCCAAGAATGAAGAGACATCACACCTGATTGTGAGAAGGTCTCTACCTTTGTGATGGTTTTTATTTAAGGTGAAGCAAGACCATGAGGCCAACATTTATATTGTGTCCGATACCGCCGGATAGGTGACATTATATTACAATCTATGCGACATATTATGTGTATCATGGCATTGCGTTCTTGCCCTGGTTCTGTTCCAGTTAAAAGAGCGAGGTCCAGAAAAATGAAATATACTTCGCTGATAATCTGCTAGTAACTGGAGGTGTGCAGATCCACACCACTGTCCCTCAGATGCCCAAGTCCATGCTCCATCCATGCATGCAGCCTGTCCCCTCCTCCAGGTACAGCAGCTGGGCAACCACCGGCTAAGTTACTTTCTATAATCAGAAAAAAAAAATCCCCAACACAACCCACGATGGTGTGGAGCACAGCCTATGAGTGTATCAAGGATGGCTGCCTGGAGGAGGCAGCTACTGAGCTAAGTTTGGAAAGACTGGTAGAAGTGAGATGAATGGAGGACAGGGCATTGCAGACAAGAGAACAGCATGGACAGAGGGGCAGGGATGGGGGAGAAAAGCGGAGGAAACTGAGACCAGCATCATTGGAACTAGTACCCCTGGCTCACCTGGTTCTTATGGGCTATCTCCCCACTTCCAGGCATCTTTCTTAGAAAGATGGTGCATGGAACAATGGTACTTTGTGACATGTCTACAAGAGGCCTATGTTAGGATGGCAAAACCAGTGTCCGTTCCAGGAGGGACCACGGACACAGCCATGAGCAGGGGGATCGTGCCTGAGGCCCACCCATCTCTGACCTGCCTCTCCTGTGGGCAAATGCGTCTCTTCTAGTTCTGCGTGGCCACGCCCCGGAGGAAGTCGCCTCTTTGGTTCCTGGGCTCGGCTGCCCCATGGCTTCCTGTGGGGCCAGCGGGCTCCTTTCAAGCCTCTCTCAGTCGGTTCTCTGTGAACCCCCCTTCCCTGGGAGGCGAACCGGCTTCTGCAGGCAGGAGATGGGGAAGCTGGAGGGCCCCGGAAGGTTCACGGCTTGTCCCCAAAGGCCAAGCAGTGCCTGCAAGGCCAGATCTGAATTCTGCAACCCACAGGGAAAACGGTAGCACAGTAACCAGGTTCCAGATGATAACAGGAGTGTCGCCTGGAAAAAGACATCCCCAGCTGAACCAAAGCAGCCACAATTACCATTTTAAGTTTCGTTTGTTTTTGTGCAGCAAATGGAGTTTAGTTTCTCTGCATTAAAATCTAGAACCCCAACACAGAGGACCCAACACCAAGTCCTAGCAGTAGTAAGCCATCAAACATCCCCTTCGCAGCCAGCATTAGCTTCGGAAAAAATCATACCAGAAGTAGCTCGGTAGCAATATGCGGACGTGACACGCGGCTCAGTAAGTTCCCCTCTCCGCTTGTGTCACATCTTTTTAAAACACTTGCTTTTCTGACCTGAGTGTTATCAATACTTCAGAAAACTCTGATCCTAGAAAACATTTTTAAAATCATTAGGCCACCTAGAGACCAGTAACATCTCTGTAAATGCCTTTCAAATCTTTTTTTTTTTTTCTGTACATGTCAGTTAGTACGCGTTTTAGTAATTTTTTCTATAATTAAAACCTTCAGATTTTCCTTCCTTCATGTTCGACCTCATATTAAATCATGAGCATTTCTGTCCTTTTCCATCTTAAGGTCTATCGGCACTTTGAAATGTCCTTTCAAGAATTTTATCTTAAGGAGAAAATCAGTGGCATCTTTATGGGAATAGCCACATAGATGAGTAAAGACAAATATTTACGAAGGGCCAACAGGGTGCTAGGTGACCCCCCCAAAAAAATTGCAGGTGGCCTCTCACCCTGCCCTGAGGCTCACTGGGGGGACCGATCCTTTTGAACTGGATCCTGCTCTCTTGCAATCACGAATCTGAATTTATTGTTGAGGAGGGAAGCTTCGAGAATGCTAAAGAGGGTCTGCACAAGGGAGCTGGCAGACACAGCAGCCTGCTTGCCATCATGCGTTAATTAGCTTTTTCTCGTTATGGAGGGGAGAAACCGCACTAGCAAAGAAATGTGAGTCCTCTTGCTTTTCTCGACTGGAGCGCCTGTCCTTTTTTGCTGCAGCTGGTGTTCCTGTTGGCGCGGCCAGCCACCCAGAGGGCAGGCAGAAGCCAGGCAGAATCCTGATCTCTGGCAGAGAGACCTTGACGAGAAAATGACCTTGGGGAGAAAAATGTCCTAGGTGACCCTGAAGGGGATAAAGCAACTCCGCCTGACCAGAAATGCAAACCTGACCAGCATGCAACCTCTCTAAGCACATTTTTACTGTCCTGGGATGGCGGGTCTGTTTAATAAGCTTTCGCTAGAAAGTGAAGGCGCAGGAAACTGGGAGGATTTGGCAAGGTGTCCATCCTGCTTCAGCTGCTGGGGGGCGGGGGAGGGCGGGGGGCAGCAGGGCAAGGTTTCTACTGCAGGGACCTCGTAAACACACAGATTTGACTAGCTGACTACTGGTCAAATCTGCCACTGACTAGCAGTGTGATGTCAGGCAGGTAACAACTGCTGGGTCCGTGTCTCCTACACCAACCCCCACTCCACAGGCTCGTCAGGCCGTACATACAGAACCCGAATACAGTGCCTACAGTGAGGGCCAGTCCCCCTCTGATCACCTGGCCCAGGAAGGCTTCATCCTCTCTCTCCGCACTAGACTTCCAAATCATAATGTATAGAATTATTGAAATCACTATGCTGTATACCTGTAACTAACATAATATTGTTTTCCAACCATACATCACTAACCAAAATTCAATAACCACCACCAGCCTGGTGTTACCCATGTCCCGGCACTTGCCAGGCAAGGAAGAGTAGGGAAAGGAATATCCTCCCAGAGCTGAGAACAGAACCAGAGAAAGATCTAGAAATTCCAGAGCAGAGATTACTGTTGCTTTTCTGACTGTCCTGACTTTCTAGGCAGCCCTGTGTGCCTCTCTGCTCCTTGAAGGATGTAATAAACTGAACACCACTGATGTAAAGCCCTAGGCCCTGCCCTGAGTCTAAAAGGGGAGCCCGGCGTTCCCAACAGAGTACCAGAAAAGCAGTGGCAGAAAACACAGCTGCCAAAGGAGCCACGATGCACCAGTCTCCATGCTTGTATTCCTCTTGTGTGGATGAATGGAGCCAGGATAACAAAATTGAGAACAGGTGATTTCAAAACCGCTCATTGCCTGTGTAGGACAATTCCTGAACCTGGAACCTCTCTTCCGGTGTCTAAAATCACCTGACACTAACATCTTCAAGGTCATGTCTTCTGAGATGGGATAAACTCATAGCCCAGGGCAGACTGGCAGCATTCACATCTATTCTTCCTAATCTTCCACCCACTGCAGACATTGCTAATCAATCCCAGCACTCTTACAGTCAAATGTACATATAGTCTCATGATTCTTCCCAAAACAGAGCCCTAGTGGCCATTGCCAATATAATGGAGGTGGTAAGCCTTTCCTATGGGGAGAGACCAAGGTGTATCATTTGTCTCTTTTTTCCCATTAAGCCAAAGTCTCCAATAATTCAGACAGGGAGGTCCTGATGCTGGTACTTCCACAGTCACGGCTCCGAGGAGGCTGCACCAAAGAAAGGCTTGTCAAAAGCCTGGCACATCATTAATAATGCAGAAAATCCAGACATTTATACGGAGATCAATTGGCAATAGTTCTGTGGGACAAGACTGGGACTTAAATTGCAAAGTTGAAAATGAAGGGCATTGCCTCACTAACTCAGGAAGAGTGATGATTTTGGATTTTTCAGCAAGAAGAGGTACCATCTGCTGGGCACTACCTGGTGGGAGTCTGGGTAAAGAGTGAGCCCCGTGATGTGGTTGTCAAGGGGGGCTGGGGGCAGCTGCAGAAGATCTGGTGTTTGAGAGACCACTGGAGGAGGGAGAATGCTGAGTCAAGGAAATGCCCAATTTCTAAATCCAGGGAATCTTATGCCTACCAGAAGGATAGCCCGGGAGCTGGCAGAGGGGAACCGGAAAGTGGGAAGACAGGAAAAAAAGCATGGAGCGGTCCCAACAGCTCAACACGAAGCAGCCCTTCGTGACCGTGGGGCACGCTCCAGGGAACCACAGGAGAAGACAGATTCTTACCCAGGATTTCTCCAAGCAAAAAGCTAAGGGACACTGGTAGGAATGTATGCATGACCTTCGGGCTTCTGGAAGATTCCCAGGAGACTTCTTTAAGAAGCTGTGATCTCTTGCCCCCCAACACTCCTTCACTCCCAAGCATAAGATATTTAAGGAACAGCCTGGGGCATATCCTCCTCTTGTGGATGAATCACAAACCAGGAGACCAGTCCCCGCTCCCCGCTCTTTAGCTTGGCTCTCTTGGTCACCTTCTGAGGGTCAGCCTTTTGAGTCTGGCTGTAATCTAGACAGTCTGGAATTCTCCTGGATTTCCCTCCTACTAGAAACCAAAGGAAGGACTAAGAAGAAATGGGGATTTTAGCTTAATAGCCAGGGCCCATGATTCTAGAAAAGTAAATTGATTTTGGGTTTGAAGAAGTACTGTGCCCCTAGTTAGTATTACTTAGAGCATACGCAAAAATGGAATGGGTGTTGGGATGAGAGGATTATAGGGGGTTCCTTTTTTTTTTAAGTTTATTTATTTGTTTGTTTTATTTTTCTTGATATTAGAGTAGGCGTTTAATTCACAAAACGTTGACTAGTTAAAATAATCAGCAATACAATGAACCACTGATGAGTTATAGGTGATTTCCCTTCTGATTATATTCTTGTCTTTTCTAGCTTTCAATAAGCCCATTAGTGGCCTGTTTACAAAGTATATTTAATGCTGTAGTTCCATTCTCTTTTATCTTTAAAATAATAATTTAAAAGATCATGCCTCGCCTAATAGACTGCCCAGGAAAATGGAAGGTATGTTCAGTGATAGAATGAATAATTCCTTCGTGTAATTTATGGCATTCCAGTAAGCGAGTGCTGGGAGTACTGCAGGTAAGCTCTGATAGAGAAGCATTTTTGTTTTTAAATAATTAAATGTCTTTTTTTTTTTTTTTTTAAAGAAAATGACACAAAATCGTTCAGTACACTTGATATTGAAAAGATAAACGCCTTTGGGAAAACCCGGGAAAGGCTAATCGTCCCACAGCAGAATAAGTATCTGGGAATGAAGCCCTGGCACTGGGGAAGCCGGCCGTGCGACCGTTCGGTGAAGTCGGGGGACGAGGTATTAACGACAGCAGCATGTCTGAACAGAACCCAAAGAACACGCGGCTGCTCAAGACAAATGAGAGCAGCAGGGCACGCCTCCGAGAAAATGGCTTTTGCATTCCGATAGTTTGCATACAATTTCATTATTTATGTAATCCTATCAAAACATATAGAATGCCCAAATGGATGTCAGAAAAATTATTGTCATTACTAATAATGGTGCTTTTCATTTATATAGAGTGCCTTTTTCTGAGATGGTGAAATGTTTTTACACTGGGCATGAGGCTTTTTAGAATTAATGCTGAAAATATCCCTTTAGTGTGGTGTGTGGGAAGTATTATAGGTGGGAGAGAATAAAGATTAATATAAAAAATGTCAAGAGTACATAATAAAAGGCATTCCATTCAGGTCCATACCCCATTACCACCACCCAGTGCAGACCACACAGGCTTGGCCACAGTTATGAGGTGGCAGCTGGCTCTTCCTACCTCGTCTACCTTCTGCAAGACTGAATCAGAGGTCCCCCAAATAGCCCCTTGGCTAGGCCTGTCAATGCCGCCAAACTCCCATGTCCCTGGGACCCGAGCCAGCCACACCTGCCTGATGGTGGAAAAGACAATCCTCAATCTCGAGGTAAAAGGTTAAAAAATCTACAACATGGATGAACCCTGAGGACATTACACTCTATAAAATGCGCCAGTCACAAAAGGTCAAATATTTTATGATTCCGCTTATATGCATTACCTAGAGTAGTCAAATTCATCGTGGCAGATAGCAGAATGGCGGTTGGCGAGGATTGGGGGAGGGAGACACGAGGACCTCTGTTTATAATGGACATAGAGTTTCAGTTGGGAAAGATGAATCATTCTGTCCTAGAGATAGAGGGGGTGATGGGTGGACACCAGTGTGACTGTGCTTTATGCCACTGCCACAGACAAAGATAGTCAAGATGGTAAGTTTTGTTTGTAGATTTCATCACAATTAAAACAAAGACAAAAAAAAAAAAAAAAAGAGGTCAATCTCATTTATGTCCAGATAAATGGAGTCTAGGACTCAAATCCATAGCTTCTGTTTCTCTCTGGATTGGTAACCATGGATTTATCGCAAGCATTGAGAATCAATGGGATATGGAATATCCAGGAACTTAGAAGAATCCCTTTCTCCAGCCCATTTGGATACATTGAATGCCTTTGATTTTGTGGACAAACGCAGAAGGTCCAAAGCAAAAGAAGGTCCCTAGAGGCTCTGAAAGACTGTTAAGAGGACGGCATTGTTGGGGTGGAGATAGCCATACGGCGAGCTGGTCGGCACCACGCGTGTCCCCCATGGATCTACCCATGACACACAACCCCACGTGTGGGCCTTCGGGAGATGGCAAATCCAGCTGAGAAGCTGCAAGTCGAGATGCCCCCTGAAGAGAGGACGAAGTCTACGGCCTAACTTGAGAGCTGCCCTTCACAATTTAAAGAGGCCCTCGCATTGATATACCTTCCTGATGGATTCTTCAGAGTATCAGCGTCCGCACTGAAATCTAGCTGGCATGCTGTCTGTTAACGATGCCAATGTCCAGGCAGCAAAAGGTCCTGGGGCCAGCATCTCCGGGGCCAAAGCATTGGAACCTCAGCGCGTGATCTTTCCTAGCCATTTAAGCGTTTGTAGCAGGACGTGTGTTCAGTCTTCGGAGGAGGAAAACCTAAAAGCGGATGGGTAGAGCCAGCCCTCCTCTGCCATGACCCACTACGAGGGATGACGCTCCGCCCTTAGTCGCAGCCTTTGTGGCCGAGTTTGTGTGAGGACCTTAAGCCATCGCAGCTAATGGGATTTGCTCATGAACATCAAAGAGTGGGCTGGTGAACGCTTTGGGGGAGAAAAGACATGAAAAGTATCTGAAGTGCTGGGTCGTCTTGGGGACAGTTTTAGAGATATGCAAGGACTACATCTGTCAGCTTGCTTTGCAGAAGGTCTGTGCGTGCACCAGAGGAGAGAAACCATAAGGAAGAAGTCATCATTAGAAAAACAAAAAGGAGAACCATAAAGGTTTTTCCTAAGTCATACAAAATCATTCCAGGGGGCTGGCAGACATGTGCTTTTAAACAACGGCTATAATAACAGAAGATTAGACTTCATTACTTATTCATAAAGTTTTGGTTAACACTAAGCTCCATTTGTAACAGTTTACTTTTATAAATAGCATCTTTTGGGCAGATGCTAGTTTCGGTCATAGAACATCACAAACAACCATTACGTTGGATTATGGGGCGGACTCCTGCTTATCCTGGTTCATAGCAGTTGCTTACCCACCATCGGGGTTACAGAGAAGTTATAAAACATGCAGGCTCTTGGCCCTACGACACTGCTAAAGTGACTGTGTGCATTTATACTTCATTTTGGACTTCCTGCTTGGTTTAAAGCACTACTGAAATCTGAAGACAGCAAACAATGTTTGATGAATCTACAATCTTTATACTAAAGAGAGAGTCAAAAGACCAGTAAATCCACAGCGGAATTAATAATTGAGATTCCTGGAAGCTCTAAACGGAAATACTAAATATGCAAAATCTTGTTGAAAAAGCATAATTAAGCCCAGCAATGCCTACAGTTTAAAGGACAAGTGATTTCTCACTAATGTTAGAAATGTCAATTTCATATAAAAAGATATTGTCCTAACCAGCAGGAAAACAGCCACCAACAAAGGAAGACAGTTTTTCTCAACTCTGCTTTAACCTAAGTTTACACGGTACCCTGTTTCATTTTCAACGTCCTTCACTTCCCCGATTCCAAAACAGTCCGACATCAGATGAGTTATAGCTAAATAAACTTATTCATCCGAACGCCGTAAGAGTTCACAGCTGTTTTGACAATGGTGCCACTGGCCATTCTGGGTTGCCTGTGTGTACGGAGGAAATGAAGAGGGCATTTGGACCGGATGCCTTTTTTTCAGGGGCTAATGTGCATCTTTTTTCCATCTCACAGCTGAGGATGTGAGAAATGTCCAGTTCTTGCAAGAAAAGTCAAAGATGTGGAACGGAGCTGGGCCAGCTGCGATGGGGTGGGGCGCGGTTCTCCAGCGCATCTGTGCCCAGAGCCCCAGCCTGGGGCCGCCACAGGTGCGCTCCATCCTTCTTGGACCAAATCTGTTTATTTTGCTGCCATCCTGAGATACCTTGGCTGGCTTGTCTGTCCGGCTGAATCATTTAAAATATGCTACCAGGCTAATCAATCCTTCAGCAGGTCATCCTCAAATATATCTTTTATTGTGCTTGTTTTTCGAGGACGTGGGGAATGTTCTTCGTATCGTAAGGTTCAAACACACGGGCATGTGTGCTGGGTAGGGTGACCTCCCTCACTTCCCTGCTGGAGGCTATAAACTTACATGGGGCATTTTCCCCTGTAGCTTAGGAAACTGTGACGTGATCTCTCACAAGTTCTCACAGTGCATACGTTGGTTTTTAAAATTGGAAAACCATTTGCTTGCATCTATGCAAGAAAGCAAATGCAATTATCCAGATAACATAAGAAAAAATTAAATTCTGAACCTCATCTTGGGGAAAAGAAGTTGAGACTATGGATTTATTCAGTCTGCTTTCCATTGGGGGCATGTGTATAATGCCAGAGAAAACGCAAAATGAAGCACATTAAAAAAAAAAAAATCCTGTTAACTCAGTACAAAAACATCAGAAAAAAATTGGTGAGCTGAGGAGGGAGGGCCAGGGAGAGGAAGGAAGAAGGGAAGAAAGGAAGAACGGAGTGAGGGAGAGGAAGAGAGGCTGGGAAGGCAGAAAGAGCTGGTGGCGAATTGTGAGCCTCCATTCTGGGCTTTTTCATTAGCTCTTCAGTGTAGGAGCTCATCGGTCGGCTAGGCAAACACCACGGACAGATACTTTCTATTTGCCAGACATCGGGCCAAGGATTGAGGACACAAAGGAGAATCAAGTAAACTACCCATCTATACTGACACACTGAGATGCTACCTTGTCCTAACTCTAGGACATGCAGTGTCTTATGTGTCTTACCCCCATCATATGTTCGGGGGTCTTTGGAAGATACCAGAAAACCACAACACCATTTGGAGAAATACTGCTTCCTCGGCCATCAGGGCATGAGATATGACTTATCTTTGGCGAAGCAATGAGAACATAAATACTTTCCTGGTGGTATTCCTTTTGAAAGCCTGGCTCGAAGCAATGATCAAATCCACATGATTCAAAAGGAAGAGATGTGCAGATTGCAATAAATCAGACCACGAGTCCCTATGACAGACAGCTGCTGAACAGAACTGAATGTTCTCCAGGATGGGGGATTGGGTTGTTCAAAATGATAAACAGACAAAAGTTATCTGTCTTTGCTCAGTGGAAGGCTCTTCTTAGCATCAATAGACCAGGTGTAAAATGGGAAGGAGAGAGATCTATAGGACAGATCACAAAAAATGGCTTTGCTCTTGACACTCACTTAATGCAGAGAAGGAAACAATGATAATACTATGGAGAAAGCTGGGGTTTTTCACTTCCATAGAAGCTATACGAAATACCACCACCATATTTATTACCACGACCCATCTTTATTCACTCAGTGGTCATCAAACTTTAATTGAGAGCCTACTATGTGCCCATCCTGGAGATAGGATGGTATGTGAAAGCATGCACCATTCTTTCTGGGTGGAGACTGCTGTCTGAAGCAGAAGATGGACACTGATCAAGGATCACATGAACAAGTATAGACATGCGAGCTGGAATAAATGGTAGAAGCAAAAAGAACATGGTTACGAGAGAGCCCACAGCAGCGGAAGCTGCCCTGGCCGGGTGAGTCTCGGAGGGCATCTCAGAAGATATAACATTCCGGTTCAGACCTGAAGGATCAGTAGGATGGTGTGGGGGAAAGAGTGTCCCAGGCAGGGGATGTGCAGAGGCCCTGTGGTAGGTAGGAGCTGATGAATGGCAGGTAACTGAAGCACAGAAAATGAAAAGGATGAAAAGAAAGATTTGGATTACTATCTTAAAGGGAACGGGAAAACGTAAAGAGGGTTGGATGGTTAACGCGATCAGGTTGGTGTTTTAAAAAGGGCAACAAGATGGATGAGGGTTAGAGGGTCACTAGAATGGATGTGGGGAAGCCCATCAGAGGTGTCTTATTTCCTGGGGCTGTGTGGTGGCTTAAAGTAAAAGAAATGGATTCTCTCAGAGCCTGGAGGCCGTGAGTCTAAAATCAAGGTGTAGGAGAGGTTGGTTCCCTCGGGAGGCTTTGAGGGAGAACCTGTTCCATGCCTCTCTCTTGGCTTCTGGCAATTAGCACTCCGTGTCTTGAAGACACACCACTCCAGTCCCTGCCTCTGTGCTCGAACGGCTTTCTCTGTGTCTTCTCTCCTTCCATCTCTGTGATGACATGTGTGATTGGATTTGAGGCCTACCCAGTTAATGCAAGATGATTTCATTGAGATCCTTAGCTTAATTACATCTAAAAAGACCCTTTTTCTAAACAATGTCCTATCCACAGTTTTGAGTAGACACATCTTCTGGGAGCCACCACTCGGCCCACTACTAGGAGCTGCTTAGTTTAGGCCTTCACTGACAACTGAAAGACTTCCCGACTAATCTCCCTGTCCCCACAGCCAGTGACATTGTCTTTATGGGGAAAAAACCCAGTCATATCATTCCTCTGCTCAAAAAAACCTCTGTGCCTCCTCACTGCCTTTGGGGAAAGGGAAGGAAGTAGAGAGACCCTCTCTCCTCTCTCGCCAGCAGGAAGATAAGACCCTCCCCGTCGTGGGCTCTGCCCTCTTCACCTGACAGCAATGCCCCTACAAGTCTATATGAGGCTTATTTCCTAACCAGTCGGGCCCCCAGCCTTCCTGCCGGCTCCTCTCAGCCTCCTGTCATGCCTGTGTTTGCTCAAAAGGTGACTCCTCCCTCAGGAAGACACAGGGCTAAAGAAATGGGGGGTTTCACTGCCCTTGACAAAGCAGGTGCTGCCTTGGGAAGTTCCCAGATGGAGGGTCCTGGGGCCTCGCCCCGATGGTGGCTTCATGTTTGTTCAATGGGCACGTGTATTGCACTCGGGGTCCTCCGTATGGTAGCGAGGGCTCAACACCCAGTTGCTGCCAAGAGCACAGATGTACAACACACACACACATCCAGCGTGGATTCAGGTCCCCCAAGACCTGCAACTTGTCTGGAGGGGCCCTTTCGGTGTTTACGATTTTGGGGCATCGTTCTCATGATTAGGCGGGCCAGCACTCACAGCCTCCCCCGTGCGTGCCCTCCAAAAACCAAAACCAAAAACTGAGACATAATTCACAGACCATAAAATTCATTCTCTTAACAATTCAGGAGTTTTTACTGTATTCATAAGGTTGTGCAAGAACCCCACTACCTCATTCCAGAACATTTTCATCACCCCCAAAAGCAAAGCTATTTCCATTAGCAGTCGCTCCCTATCTCCCCCTGGCCCCAGCCCCTGGCAACCAGGAGTCGGCTATCTGTTCATGGGTTTGCTTACTCTGGACCTTTTGCCCAGGCCGAATCACGTAACATACGGTCTTTTGTGTCTGGCTTATCTCATTCAGCATGATGTTTTCGAGGCTCATCCATGTTGTAACATGCATCAGTAATTCCTTCCTTCTTATTGCCACTGCTGTTTAATGCACCCTTTTTGCGTGCACCTGATGGTCGCTGGCCTTCCCAGGCCACACAGGAGGCTCCGCTCCGAATGTCCAGTGTTGCAGCCAGCAATCACGCCGGACACAGCCTGAGCACTCTGGGATGAGCATCCCGCTCCTTTGGCCTCTGGAACCCCACGGTACCACTAAGTAAATTACTCAAGGAAATCATGCACATGCCTCGCCTCTCCCGGAGTTTATACTGAGAGAATGTTAGAGCCTGACCGGTGCCCTATAAAGCATTCCAGATCCAACAGAGAAATGCAATGCATAAATGCAAAGAGAGAACAGTAATTCTTGTATTACACTGCTCGGGAGGCTTCAAGAAGATGGACGGTTGTGTTCCTATCCAATTGCTTTCAAGCTTTCCATTAGGTCAAGTGTGTGCCATATATCTAATGAAAAAAGCCCCCGGGTCACATTCCCTCTCCTGAAACTGAATGCATAGTTGAACATGATTGTTGTTGCTGTGATTATCGTGGTTATTGCAGGGGTTATTATTACTTTTTCAATAAGTCAACAGCACCGAGCGCTTGCTATCTACCAGGCATGGTGCTAAACTCTTGATTATCCTAGTTAATCCTCCAATCCCCCCCCCTCCCCAAGCCACAGGTATTATGATCAGATGCATTTTTTCAGATGAGGAAATTGATGCTCAGGGAAGGAAAATACGTCGCCGAAAGATCACTAAGGGAGCAAGTGCAGAGCCAGGACCACGTCTCCGAGCCTGCCCTGTGCTGTCTCTTTCACGCCGGCCCCTGCAGGCTTCTGAGAAAAGCCGCTGACATGTGCCGCCCCAGTTCCGGGCTTGGTGGGGGGAGCTGCTGCCTCTGCTTGCCGCCCCCCCTCCCACCCCGCCTTGGGCTCCAGCCCCTCACATCAGCGCTTATTATTTGGCATAAATTAGCCCCCCAATTACATGAATGCCACAGCCACGAACACTTGTAATTAAAACTGGGACTGACATCCTGAAAGTGTGTTCCCTTCCCCATCCCTCTTTGTCCTGCAAAGATATTATTGGAAAGAGAAGGAACAATCGTCGGGAACATATGCTTTCGGAATATAATGGGACTCAGCTCCTAGGAGGAAAGGCTGTAAAAGGACGCTGGGACAAAATTTAAAGTAGACAGCTTTATTTACTAGCTATGGGGGCATGTCCAAGAAATTATAGATAAGCCAACAGGCCTGATAGTGACTGGGGCTGCTGTGGGGCAGATTGCCAGAAGGTTCTCTCTCCCCCCCACTTGGCCCCCCTCACAGGCAGCAGAGTGTCCCACACACTTGCCATCTGAGTGCACCGGAAATTGAGTCCAGCCTGAAGCTCCAACACTCATACTTGTGACTGTCCCCTCCCTCTCCTCCCCTACTCATTCTCTGGCAAAAGCTGAGCGCTCTGTGCTCCTTGGCACTAGAGGCTCCCCCTGCCCGGAGGACACCTGCCACCTGCAACCCTCTCTTTCTCTGCCTCTCCCCCTCCCGCTCATCTGTCACAGCTGGTCTGTAATAACGGCTACTGTGGATACAGCACCTACCACGTACCTGCGGTGAGACCCGGACGCGCGCGTTTGTTCTGGGAGAATGGGGGGACGCGGATGCTGGCATTGTCCCCAGGTGCTTCTGGCTCAGGTCACCTCGTCCTGCCCCTTTGTACTAACACCTCTTGCCAGGTTCTTCCACTGCTCTGCTACCACGAAACCAGCGCACACTGGGGCAGGGTCCTTGCTGTGAGTGTCCGTGGGCGCAAGTCTAGAGAGAGAGGGTGTCCCAGGCTGGACAAAATATCACATCTTTATTTCACTAACTGCT
>CM052888.1:7532619-7623432 GCA_028534135.1 Potos flavus
ATTTTACATAGTAGAGCAAATATTCTGAGACTAGCCTTGGTGTGGGCCAAATAAATGGGGGTTCAATGACAGACAAGGAAATCAAAGTGCTTTACCATGTTTAACCCAGGAGGCCATGGTACTGCCGCCTCCCATGAAGAATTGACTTCTTTTTGCCCTTATGGCCAGTAAACAATGTAAGTGATTTTGTTTCCATTTTTGCTTTGACTACCAGGAAACTCAGAGTCAAATCTTCAGTTCAAATACATAATCTTTTTGAATACTGTAGCCTGCAAATATGTGTTTCATTGTATTTTTGCCTGGTTTTTATTTTTATGTATATTTTACTACTTCTCTGCTTATTAGCCCCCTTGGCCAGGCTTCAGCACACTATGTCTCACAGGCCAAATCCAGCTCACCAACCTGTTTATGTAAAACTACCAATGATTTACTCTGCAAATAAGGGGTGGGGGCATCCAAATTAAAACTTACAATTAAGGAAAGACTCAAAGGCTTTTACAGAAGGGCTTTACAAAAAAAAAAAAAAAAAAAAAAGAAAAGAAAAGAAAAGAAAAAGAATCAAAAGAAGAACTAATCTCTTGACATATGAAAATAAAATTTCAGTGCCCATAAATAAAGTTTTATTGGGACACAGCCTTGCTCACTAATTTAAGTGTTGTATAGAGCTGTTTCTGTACTTCAAGGCTGAGTTGTTTCAACAAATACCATATGGCCTGCCAAGCCTGAAACATATACCCTCTTAGCCCTTTATAGAAACAGTTTGCTGGGGCGCCTGGGTGGCTCAGTGGGTTAAAGCCTCTGCCCTCGGCTCAGGTCACGATCTCAGGGTCCTGGGATCGAGCCCCACATCGGGCTCTCTGCTCAGCGGGAGCCTGCTTCCCCCTCTCTCTCTGCCTGCCTCTCTGCCTACTTGTGATCTCTCTCCTCTCTGCCAAATAAATAAATAAAATCTTTAAAAAACAAAAAAACAAAAAAAACAGTTTACTGATTCCAGCTCTAGGCCGCCTCCAGTTTTTGTGGACTAAGGCACGGGGTGCATGGATGGATAGTTAACACAGCATAGAAGCAAATGATCTAGACTACAGTGAATGCTTGAGTCTATAGCATTCTTTCCAGTGAAGCTTTGGGAGTAACACCCACCAGGGCCTCATCCAAACGCCATGTTTCTAAGACAAAGTGCCACTTTAGAAGAAATATACAACCTACCATATCCATTTTCAAGGTACTGAAGGTAGCTGTTTTGGTTACTCCAAATGTCGACGGGAAGGTCACAGACCCAGTACTCCAGAAGGCACATGCGTTAGCCAAGGATTCCTTGGGATAGAGACAGGCTGGGCATGAGGTGGGATGGAGACAAGTTCAGAGGTGGAAGTACCAATTTTGGAACAGACAAAATAATCAGACGATGGGAAAAGATACAAAGATAGCAACTAAGGACTTTAAGAAAATCCAGCTCACAGGACATGAATCTTCTCTAAGAAGCAGGAGGTGAAGCCGTCTTCTAAGAGAGACTGGTTGGGCCACGATGGGCCTGGGGATCTGGGAAGAGGGAAAGTTCAGAAAGGGGAGTTCTTGCTCATGGGAAAGAGAGTGACCACAAGATGCACTGGCGCTTTTCTCCAGGGGGAAGGAGGCTTATAGCAGTTTCGATTAAAATGGAGGAGAGAATATCTAATAATATTTCATTACCCCCCCCCCACCGCGATAGGGGGTGTGATAGAAACCCTCAGTCTCTGCCTTCCTCTCTCAACCATTCGGGGCCTGGTGGATGTAACTGTTAACTTAATCAGAAGACTAAAAAGACAGTCTGGAAGGGAGAAAAATCTAGCTGTGTGCTATGTTTCCAGCTCTTGCTAGAGATGACAGAACTGAACCAACCAGCAGCCCCTGAGCTGAGACAGGCTTTTTCCCAGAGGCACCTTCCCAATCCATCTGCTGTGATGTTTCTCTCGGAAAAGCGACTGCTCGTTGGAAGGAAAAGAAATCAAGACTTTAATGTTTATTGAGGACCTATTATGCAGGAGGTACTCAGGTTAACTCTTGAACCTGTAAAGCCACTTGAAAGGAGAATACTGCTATTACTTTATCAAAAAAAAAAAAAATTTTTTTTTTTTCAAGGAAAGCCAGGTAAGTTGCTGAAGATCACACAGCTGGGAAGAATTGATGAAACTGGAATTTTGCAGCCAAAGTTTGAATCCAAAGTTTGCTTTTCCCCCTTAGCTGGAAGGCCCATGAAGTCAGGCACCTTACGTGATTCATTCCCTATTCCATCTCTAGGGCCCAAGCCTATATTCAGAATACAATAGAAACCCAGGGAAAGCACTCCATACTGTGACAATCCAATGGCGAATTGCAGACAAATGGACAGAGGCGTCCGATGGCCTCTTACACGTCCACATTTGGAGGACAGAGGTCCCGGACGACGGTAAGTGGCAGAGTAAGCCCCTAGCATGCCACGCTTGGTCATCGGTTCTCTGCCCTTCTGTCTTTGATCACTCAAAGGTGACTTTGGTGCATAAATCTTTCTCCTGGTTATCGTGGATCACTACAACCTCTTCTTTGGTGCGACCACAGCTGTTCACTAAATAAATGCTTGCTGGAACAGTTGGTGTGAATAAGTACTTGTAAAAGAGAATTGGATAAATGTACACTGTACAAAAGTAAGAAACAGAAAGGAACAAAAGTATAATCGGTAGCCTTGGAATCAGTCAAAACTGGATTGGAACCTACTTCCTACCTGTACGTTAATGGGAAAGTGACTTAATTTTGGTGCTTTACTTTTCCTAGAATTAGGACAGTTACGTCTCCTTTGAAGGAATGCTGTAAAGCGCGATCAATAATGTATGCAAAGTCTCGGGAATTCAGCAGTTGCTCAAAAAGCAGTGGCTGGGAATCGGGTTGTTTTTGCCAAGTTGGGGATTCTCCAGGTGAAAGCATCTGGGGAACTGCAAATCTTAAAAGGATTTGCAGCAACTGCCAGATTCCCTGAACCAAATGTAACAACATTTACATTTTTCATACCATGGAAATTTGAGGGATGATCCAGGAAAACATAGACATCTTGAGAAAATTTAAGGGCTCCAAAGTGTTTTTCCATTCAGGGACAATAGAAAACAGGAAAGCATTAATAATGTCTCAGTGCCCGGCTGCTAGCAGAACCCTCCCCAGGAAAGGATCTTTTGGTATAAATCACAACTCGGGCACAGCGTTCTCCAGACCGATGTGTCATAACAACCCCTCCCACGACCACCACCTCGGGAAGATGTTGAAACCTTTCAAACTTGACAAAATCCAGGGCCTTCCTTAAACAAGACCATCGCTTCCCAGAAAGCGTCGCCGCTGCATGCCAGCTCTAAGACCCAACTCCAGCTGAATCGAGGGGATGCAGGCTACAGCTCTGCTCCCCAGCCGCTCTCAGAAATGGACAGTCTCTACGTCACTGCCCGAGAGGCATATCGTAGGCCAGCTGACAAAGGGAAGAGAGGAAAAGTCCTGACGGACTGTGGAGCGTCCTCCTCTCCTCTCTGGGGAGGTGGTGTTTCTGGTGCTCATGTCAGTGGACCCAGAAACCAAAGGAGAAATATGTGATTGCCAACCCTGGGAGGGAGGCAGCACGAGAACGAGAAGGAGAATAGAGAGGACCCCAACTTTCCCCAGGTAGTAGGCAATTTGGATAAAAGAAAAATAGGAAGAGATGAGCTAATAACAGTAACAAATGAACCTGCAATTGCTTCGCTTCTGGGAACTCCCATCTGATCTCAGATGGTTCTCCAAGTAAATTTGGGCGGATTCATGCATTCTGTGATACAAAGCCAGCTCTGTGGGTAGAGGGGACCCAGTTGCTCGCTGCAAGATTTAACCCTTCGCAGTTGGGCTGAGAGTGGTGGGTCCAGGTGGAAACCCCTATAATAAGCAATGTCCCTGGTCATCGGTGTGTGCACGTGTATGATGCCCTGGTCACAGATGCCTGGACTTTGAGTTATTTCATGGAAGACTTGCGTTTGACTCAAGAAAAGGACATAGAAAAAGAGGAAAGAAAAAAAAACCCACATAAGAGGTATCAGAATGAGGAGGGACAGGATGGGGGTGAGAGTGGGTCTCTGGGGTCTGGCAGAGCAGAGCCCCACTCCCCACTCTCCAGCAGAGCGTGCAGGTGGAACAGACCCCTCCGAGGATAGGCGCGTATGTGGCTCAGCGGCGGTGTGCGGAGAGGGGAGAGGCCCAGCACACAGCAAGTCCCATTGGCCAGAAGCATGGAAGCCTCCTGTACCCGCTGCCAGCCCAGCTTTCTTCTCAAACGGTAGCCAGAAGGGTCCCTGAACTCCTCCGAAAGGCAAAGGTCATGAGGCCAGGACGACAGCCAAGAAACAGCTCAGGGTAAAGGGGGAACGGAGGGGTATGAAAACCGAATGCTGGGCTCTGAATCAAACCAGAACAGAAGCTATAGGGGACGGATGGGAGACAGTCGTGGAAAGCCGAATACAGACTACATTAGATATTATTGGGAGAGTGTTGGTTTTCTGGGTGCGATAACGGCATTGTGGGTGTGCAATGGTTATATGGACGGATGTGTCCGCTCTTAGGAGATGCCTGCCGGGGAATGTCGAGGTCGACTGTTATGGAATCCGCAACTTTTAGATGGTTTGAAGAAAAGTGTGTATATACACGAAACATATAACCATACGTGGTGTATATACAGATGCAGCATCCTATGTATAAAGTTGTACAAAGACATATTTACGTATTGAGAGACGAGAGGATCGCGAGCTGATCTGGCGGCCCTACCGCGCAGCGCTCTCACACGGCGCCATCCCCGTCCCGCAGGGCAAACGCCCGGCCACTCTGCCACCACCTCCCCCACTCCCGCCAGAAGACCGAACTCCAACCCTGCAGTGTGCTTCCTCTGGAGAACCTCGGCTTCCGTGTCCCCTCTGCTGGGAAGCCTCCTCCCAGGCACCTGCAGGGTCCCCGCCCACCCGCTGCCGCCACCCAAACGTCCCTTTGGGGGGACTGCCCTGACCAGCTGGTGAACAAATGCAATGCCTGCTCCTCCTGCCTTAATTTTTCTCCACGACACTCATCCCCTTCTCATGCGCTGTCTCCTGTTTGTGACTGGTCTGCTGCTTTGCCCCGCCCCCAGGTGGGTGCTTTATCTCCTTCGTTCTCTGGAGGACCCGTGGCTGGGAGTATTCCCTGCTGTCACTCACGGATCCATCCCAGACCCTCCTCTGGGGCCAGGCCCTGGTTCCCGAATAACAAATGCAGGCCTGTGGGTCTCTAGGTGAAGACCGTGTCCTCCTAGGTGCCTCCCTGAGTTAAAGCCTTGGTCGCTGCCTGTACCCCAATGCTGGGGGAAACCCCTGTCTCAGCACAAGCTGCTCCCTGATGCCAGGGTCCCTCTCTTCCTAGGCATTCTTCTCATCTCTGAGTGCCCAGTTCCTCACACAATAGGTGCTCAATAAAGCCTTGTAGGGGAACCAGAATCATAAACAGACATGTGCTTTGTGGATATATAGGTAGATTGATTGACGGATGGATTGATTTAGTGTAGGCATCAGTAAGGTAGAGAGGAAACGTAAGAGGGTTTTGAGGACAAAAACAAGAACAGACAGTTGGGTCAGCCTTTTCAGGGAGAAAAGCTCGCTTAATACTCAGTGTGCTTAAGACCCCATCGTTCTTTGGTTCCATTTTCTTCTGAAGAGGACACTGAGGTTCAGAGAGGCTCAATGCCTTGCCCAAGGTCATGTGTGAGACAAATTATCAAATTCCTCTCTTAACCTGAGCAATGCTAGAGCTCAATCACTCCATGCCTCATTTTCTCCAACAACCTTCCCAGACGAGGTCACAACTCCCGTGTTAAGTATAGTCTCCCGTGTATCCCTCCTTCACAGCTGTGCCCCGGTTGTAACAGTGCGTGTCTCTGCATGGCTATCTGATTGATGTCTAGGGTGAAAACCCCCCGAGGGCAGGCCCCGGGTTTCCCTACAGCTCATCATGCTCTGGCCAGCTCCCCGCACCGTTCTCAGGACCCCGTTAGAGATCCGTGTATGTTTGGGCACCGAAGCCAGAGCACCACGAGCCCCGATTCATCCACGAAGAGCGGGACGAACTTCCGGGCGTTGAGCTCAAATCCCTTGTAAGTTTCAAGCACACTGGCGCTCACTCACATCGCGCTCCTGCTTCCCTTTAGCCGCTCCAAAGAGTCCACGTAGTGAGTGGGCCTTTTTAGCAGGTAAGGTGATCATCTCCTCAGTCTGGGAGAGAAAGTGGCTACCGGTACCAGCCACCCTCTCAGCCAGCTCCGTTGATTCCTCTAAATAGTAGAGATTTGTTTGTGATCAAGTTAAAACGTGTTTAATGAGGAATACATCTGACCCTGAATCAGGACGACTGCATTAGCATCATGGGGCTGACTCAATACCTGGCCACGTCATCCCATTTTTAGAAGGTCGTGGACATTTTTAGCTTGCCTTTGTGGGCACGTGCTGCTCACTGTACAAATATGGCTCCATTTAAAGACACGGGCGCCTGTTCAGTTCCCTTCTGCTCTGCGGACGCAGGTGGAAGGTGGAGAAGCGGGAGGACAGAGCCTGGGACCGGTGCAGCTACCTGCATCTCTGGAGGCAGCAAACAGCAAGGTCAGCGCCTTCAGGTGAAGGCCAGGGGATGAGTGTGTGGCGGTGGTACAGCCTGGGGTCGGAAGCAGCGGCTCCTGAGTCGATGGGCCCAGACCTGAATCCCAGCTCTGTCCTTCCGTGACCTTGGGCATCATAACATCTAAGTCTCAGTTTCAACATCTGTGAAGTGGAAATTTCGCAGACTATGGTTGGCAGGATTCCAAGATGGCCTCCTAGATTCCCACCTCCTAAGATATACACCCTCATAGTTTCCTTGAGTGTGGACAGGACCTATGAACATGATGGGATGGCTTGCTCCCACAATTGGATTACCCTGTCTGACAAGGAAGAGATTCCGTACACGTAATTAAGGTCCCGAAGTGGCTGGCTTTGACTCGATCAGAAGACAGATGATCCTGGGTGGACCTGACCTAATCAGGCGAACCCCCGAAAGGAAATGGGCCCTCCCTGAGACGAGAAATTCAGATTCTCCTGTGGTGTAAAAGGTGCAAATGTCGTGAGAGCATCTATGAAAAAGGTCACATGGCCAGAACCTGGGGACAGCCCCTAGCAGCTGACAGTAGCCAACAGTCAGCGTGAAAATGCACACCACAGCCCTACTGTCACAAAGAAATGACTTCTGTCAACAACCACAACCTCTGAGAAGACCCCAGCCCCGGCCGACACTTGGATTTCAGCCTCCTGAGACCATGAGAGGAAGACACAGCTAGGCGGCCCTGCACTTCTAGCCTGTGGGACTACTGGATAATATGTACATGTTCTAACCTTGTTGGGCGGCAATAGGTAGATAATACGCCGAAAGTGACGAGCTCCTAAGGTTCTTGGGAGGAACTGTCTGCATGTAGAGTGCTTGGTAAAGAGCCTGAAATATGGAGGCACTAAGAAGGGGCAGTTGTTATTATGCTTTACTTTCTGTACTATTATTAGTAAGAGGGTAAATATTAAATAGCTTCTGTATCCTGGAAAGAGCTGTCAATTAACATCCTGGTTTTGTCGCTGGGAGGTGATGGGATCCTGGGCAAGTGAGCTGACTACATCTGTTTCCCCATCTGATAATAGAACCACCCAGGACTGTCTCCCTTTCCATTAACTTTGCAGTGAGGTTTCAGCATATAATAATTTCTCAAGGCTTATTAGCTTTAGTAAAGTTCCTGCATGTTGAGATGATTGCACTGGCTTCTCTTAGCATCATCTGGCCCAGAAACGGCCAGTGTCTAAAGGTGGCATCCCATCGGTTGGGGTTGGGAGGCTGTAAGATGGCGTCCCCGGAGGATAAAACTCACAGGGTCATGCAGGTAGAGTAAGGCCAAGGTGAAATTTCCTTTAAATAAGATGAGGATTCAGGGATTTATTTTTAAGCAGAAACATGAACCAAAATACCAGGCCTCTGAGTATTTTTATCCAATCTGATGGGGTCAGCTCGCACCGTTCACAGAGGATTCCCACATTAATACCAATTGTTCATTCATTCATTGATTCATTCATTGATTCCTTGATTCATTCAGTCAGTGAGTGTCTGAAGTTTCCAGGCCCTGGGCTTGATGCTGGATCTTCAGCCCAAACCCACTGAGCTCCAGGCTCACATGTCCAGAGTCTGCTGGGCCTCAGCCGTTTGCTCAATCTCAACATATCTCACACTGAGCTCTTTCCTCCCTCTGCTTCTCTTTCTCTCAGTTAACACCATATTCTCCATCTAGTCACCCAAGGAGGAACCACAGGCTCAGTCCGAGTCCTCTGTCCCTCGACTCTCCCCACACCTCAGCAGGACCAAGGACCCCCCTGTCCAGGACTCCTCCTCTCTGTCCAACAGCACAAATCACCACATACTTGGGCGCTTAAAACAACACGAGAACTCTTCGCGTGCTGGAGGCCAGGAGGCTGAAATCAGTTTCACTGAAGCTGGCTGGGCCACTTCCTTCTGGAGGCCCTAAGGGAGAATCAATCCCCTCGCCTTTTCCTGCTGACAGATGCCACCTGTCTTCTTGGGCCCATGACTCCTTCCTCAGTGGCTCCAGCCTCCTGCCTCTGTCCTCACGTCTGCTAATTCTTAAACCTTCCTCTGTCTCTATTATGAAGACCTTGTGAGTACATTTAGGGCCCACCCCGACCAGCTCCCCATCTCATGATCCTTAACTGAATCACATCTAAACACGCCCTTCCGTGTGCCTGGGTGGCTCAGTAGGTTAAGCATCTGCCTTTAGCTCAGGTCAGGATCCCAGAGTTCTGGGATCGAGTCTCACACTGGGCTCCCTGTTCTGCAGGGAGCCTACTTCTCCGTCTGCCTCTCTCTCTCTCTCATGAATAAAATAAAAATGCCCTTTTGCTATAGCATGGGGATTAGGGCCTGACTATCCCTGGGTACTATGATTCAACCTGGTATACGAGGCCTTTGCCATCTCTCTCCTGGATCACTGCAACAGCTGCAATCAATCATCCTCACTCACCTTCTGCCATGTATTTTATAGAAGGAAGCCGGGATGGTTTTCCTAAAGGCTTCAGGGCCACTGTGTTTGCTGTTCCTTCTGCCCAGAATACCTTTCCCCAGTTCTTCATAGGATGGGTCCTTTTTCATGCTTTAGGGTTCATCAGTTGGCTTTCTCTGATTACTCTATTTATGTGAGTCCTTCCCATCATTATTCTCCATCACGGCACTTTTTTTTTTTTTCTTTCACCCACACCACTCACACTTCCTGTAATTACAGTATTTGCTTGCTGACTTCTTCAATGCCCTTCATTCTCACTAGAACATAAGCTTCGTGAGCACAAGGGTCTTGCTGGTATCATTTACTGCTGTATCATCTCTGCTTAGCACAGTGTCTGGCAGGTGACAAGTTTCCTGTGGAAGGCAGAATCATGGCCCCTCAAAAGACGCTTACAACCTAATTTCAAGAACCTGTGGGTATGTTAGGTTACCAGGTAAAGGGAAATTGAGATCGCAGATGGAATTATGGTGCTGATCAGCTGATTTTAAAATAGGAAATTTATCGTGGATTATCCAGTGGGCCCCATGTAGTCACAAAGGTCCTTAAAACTCAGAGGGGGGATCTGAAGAGAGAGCCAGAAAGATGTCAGTGTGAAAAGGGCTCAGCCCCACGTTCCTGGCTTTGAGGATGGAAGAAGGGGGCCCGGAGCCACGTGGGATACCTCTGGGAGATGGGAAAGGCAAGAGAAGAGATTCCCCCCAGGGCCTCCAGAAGGAACACAGCCCTGACCACACCTTGATCTCTGCCTTGAGACTTAGGTTGGACCTTTGCCATAAGGAACTGCAGGATAATAAATCTGGGTTGTTTGAGGTACTAAGCTTGTGATAATTTGTTACAGCAGCAACAGAAAACGAAGACAATGCCTCACAAGCACTTGGAGGGATGTATATACAAGCCACGAAAGACCAAGGATTGCTAGGAAACACCAGAATCTAGGAAGATTTCTCTCCTAGGATTTTCCGTGAGAGCATGGCCCTGCCAACACCTTGATTTGGCCTTTCCAGTCTCCCAAACTGAAAGACAATAAATGTCCATTGTTTTAAGACAGATACTTTGTGGCACTTTGCGGAAGCAGACCTAAGGAAACTTACACTGTGCCTCATCCTTGGCCACAGGCTACATTGTTCCCATGACTTTGCCCTTCAGCGTGGGTACTAAGTGATACTGGGGAATCACGCGTTCCTTCTCTTTCATGGGTCAGCAAGCAGCCTTGGACTTTGGCCTGGAACAGGCTCTTGGGGACCTTAGCTGGAGGTGGGGGTTGGCGGTGTCAGGAAGCACGAGGTTGGGCCCGCAGGCCGGGAGCAAGATGGCACTCAGCAAAGAGTGAACAACAGCGAAAGTCTGGGAGCTGCTGGGTCGTGCCGCGACCCCATCTCCTTCTTCAAAAGGGTGTGCTGAGAATTAGCCGCGCCATGGCGCCATGACCCAGCCCAGGGTCTGGTATAGAAAGCTGCAAATTTGTACTTCCTCCTTCCCCTCCCTGCTCCCTTTGCTTTTATTAAATCCCAGTGACAGGAAAAACAACACTAACTACTTTCTGAAACATAAGGGGGGACCTCTAAAAGCATAAAGGCCAGAATTAAGCTGTGGAATTAAACAACCGATCAAAAAAAAAAAAAAAATTACAAATAAAATCTCACCTAGGTGCACGGCCCCAGCAAACGTAAGGGAAATACAAGTCCCTGCTGTGCCTTTTTATTACTTGAGGTATATGGAGTCTCTAATTTAAGGCTAAATATAAAACTAAAACATACACAGCTGGACTTTCAAGTATTTTCAAAACACATTTAATACCTTCCCGTGAAAGTCCCAGAATCTGAGCAGCCCTCACTCTGTACCAGTATAAACAGAAGTTGGGGCGGACTGGACATATGGGCCTCAAAAGGATATTTAAGAGGGAAGAGGAACACGCAAGCGTGGGGGATCCGGAGGGATGGGAATGCTGACGCGTGCCCGCAGTCACACGGTGTCCTGGGCCACACCACGGCTATAATGAAAACCAGCAGACCCTGGCTGATGGGGCCAATGCTAACAGGGTCTGCCTCTGACCGCAGCTTTTCCTGCCCCCGTGTACTTTTTGGCTCTGCTCCTACGCTCCTGTGCCAGTGGAAAATTAGAAAAGATTCGAGTCTGCTGGGCAGACATGAATAGGTTCTCTGTTATCCCAGGAATTCTCCTTGGAGGAGGTAGCATCCACGGCACCGGTCACCGTTTGATATTGCCCCGGGCACTTGTATCCGCTCCACAGTTACACGCGAAGAGTCGTCTGCGTGCTCGGTGCCGCTCCGTGCCTGCACTCTGAGACCACAGCAAGCCAGCTACACAACCAGGGGCCGCGTCTCCAGGAACTGTCTGACGTGGGTGGACAGACAGTAAAGATAATGGCGCTGGTGTGCAAACAATCATATAGGGGCCCGGGAAGCCGGGGCATGTTGACGATGGGGCACACTTAGTGTGGATGCACTCTTGGAAGAGCTAACGGAGTGCCTATGGAAGGCAGAAGAATGCCTCCCCCAAAGATGTCTATGTCCTCATCCCCAGAACCTCTGGGTATGTGAGGTCACTAGGCAAAGGGAGAAGATCACAGGTGGAATTATGGTTGCTCATCAGTTGACCTTAAAATAGGAATATATGAAAGAGCTTGAGAGGCGAGGAGCGCCCGGCAATGTGGAGATAGAGGGGGGCTTTTTTTTTTTTTTTAACAAAAGAAAGAGCAAAGGGCAGAGACCCCGTGACAGTTCTAGTATCTGGCCACGGATTCTTCAACACTCCTCCTATCAAGGAGCGGAGTCGGAGTCTGTGTTCCTCCCTTTGAATCTGGTGGGTTGGGGACTGCTTCCCCCATGAAGTACGGAGGTGATGGTTTCCCTCAATAGCGTGCAATAGGAGTGACCCCCCTCTGACTTTCGAGGCCAGGTCGGAAAAGCCACACATCTTCTGCCGGTGTGGCTGGGACAGCTGCCTTCCAGGAATCCAAACACACCGAGCCGACCATTGTGCTGGAGCCCCTCTGAGCCCACCCTTCCCTGCCAGGCTGACAAGGCATTGCGCGTGTGAGAAGAACCATCCTAGACCGTCTACACCGGCCCTCCCATCGCCGGAGCACCACTAAGTGACCCCCACCAATGGCACGTGGAGCAGGAGATTCAACCGGCCCAGCCTTATCCGAAGTCTTGACACAGAAATCGTGGTATCTAGTAAAACGGCTGTCGTTCCAAGCCAGGGAATTGTGGGACACTTTGTTTCTCACCCATAGATAAATGAGAGAGGACCCATACGGAGAACGGAGAGACGAAATGAGCCTGTGGATGTAAGGTTCCCGGTATGGAGCGAGCCGTCAGCAAATGTCAGATCACGTCCCCGTTCCTCCCGTTGCTGGTGACAATAGAGTTTGATTGCCTTTCAGTGCCACTGCCTATTTTTACACTATGCTGCATTAAATCATAAATTACAAGCAGCTTATCCATGTCTGATTCTTACTAAGCACTCGGTTTTATTGGGCTCTCAAAGTTAGAGAATGACAAACATGTAAATTGGAGAGGCTTCTCTCTGCTCTCCGCAGAGGAGGGTTCTGGAAGGAGGATCTTTGGCTGGAGAGTGGGGTCTGCGCTATCTCCTTCCTGACGTGTGCTCCGTGGCCCCGTGGCATGTTCTCCGTGGCAAGCCAGATGTGTGTGCCAGGAAGTTTTTAAATGATTTTCGGAGTGATATCGTTTTTCTTCCCTAACAGTAGGGATCTGTGAGCTCTACTGTGTTTCTGCACGAAGGAGAACAGGCAGTCTCCCCTGGCATATTTCATCGTGAAGTTATTTTTCAAATCAGCATCTAGAAGAGGTCATACAACTTCCTGATTATGGGCACACACTTTGGAGCCAGATGGTCTCGGTGTGAGGCCTAGATCTTTCCCCTTAAAGATGGAGAGATGCTGGGCATGTGGTTGAACCTCTATAAATCTCAGTTTACTCCTCTGTGAAATGGGTATAAACATGGTGTCACTCTCCTAGTTTGCTTGTGAAGAGTAAACTAGATCAGGCATGTGAAGCACTTAACAGGGGGCCCTACACAGTGTAAAAGTTCAAAATTATCTGCTGTAATCATGTTCTCATTGTTAGTTCTGCTAGGGCAAGAGTTGTTAGATTTTACAAACAAAAATACAAAAGCCCGGGGGTATCTGAACTCCAGATCAGCAATGAATACTTTGTTAGCCCAGTGTGTCCCCAGCCTGCCATGGGATATAGTTCTACTAAAAGTCATTCGTTGTTCACCTGAGGTTCACATTTGACTGGATGTCTTGTATTAGTTCCTAGATTATCCCTACGATCTGGTGGGTTCTCCTTGTTAATAAAATCCTACATCTTTCTTGCTCCCTCCAGATTCACTGCGGATGGCTGGTGATTGAGAGAGGCCAAGAGGCTGCTCTAGAAAGACAAGCTCTGTAACTTCCGGAAGGGACACCTCTGCAGTTATTATATAAGCGACTCCCTCCAGCAGCGTCCTGAGCTGCGCCGTGGAGGGGCGGCCACGGGTATCCCTTTCAGCCTCCCGCTGCCCAACGCCCCCTCCCTCGCCGCTTCCGCTCCCTCCCGCCCTTCCCGCCTGAGGTCTGGCTCCATCTGAAGCCTCTCCCCCTGCCTTGGCTCACTTTTTTTTTTCCCCACATAATATAGTGCAGTTTATTACACAAGTGATTTATTGCACGCACCTTAATGTATAAGGGGCAAAACTTGTTTAAAATAAATCCAACCGAGAGGATAATCTCTATGGGCAAAATGTACTTCGGCTTAATTTCTCTACTGGGTATTACACACTATATAATTGCCTTAAACAGAAGCTGCACACACAAATTTAGCTTGGCACCGATATCTGGCTTCACAGAACACTCAAGTTACATGCTGCGTTTTGCTACAAATCCTTCACTCCACCAGAAGAAACTCAACAGCATCCCTTAAAGAAATATTCAGCTTGACTCCCCCACTGAGACTGGGCGGGGGGAAGAGAGGGGGGCCGCTGATTGTGTGCTGGATTTGTGTGTGTGGTGGGGGAGGCCTTTGTCTTGGGCTAGGAGGCAGAGCTGCCAGCCTGGGTCTAACCAGACCGGGTTAGGGACGGCGTCTCCTTCACTCCATATGCAGAAGTATGCTCAGCAGCAAACCAGACCGCGGCTCCCTCGCGGGCACCGGATGTGGGCTACACGTGCTGAACTACAGCTGGTAGCGGCTTGCCCTCCTTTCTCCTGGGGGCTAAGTAATGATCGTGTTCATGGACTTCACTATGCACGCATTCATTCATTTATTCATTCATTCATTCATTCTACAAATGCTGAGGTCTTCTTAGGCTCTGGGGCTGTGGGGATATCATATCATAAACTATACCGACAGTCCGATGGCAGAGACAGGCATTAATAATCACACAAATAAGTGTGAAACGACAAACCTTGAAGGTGGGGTAGAGGAGAGGCTCGGGGTGCTCCGAGAGCCCCTGGGGGAGGTTGGAGAACCACCCCACCCGCCTCCACCAAGGAAGGGGCTTTCAGAGGGCCCATCAGTTTCCTATGGCTGCTCTGATGAATTACCCCGACCTTAGTGGTTTAAAACAACACAAATTAATTTTCCTACAGTGCCAGAGGTCAGGAGTCTAAAATGGGTCTCACTGGGCCACAACCAAGGTGTCAGCAGGGCTGTGTTCCCTTCTGAAGGCTCTGGTGGCTGGGGGCAGGGGGAGTTAATTTTCTGCCTTTTGCGGCTTCCAGAGGCCACCTGCATCCCGTGGTTCGCGGCCCCTTCCTCCGCCCCAGAGATGGCATCCGCAGGCCATGTCTTTTGCACTCTGCCATCTTTCTGGTTATGAGTCCTCTGCCTCTCTCTTCCCTATTTAAGGAAACTTGTGATTAAAGTGGACCTAGCTGGAGAATCCGGGGCAATCTCCCAATTTTAAGCTCAGCTGAACAGCGCTTTAATTCCATTCTGCAACCTTAATTTCCCATTTGCCCCAGGATCTCCCAGAGTCACAGGTCGTGGGGATTAGGATGTCCACATCTTCGGAGCCGTTATCCTGTCGGCCTTAAACGGGATGAAAGGAGAGAGAAGGAAGAAGAATATTCCAGGCAGAGGTGGAACCATGCCCGTGTGGATGCAACATGGAAACCCAGGACTGGGGTGTGGGGAGCTGGTGCTGAAGGGTCTGGAGACGTGAGCTCTCCAAACCCCGGAGAGCCTAGCCGGTCACACAAGGGATTCTGGTTCTTACCCCAAAGCCAGGAAGAAACTCTTTCAATATTTCCATCAGGAGATAAGATAGCGTATTTTACTGAATCTGAGATTGTAGATGGCATTATTTATTTTCCACTAAGGAGAAAAACTGCTGCCAATTAAAATATGGCACAATGCTTTCTTATCACTTAGACTTCTTTTTTTCTTATTGCAAGAACTTTTTTCGACATAATTAGACCTCCATTTTTGTCATAGATTAACTCTTCTGCGTACAATAAAAAGATACGTAAGGGACAAAAGACGCGGCATTCCTAAAATTTCTTTACACTAAGGTAAAGGTCTCTTCCCCTTGAATAATGTTTCACCTCTGAATCACTGATGCCGTATTTCTCTATGTGCGGCCACCTTCTGTGCTGCTGAAAGCATGAGTGATGCAACTTTTCCCGGAAGAATCCTGTAAAAAGGGGAAAACCAGCGGTGCTGGGCCCTTGAGCTTGCTCTTCCGCCACGCTAAGTAGTAAAACCTACTTTTGCTTCCTACTTCTGGAATGTTGCCAGACTCACCTGCCTCTCCACTCCAACAACCCTTTGGTTCCTGGAAGGGTAGGGGCTCCGGCATTACCTCTGGGATTTTCTTCAAAGCCGGTGACACCCGCCCTCCAAGTGCCAGCGCTGCCTGGCGCTGTGCATGTTTACTTATGCAAAGGCGATGAGAAATTTCACATCACTGCTGCCTGCCTAATGGGGACTTGGAGATGTGCTGGGATTTCAGAGATGCTAACAGGAGAGAATTTCAGAGACATGCCCTAAGGTCAAGATCAGATTGGTGCTTTCAAAAGGTACTTCAATTGAAGCAAGACCTGCTTCCACATTTCAAGGTGGAGGATGTTATCTACTGATCACAATTAAAGAGCCCTTCATTTATGCTGAGCACGGTGCTGGGCCATTTCCTATCACACCGAATCATCTCACCCTCCCCATGAGTTCTGGATGAAGGAGGTATTATTATAGCCACTGTATACCCTAAGAAACTGAGGCTGAACTACACTAATTGGTCTGATGGCACCCGGCTCATAGGTTGCAAAGCCAAGATTTGAACTCAGAAGGACTCCGGAATTAACCACTGTGCTTAATCAGCTCTATTTCCATGTTCCTGTCTGAGTCCCTCCTTGGGAAAGTCTTTAAAATCATGAGCTTCGGCAAGTTCATTCCACAAACACATGAGGGGCACCTTCTGTGTGGGCAGCAGGCTCTGCCGTGGGCCCAAGGACAAAGCATAAAAACCCGCCGTGCTTCACGCAAGGAGCTTGGAGAAGGCAGAGCGGCCAGCACGTTGGATAACATATGGCGAAATGACGTGCGTTCCAACACGTTGTGGGGCACAAGCACAAGGGAAAGACGTCCCCATTTTACTCACATTGTGCAGTTTTTCTTAAAGAATTTTGGAGGCTAAGCATTGGGCTGCAAAACATCCAGAAATTCCCAGGAAGGCAGCGTGAAATGTGCATAGAAAATGTATTTCCGTCTCCATCGCATGCCCACTTGACCTTCCCAGTGCTATCCTCCCTCAAGCCAGCCTGCGTATTTCCTTTCTAGGCGAATAACAAAAAGAAAGGGGGCATAGGTGGGATGAGTAGGAAAGGAAAGGGAAGGGGACAGGAGGGAAAGGAAGAAATAAATATGAGTACAAATCCACCATACATTAGGCTTCTCGGTATGATCAGTAACACTAGAGTCAATTTTCTAGGTACCATTGTATATACACACCGTTCTTGAGGCGAAAGCCAGAAAGAACAAAGGACCGTGAAAGTTAAAAATAAAATAAAAATCTGGAATGGCAAGGTCAGGGTCCATATGGACGTACAGAGACAACAGCGAACCTATTTTTTTCCTAAACTCTGTTGAATATTACCAGGATAAGAATGACCACAAATTCAAGCCATGCATCTCCCTGATTACTATAAACACCAAAGGCACATTGTCTCCAAAGCTTTGATCTGCATGTCTTTTCAGGAGATGACCCCATAAGGTAAAATTTCTTGCTAGAAGCACTCGCTTTGGAATCCTTTAAAATTGCATTTCAGTGTAGTTGGGGATTTCTTGGAGAAGTAGGCAGGGACAGGCGTCCTCCTCCTCCTCTCCTTCCCCTGGAAAAAAGCACTCCCCATCACACCCACAAACCCCTCGAACATATGTCTACAGCAAAGAGCAGAAGATTGGAAAAACAGATGGTATACTGACTTTGGAATCTGACAGCCCGCGCTGTGGCAGTGCTGTCAGCAGACAGAACTTGCCAGAGATGCACATTTGAGCGAGGGGCTGCCAAGGCGAATAGATCCACTCCTCGCCCTTCGATCCGCGTGAGATACTTGTGTTTGAAAACAAGCAAAATGCTTTTTGCAGGAGCAGCAAGTGAGGACACAGCTCTGCAGCATTTACGGCACATATGCTAGAGAGCGGGGAAATGTTTTGCAAGCAATGGCTCTATAAACAGTGCCTACTTCGGGGGTTTTCCATAGCAGGCAGGTGGGAAGCAGGAAGGGAACAGTCGGGAGAACTGCAGAGCAACCTGCTTTCATGGGCTGTTTACTTTCTTTCACTATGCCTGTGCATATTTGCCGGATTCACATTTGGGGGATGCGACACACGCCAGAATCTCCATGAAGGGATGTCACCTTGACGCGATCCCGCGTCTCGATGTAAACTGATCACCGTCTCTTCATCTCCTCCTCGCCCTCCGCATTAGGTAGGGAGAATGGAAAGCGGTGGGGAGACAGGGAGAAGGGGGAAAACGGAGCTGTTAGGGGTCCCTGCCCATGGGTCTGGCCCTGTACTAAGTGATTTCCATATGTGTCGGCTCATTGCAAACTCACAGTAAACAGTTTTAACAGGTGGGGAAGTTGGGGGTCAAGTATAAAGATTTGGCCAAGATAACAAGACTCGGAAGAAGTGATTTGCCCTGGCCTTGGAATAGTACTCTATCACACTTTCTATCCACTCTTCCCCCCAGCTCTCTCTATGAAGGTGGGAAAATATCCCCAGGGTGACCAAACCCTAAATCAAAATTTGCCTTTTATGGAGCACTCAGCTGGGAAGGAGTGGTGGGGGTCTCTCTTGCTGTTTAGGATGGCTACATTCTGCCTTTCTCAGGGTTACCTCTTCTAGCTATGAGTCTTCAAATTTCCGAAGAGAGATTTCATTAAAAAAAAAAAAAAAAAAAAATCTGTACATGAGCTGACTTCCACTGAAGGGACCACATTCTAATTTCATTTTGTCCAAACAACTTTCGGGAGCTGGATTCTGAATCACCAGTTTCCCTCTTCCTTCAGTGAAATGAAAATGTCATTCATTCAAAGCCACTGTTTAAGGCTCTGCCAGCCTCCCCCTCCCCGCAATTCACAGCAATCTCGTTAATAAATTAACCCAACTGTCACAGATGTATAAATGCAAAATCATTTGGAAATGGCCCCATTTGAGATCACACAATCTCCAAAACCTATCGAAACATTTTATAATTCCTGCAGGCCACCCCAGGTCTCCTTTACACTTCCAATGGTGCCCCTTTCAATTTGCATTTAAAAGACAGTAAATTGCAGGGTTCATAAACATTTTTATAGTGATTTATTGAAGACTAGAATGTCACTGCTGTTCTTCACACTTTAGCAGTCCTGAGAATCAAATGCTGGCTGTCTGTGTAATCTTGCTGTCCCCGATAACCACAGAGGAACAAGCCAGTTTGGAGCTTTATTTATTTATTTATTTATTTTTTCTTTGCTTTCTGTCTCTCTGTCTGTCTCTCTCTCTCCTTTTAAGATGGTAGTAGCCATATTTATTGCTCGTTTAGAGAAAAGCTCATCTTAATCAGCTTCCAAGTCCCAACTTGGGTTCCATAATTTACAAAAGAATTTGGCTTGCCCATCAGCACCGTGAGGAGGTCATTTTTAGTACTGCCGAGGACCAAAAAAGAAAGCCTTTCTTTTCATCTTCCCATTCTGTGCCCGGCCCCAAGGAAAGCAGCCCAGCCCACGAGGACCCTTCTCAGGGGTGCGTTACAGAAGAACCAAGGCTGCCCACCCTGCTCCTGGAGACCCCTGTCCCTCGTCCCTGCGACACACTTAGAGCAAGGATGGGGCTTGGGCTTTGAAATTTCTTATCTGAGAACAATGTGAGCAGAGAGGAGGTGAGGTCAGAATATACTTGTGCTACTTTTCAGCCAGCGAAGTCACAAAAGCAGGTGGGCAGAGCCGAGACAAAGTGTTTATCTAAGGGCACAGCGAGCTCCTTGGCATCCTTCAGCCTTTTTACCAGGGGGACTCGAACCCTTTCTGAGAACATTGTGCATAAAGGCAAAGAAGAGAGACTGAGAGGAAAAAAAAAAAGCAGCAGCAAAAGAAGAAGAAAAGGAAAAAAAAGAAAAAGAAAAAGAAAAAAAAGGCTTGCACCTCGTTTGCCCTTCCAGTGTCCAGAAGGGAGTATTTCTTTACACCTTTTTCACATTATAATAATGGCTTCACAGCTCCTGAAAAGAGCCCCAGTGCAAAGGCAAATGGTGCATGACACGGCGAAACCCTGGTCTTTGTCGCACCAGCTCCGCTCTGAAGAAAGTCCTTCTCTGCCTTCGTTTCCCTGCCATTAACTGAGATGAAATGAGTTTTTCCCCCTTTTGATTCCACCCCCCACTGTCTATTACAGTGTGACGCGATGGGGCTTCCTGGCCCATTATTTCATAGAGGATTCTTTTATTCTGGTTTGGGAGTTCGCGCCTGCAAGGTTATCTGTGCACAAAGCAACGCCTTGGTCTTGCATTCATTTTTGAAATCTGATCTCATTGATAAGAACAAGACCGTTCGCATTGCACTTGTCAGATAAGGAGCTCGGGTGCCAGAGTCATAATTTTTGTGACTTCAGTCAGGGCTCCCTGTTAAAATACGTCAACCGATAAAAAGGCAAGTATTATAAAAATAACCTTTGTATCAAAAGTGTCGTACTATTTCTCTCTCTCTCTCTCTTTTTAAACACATACGTCCTTTTTCACATCAGGCACCTCCTCACCCGCAGATGCCTATGTCCTGAGGTATATTTGTTACAATTATTTCTTAAATGGTCTTGCTACTCCCATGTCATCCTCTAGCATCCTGGGAGAAGGAAACAAACAAACAGAGGGTTTAGGAGCAAAGACTCAATGTAGTGCAGTTTGTCGGAGAGGGGTTTTGATTAATATCTGTCCGGGGTGATAGGTAACGTTGCCTGATCCTAAAGAGTCAATGAATCCAATCCAAAGGGGCTCGGATCCTGGGCAGAGAGGAAGAACATTTAGGACATGGGTCTAGCATGCCCCTGCGGTAGGCATCTGGGGTTCTCAGGGATGGGACTGAGCTGTCAGCTGGCCCAGGGAACAATTCGGCATTGTTCCTGCGTGGGAAGCGGTCAGATATACCAGGAATAATGCTCACACCCAACACACATGTAAGGGACAGAAGAGGCCCACCGACTCAAGGTGGAGAACGGGCTTCCGGCAGGGTCTTATGCCATCAAAGCAGCCCCCCTGGAAAAGTCCCCTCCCACCCCCCTCACCACACAGGCTTGGGCCACGGGAGGCTGGCGAGTGTGTTATATAAATATTAGCACGAGGCAGATTGCTCGAGCCCCTGTGTGTTTCCTTCCCCCCGCCCCTGCCCCCCTCGGTGGCAGCTACACAAAGACGCCAGTGACAAAACTAAGCGACAGCCACGGGCTCACGCGAGGCCTGCCAAGTCGCACGGCGCAAGGTCCTGTCCCCGTCCCTGTTTGGGGCCCCGTACACCCGGGCCTGCAGCTGATAACACTGTAATAGTCCTCCTTTGAGGACAGAGGCTCCTGCGTGCTGATTAGTCATTTATCACACCTGGCAGCCCTGCTGAACCATAATTACTCTTCTCTTATCCTGCTGCACTGTCATGTCCGAGAGGAGAGGCGAGGCAGAGTCCCCAGTTAATGACACATTACCCTCTTGACAAGCACTTAAAGGTTTTATTGTAAATATTCAAGATATAAAACATCTGAGATTCCCTTTTTAATTATAAAAAGCAATTTCAGGGCCTCCCTTCCCCAACCGCCCCCCACTCCCAAATAGTAAAGTTTCGGAGCCTTATCCTCTGCTTACTGCAAACAAACTGATTTCCCTTTGTCACGGAAACTCATTGCTACAAGTTAACTCAGTATCTCTCCGCAATTATCAGACATATTGCCTATGAAATTGGTAATTTAAACACACATCACATTTCCACAAAAGTTAAATTTCCGCCCCGAAAGAAGGGGAAAATGTGCATTTATATGAAAAATTATATATGAAAAAAAGCCTAAAATGCAGCATAAATAGTCCGGTTTTCCTCATCGGAAAGAGAGGGAAGAAATCACTGAATAATTCTTTTTTTTTTTTTAAAGATGAGTCCCTCACTGAGGTTAAAAAAATATGTATATATTTTTTTCATAAACTAAAAAATTGGAAATTTGTGGGTCGTTAAATTCTGATTGCCTACTTATAAGGTTTGGGGAGAAAGCCAACTTAGCATTCAGTCACTCCTGGGGCTATTTTTATACCTCAAGGAGCATGCAGAGGACACTTCCCTCGTGGCAAAGGGGACCCTGGCAGGCCTGCTTCACCTTGCCACCTTCCTGCTGATTTTTATGAGGTGATCTTTCTGCTCTGTGAGCCTTGTTGGTTAGGTTTGAGGCTACTGGGGGCCAACTCTGATAACAGTCATTAGGATGGAATAATGGGGAGCTGGCATTAATAAAATCTTCCATTTTGACAGAGGAAAAGCACATCCCACACAGATACACATAACCACACAAACACATATGGGCACATATGATGTGTAATAAACCTGTCTGAGCCCCCTGGGTTTTAACTGCCCTCCCACACCTCACAAGTGTAGGTATTTTCAGATCCACATGGACAGAAATGGATGTTCGAGTGTGTTGGGTTCTATGGGTTTGAGACCATCTTGCTCCAACTGGTTAAATGCCATGGTGAGTAAAAGCTATTGGAGGGTGGGCCTTTGGGTTTAGAATCCAGGGTGCAAATGACAAATAACAGGAGAAGGCGCACTCGGGCTCCTTTGTTGGCACAGATCACTAGAGTTGATCTTTAGCTGGGTGTCTCCTTCTTCTAGGACCCATCACTGGCTGGGTTTCCAAATGCTTTCATTAAAGAGCATCCCCTTCTCAGAGAAAGAAAGGCCTTCCATTGGGGAAGTTGAAGTATAGACAAGGGTTAAAAAAGGAGATGAGCTTTGGAAATCGTGACTAGCAAGACCCAGGAAGGCATATGGTGGTCAAGCCAAGGATATGAACACAGAAACAGCCGACCACATCGAGAGCCAGTGAGGGATGTTTGGCTTCTGAGGACACTGGCAGAAGCCCATGGGGAAGGGAGGGTGGGAATAATAGGGGGAGGATAAGGGACCCAGAAAAATAAAAAGCAAGGATGAATCCTTGCTTTGAGAAATCTAAAAATGGAAGCACCTCGTACAGCCGTGGTGGGCCACTGTCTCCGCACAGAACGCCTCCCAGGCCGTCGAGGCAGCTGGTTGTGCAGAAGAGGGAGACAAAGGCTCACAAAGCCAAGAAGTACACTGCCATCCTTGGAATTCATGGCCCAGAACCCCCGGCAGGCTTCCGTAACTCTAAATGCTTCTCATTCACGGCTGAATCTTTAGTGACTAGCGCGTTGTAGGTATGTAAGTTTCACGAATGGATGAAAGCGTACAGGCCAATGGAGCGCCCAGGGAGTGGACGAAGATCCACGGAGGTGAGTTTCCAGAGCATCTGATTTTCATTTCTTCCCCTGCACCCACTAAGGAACACACGCTGAGGACTATGCTGTTGCAGATATCAGGAGAAAGAAGGGACCTTTTGAGGTGGTTGTTCTCACAGCTCTGGAGCTGCATATGGACAGGAGCCTGACGTGGGGGATGAGGGCAATGAGAGCCTGGGTGGAGCTGAGGTCTGCTGGACAGGCGAGGCGATGTGTTAAATTCTTCAGGAGGCTAACTTTCCACCTTCTTGCTGGATCTTCATATTGAGCCCTGGAGGTGTTCTTCTGTGGCTTACATGTCACAGAAGAGGACACTGAGGTTCTGAGTGGTGAAAGAACCTGCCCGAGGCCCCACTGCTGGTAAGTGGAAGGACCTGAACCAGGTTGTATATCCAGGTCTTGTTGCCTTTCATCCCCTGACGAGGCGTGGGGGGAAAACCTTCTGAAAAATAGTTCTGGGTGACTCCCAACGCACAGTGGCAAGAATTTCTCCAACTTTTTTCTCTGACTTTGATTTCAAGGGCTGAATCTACTGTCAGTGACTCGGTAAAGTCTATTCTTTCAATTTTCCATCTCGACTTCTCCTCTTTGGGAAGCTGAGGGCTGCCATGTTCTAACTTGTCCCCAGAGCACCCTGTTCTTTTCAAAGGCACTTTATAAATCTAATGAAATAACTAGGATCCAAATAAGCTGTCCGTCCTAGGTTTTTGGTCTCGAGACAAGCTCCCCTTGAGATTTGCTCCCTTTTCTCAGCATGACACTTCCTTCTCTTAAGGGAAAATCACTCATACTGTGTTCATCACCTGTTTTGTCTCCTTTTAAAAAATGCCAAGTGAATGCGGAGACAAAGGACCAGAAAGACAGGAACAAAGGCTCAGTTAAGAGCAGAGGTCCTGGCAGGTCTGAAACCAGATGTCATCCTTCCTTTCTCCTTTTCCCTCCTTCCCGTCTTCCTTCCCCTTTTTTTTTTTTTTTTTTTTTTACTGTACCCTGGATTGTTCACTAAGCCATCCCACAACTTGGGTGGTGATGGAATTACCCTGCGGCTCTGGGGGCTCCCCAGTGTTAACAAAGGGCTGTTGTCAGTGTGATGTGCATTTTGGCATTGATAAAACACAGTCCAAAGCATTTGCAATAACACAGCTGTTGACCTTTAGTAGCTCAGGATTCTGAAAATCCACTGAAGCTGGACAGTCACCTACCCCAGGACTAGGTCAGCCAGACTAGTCGGAGTGCCTTGTGGTGGGGACAGAGCCCTTCCCAGGTAGGCCTCATGGAAAACAAAGCCAAGGATTAGAAATCTGGACGCAGAACAGAGGTCCTCAGTCTGAGAAACAGGTCAGGGTCCCAATATCTCAATCTCTCTGTCAAACACACACACACATACACACACACACACACACACACACACACACACACACCCTCTGTCCTACTTTGCTTCCTCTGGCTCCCTCCTTCTCGGCATAGCACCTTCCTCTACATACCCGTTCCATTATCCTCTCTATTAACCAGCTTCCTGTTTCCTCCTGGGTTCCACTCTCCCAGTCCTCTTCCCTGAAGAGGGTCCCAACAAGATGCCCAATCCCTGAATCTACAACATTTCCAGGTTTTGGTATTTATCCCCAACTGGCAGGTCTTTTTCTGTGTTTGTTCAAATCCTTGAGCACTGAACGCCGCAGCAGTGCACTGCTGGCCCCAGGGAACGAGACTGGTGGGGGAAGCATTTATGCTGTGGACAGGGATCCCCAGCCTAAGGGCAGGTGTGGGCTGATGAGCGGGATGAAATACTCGTGGTGCTGCTAAGATTGTGCAGTGCATTCTGATTCTACATTACAGACATTCTATCTCAGGAATCTGAGCAAAGAGAGTTCATTAGACATATGTGTACGTTAAAGCATTTAGTTCATGATATTAAAGTGATCAGGCTAAAAAGAAGCAATTTCCAATTGAATTAGAATTCTTAAAACCACTTGAAGAGGAAAGACAGGTTAGTTGCTGGGGGTGCCCAAGATGGAACACTTTTCCCAAGTAATTACAAACTCAAGAAATATATGAGGAGGGTCCAGTATTGGCAGAACTCTCAATATACTGAGAGTTTTGTTAATTAAGGCACCAAAAAAAAAAAAAAAAAAAAAAAAGGCCATTACCAGTCCCAGAGCTCTACAGGTTAAATGACTTATTTTGTGAGTCATTAAACTCAGCACTGATAACTTCCTTCTTGCTCTTACAGAGAATTTAGGTAACCCCCTGGCTAGCTCCTGATAGAAAATAAAACCCATCCGATGAAGCTGAAGATTACCACACACATCTGCTTTGCCTAACTGCCCAGTGGGCCCATTTTTCTGCCCACGGCAGTGATAAAATGGTAGCCATGAATCAACATGCCAGCCACAGCGATGGACACAGGACAGAGCCGAGCAATGACAGACTGGGGTAGGACACAGACTACAGTCGTGGCGTTTCTCTCTGGGAACGAAGCTAACATGACAATTAGGCTGGAATCCTCCATTTCCCGGTCCAGACTTACTACTCTCCACCCCTTTGCACTCATGCCTGGGGAAGCTGACCAATACAAGCTACATCAGTGAGTTTCTCTCACCACCTGGTTTCTAGCTGGGCTTGAATAGTGGTGGGGAATGTTTATTACCCTGAGACCTTTCCTGGGGAGAGAAGGTATCACTAACGGTAGGCTGGATTCCTCAGCAGAAGGTTACAGCTCCTGCCAGGTCGTCCTCTTCACCCAGATACCCTCCTCACCCGGCTCTAGCACCTTCTCTCTCTCCTTGCACTGGATGGTCATAGCGACCCTCATCACAATCCCTGGAGAAGTCCCTATCTCTTCCGGTTGCTCTATACCCTGACCCCACCTTTATAAATAGTCTAGTCTGCCACTAAATGAGTCTGCCACTAACACAAAAGTGAGAGTTAAGGCCCCTGGCTTCCTATGGGCTGTGCTCTAAGGAGCAGAGCCTACCGTGCTGGACTCACTATTTAAATGTTGAGGAAAGTCCTGCTGGAAATTTTTGGAGAGTACATTTTTAGAGAGTTGCAGAGTTCAGCCGCCCAAGAAGGAAAGGACACAAGCCGTTTGGGCCAATATACAACAGCTCTCTCGTTCGTGCAAAATGAATTCACTTGACGTGGCTTCTGAACATGGAGGGCCCCGTACAGAGATAAAGACATAAGTGCCGTCATACAAGAAGCATCTTGAAACATGAGGGAGCACAAGGAGAAGTCCTTGAAGAGATCTTTTCCAATTTTTCTCAACCTACATGTTTTATGGGAAAGCTCTAAACTCTCACTGAAACAATGGATTAAAAAATGAGATACCTTCCAGTTTCACAATCCATTTGTTTCCTCCCTTCAAGATTTGCTTGAAACAGGGATAAAATAAGTTGCAAGGGTTCAGTGGGAACAAACTTGAAAAATCTTGCCTTTGCGGGGAAAATATTTTTAATTTTCAAATGCATTCCAACCTACCCTTGCTACAAGGTAGAAAAACAGCACCGTCCACAAAAGAAGGGAAACTACTCACATGGCAACAATCATGGTGCCTAGAACAACAAAGCCAGAACTGGATTAATAAGCACGGCCCACTTATAAATTTATTCATCTTTGGGTTTGTGATGCAAAGAGATCTCAAATCACAAAGATCTTTTGTGTGTTTTGGGAAAACAGGCAGGAGAACTAAGGGAGCCCCACAATGCTATCCAGTTGGGAAGCTGGTTCTCTCTGAGAGCTGTACTTGAATAACCACGGCGGGCGTGTCCTTTGAGAAAGCCCCAGGATCACTTCCCCAGGAAGCCTTCTCTCTTTCCACTCGCTTTTGAATAAATATGCCTTCACTGCACTCTCGGACCATCCTTTCTGTAGAACCTTGTGGCATGACCTTGAAAATCTGTGTTTTCCTGAGTCCCCTGAGTTTCCTGAGTCAGAGGGAATCTCTTGTTCACCCTGAAATCCTGATGCTTAACACAATGCATGCTATCAAAGAAGCGTCCAGTAAATCCCTGTGCAATTAATCTTTAATTCACAAAAATAGCTACATCAAAATGGCAGTACTTTAGAATCTCCTCTGGAGTTATCACGGGATAGCAAATGAGCTTCAGCGTGTACACAGAGCCCGGTCAATTGACAACTTCCCGGCGCACTGAATTAGCCAGGGTTTGGGAGGAAAAGAGCATAATGACGAACTACTGATAGCTGCCATGGACCCAGAATTGGGGAATGATGTCAAGTATACTGTGGGTTTGCTCTCCCTATTCTTACTCATCTGCAATTTCTGCAGATCACTTACGTGAAACAATAACAAGAAAACTCGCTAAAATGCAAAGAGTGGTAAAATCAGCACAGCCCCAACCTATTTAGGGGATTGTGAGCCTGGAGTCTAAAAACAGAAACCAGTTCATGTCCAAACCAATTGTTTTTCATGCAACACAGAGACCATATTAGGAATGTGCCTTCATAAAGCTCTGAGTCAGACTGGTATCCTCCAGGTGACTTTCAAAACCGTCTCGGTCAGAAAGCGCCTCCGCCTATGGCGCCTTTGTAAAATTGATTAACTATTTTCAATAAGTCTTTCTACCATCCCGAGTTGAAAATTGCAAGCGTGTTGCATATGTAAAAATATAAATGTTTGACTCATCTCGCCTAGGGAAATGCTGATGAAGCCAGGGGTGTGTGTGCTCCTGTTTTGGTAAATGTCTCCCTAAGCCCCAGTTAATCTTGACGTTTCCACCATGTTCCCATGCCATCCTAGAGAGGCTTGTGTTGGATAACCTTCAGACCCTGGGATGGCCTTCAAATCCACTCCTCAAGGAGAAGTGGAGGTCAGCATGGGGCATTTTTGGCTCTTAGCCATGACCTTTTGACACAGCACCCGCATTCCTTGGGAAGTCAAGGTGTTTGTTTCACCTGGATCCTGGCTGATGGAGCCCAAGAGCGCAGCCGGCTGGAACTCGGGCCTCAGCTGCCATTTCAGTACTCTTGCTGGAAGGATCCAGATGATTCATCCGTACCTGCCCTGAGTGTAGTCTGGGGACTCCCACCAGTGGTGGGGAGACACCTGTGCTACCCAGAGATATGAAGTGACCAGTGGCACAGGGACCCTGACGTGACTGTCAGCCCAGCAGTGTTGACAATCACACCCTACGTGCCAGTGACATAGATTCACAGGCTGAACGGTTTCCTCTTTCCTGACATAATGGGCTGTGACAAAGTAACAGAACAGAGCATTTGTGTGTGTGAGACCCCCACGATCAACAGGAAATGGAGAGCTCTCCAGGCTTAAGTCCTGGAAAGAATCCCCGCGGGGTGTCATGGAGGCCACTGCTGCTGGGGCTGAAGGCATCTGCAACTCAGTAGTTGTGGAACACGAAGTCACCAGGTCCCAGCAGTGGGTGGCCAGAGTTTGGCTGCTGCAAGAGTGATGGTGGAGGGGGCCGGGGACTTGGCGAGAGTCTTGGATCTGTGTTAGAACCTGGGGTTCTTTCTTTTTGCCCACATATCAGTCTGTATTCTCTTGAAATGGCAAATAAAACCAGACTTCAATACTAGAAACTTGATGAGTCGACTGTAAAGAAAATATGAATTCTCCCCTCCTCTCTCCATGCGATCCTTGTTTCTCCTTCCTTGTGTTCTGCCCCTTCTGTTCCATCCCCTGCACACACTCATTATCCAAAATGCCAGGTATTGATCAAGAGATACCACGGTGGTGATCATGAAAACAGACATGGGAAATCTGACCTCTTCTAAACGAGAGGTACTATAAAAACATGAAGATTGGCAAGGCAATTTTGGTAGAAGGATCCTGAGGGTCAGCCTGCATGTTGTTAAATAAGCCAGCTGACTTATTTGAGTAGAAGTATGTCAGTATCACTCTGGAAAAAGTTGATGCCAGGACTCTGCCAACAGGGGTCATCGCACAGGGCAGATGTCGGCAAATGATAACCCACAGGCCGATTCTAGACTGTCTTGCCTCCTGTTCTTGTAAATAAAGTTTTATTGACACACAGTCATGCCCATTTTGTCACATATTATCTATGGCTGTTTTTATGCTACAAAGAGTTGACTACATGGCTTATGCAGCATAAAATATTAAATGTCCGGCCGTTTAGAGAAAAAGTTTGCGGACTCCTGGCCTAGAGAGTGCTGCGTTTGTGCGGGGACTTCCAATTTATCTGTTAAATCTCCTTAGACCTCTAAGCTCTGCCATTTATCGGTCTCTGCCAAAGGCCGGACTTAGGGCAAAAAGAAAGGACAGTTCTCAAAAAAAGATGGAACTCTTCACCAGTGTCACTTTTCTGTATTAGCTGAGATAACTCTACCTGCTCTACCACATAAACTTCAAAGTCCTGAGGCTTAACACAAAGGATGTTTATCTTCCACTTCCGTAAACTCTTACTGACCAAAGGGAAGTTAGCTCCAGGAAGTCATTCAGGGATCCAGGCCAGGTCCATCCTGAGCTCATCCCTTCCATTCGAACTCAGTCACATGGACAAATCTAACAGCAAGGGCATGTAGGCAATATAATCTAGTGGTGATGGCCAGGAGAAAAGGGCAACAGGCCAGGGAACATTTAGCTACATGACCTATCTGGTCCTCCCCTCCCTGCCCCCTTTCATAGCATCATGGTCTTTCCTATCAGAAAAGAAGCCACAGGCATAACAATTGCCCTTCAGTGACAGACACACAACATGTAAACCTTCCTAGAAGGATAGCCATTCTAACAGAAGATTACGTAACACTAAACTCAAGATGCCACGATCAAGCATGTTCATCTTCATTTTAATTGTTCACCTGTTAAAGATCTGTTCTGGGCAAAGAAAATATTTAGTACTTTGCCCACTGGATAACACAGGGAGGGAATTTTCCTATAATAACAAAATTACCACAGGTTGTTATTTGCAGCCTCTCTGCATAGTATTGGTCGTGATTAGTACTATTTGATACTGAATCCTTAATTAGGAAACAAACCCATTCTAACATTTTTATAATGTGTTGTTTTTTTCCAGGAGTACTCTGAAGCCAAATGGGTAAGCTACTTGGATCGGCTTGGCTTAAAGGAGTCACATCCTGGAACAGCCCTGCTCCACGTGGTTTCTTCCCTGGACACCTGGACATTCCCAGATGTTGTCACCTCTAACTCTTCAATTCTATAACCCGCTCTACAGTCTCTGCCCTCAGCCCATCCACGGCAAGGCTGATGCTAAAGCTGACCCATCACTTACCCCTTACCTGGGAGGAATTAGCAAATCAATTACAAAGATTACAATCTTAGGCAACACGGATATTAGAATAGCTAAATAATACTGAGAAAAGGGAGCGACTGAGTGGTTCAGTCAGTTAAGCATCTGACTCTTGGTTTCGGCTCAGGTCATGATCTCAGGGCTGAGAGACTGAGCCCTGCATCAGGCTCCACGCTCAGCATGGAGTGTGCTTGAGATTCTCTCTCTACCTCTGTCTCTGCCCCTCTCCCCATGTGCTCTGTCTCTCAAAATAAATAAATAAAATATTTAAAAAAAAATAATAATAATACTGAGAAAGGGAAGGGGAGGGAAGGCAAGGCAAGGCCATGTGAAGAGCCCAAGACCAGGAATGAAGAAACCTGGTTCTAGACCCTAGCTCATCTCCTGGACAACTCCCTTCTTCTGCCTGGGTTTTACATGTTTTACATGTAAACACTCTGGGTATCCGTGGTGTATCTTTCGGCTCTTTCTGCCTCCGTGATTCTGCGAAGAAATCTCTAGAGGTGAAGTTTGATGTCTCGGTGGGAGACAGACTTGAGAATGCCATTCTCAGCATTCGCCCCCAAAAGCAAAACACAGTCCACTTGCAGATCATACTCAGCCTAAAGGAGAAGCCACAGTAAATAGTTCACAAAGGAAAACAAAGGAATATATTATCCTGCAGCCAAAGGGAATGATAGCCCCAATTACTGGTCTCCGGTTGCAAATGGTTTTATAAGCAATCTGCTTCAGGGTAATTTTATTATTTCAACTACTGTTCACGGCATCACCACGAAGAAATCAGAATTTGACGAAATTAATATAGCCATCACAAGGAGGATGAAGAGAAGCTCAGAAACGGTATTCATTTGATAAATACAATATATTTTAGGAGAGAATATTATGGTAATCCCTATTTATCAATGCAAACTTCTTTAGGGTTTGCACGATTCGAATGCACATTTCCTCCTAACGAAATAAACATACATATCTGAGGAGCCCAGCTGAAAATATTAACAGTCCTTCTGCACCAGAAATATTAGTCCTTCCCTCCTTTTCTGCCTGCTTCTGTCAGAAAGCCACAGAGCATACAGCCGCAGCGCCTAGCTAACCATGTAATTGATAACTCCCTACCCGATTCACTGTGGGAATCTGTCAGTTAAGGTCTAAAGATACATACACACCACTATGAAAATGAACTTACACAAGTCTGTCTGCGGACCAGGAAGGGCCTGAACGCAGTCAACATTTTGCTACTTAATTGGTTGGGCCGGTTTACCAGCACACATGTGTATTCTAGCAATGGCTCGCTGTACTATGACTCTTTTTGACAGACCTATTTAGTGAGCGGGAGGTATTTTTTTCCCCACATAATTGCTTAAAATCATGCTTTCAAAGTCAAAGTGATTCAAACTTGCCTGTCTGTACTTTGCAAATACACAAGGTTGGGAGGAATGCAAATGCACATTCCCATTTCTAAGGTGATGCACAATAGAGGCTGTTGTTTTGCTTTTTGGTTTGTTTTTGGTTTTGTGGTTTTTGTGATTTTTTCTTTTTTCTTTTTTTCCCCCTCAGAGCAATGGAGGAGAAAGAGTGCAAGTCCCACAGAACTCAGCCCAAGACTGTTGTGGCTCCTTTGGGGCCAGATCCTGCAGAGGGCAGGTTTCACCAACATGGGTCCAGTGCTCCTCAGCGAGAGATATTGAATCTGAGATCCCACCCACCCAAAGACTGGGGCCTTCAACGTCCAGAGCAGAGGGTGGCGGCACTCAAATCCAAGGGATGTTTGAAAGAGCCACTTCACTTTTTGGGTGGCCCCTGGCAGGATGGACAGAGCAAGGACTTCGAGATCCAGCCCTCCTTCCTGCAGTCCAGGGAAAGGACTTCATTTCTCTGCTCTGCTGGGAGCTGGTGGTATATACCTCTCAGGGACGCCGTGGACTTTCAGGATGTGGCTCTGTTCAAAATCATCCTGCGTGTGGATGCAAGACGTCTCCCTGCTTTGTCCCTGCTCCCGCTACGCTGCTCGGAAAGACTCTGTTGGCACTCCCCGCCCCCCTCTTTTGGATTTTTGAATATTCATCCAGGATAATGAAATGGCTCAGGCATTATGCAAGCAGAGACTTCTGAATGAGGGCACAGGAGAGAGTTGCTGGGAGGTGTGGCTGACGCCATTCCAGATGGCCGGTGCACCCAGGGCCGTCGTGTGGGCCACGGGGCAGAGGTCGGGAAGACCCAGCTGTACAGCTCCTCCCACCCAGGCCAGAGGCTCCGCACCGAGACACATGAATCCACAGAAAGAGCGTCAGGAAGCTTCAAGGGGCCTCGAAGTACTGCTGCATCCCATACTTAGCACGGATCTATACGTACATCAAGAACTAAAATGCGGGGCCCCTGCCAGCACCTGATAGGATTCTAGCTTCCTGTTTCTGAAGGCAAATAAAATAGAAAACGTCACCCCTACATATCACCCAGAGAGTTCAAGCCCACAGAATCACAAACTAGAGAGGACTCAAACTGATACTCTCCTACTCCTCTTTCTCAGATGTTGAGAATAAGAGCTCTTCTGCAAGATACTTAAAAGGCAACAAGTTTAGTAGCTAAACTGGGAAGGACTTCAGGGTCCTTGGGAGGACTGAGAGTAAGTAAATCTGGTCCCGCTTTCGAAGTCAAAATTCTGATGCTGGTTTGAAACGGCACGCACAGCTCCTAGGACTCTAACGATGGAACAATCGGACGCATCGTGATTATTCCCATGGTCAGGGCACCCAAACAGAATCCTGCAAGACGGTCGCAGCTCTGAATGCTCTGTAAACAACTAAATAAATAAATAAACTATTAGTATTTTAATTGAGGCTGGATTGCCAGGCAATCAATTTAATTAACTGCGGCACAATTAATTGCGAAAATTGAGGTTTGACTCTGATGTTGCCAATTCAAGCGGCATTGTGTAGATTTGGTTAGAGCCAAGAGAACTAAAACGATTCCAGTGATATTGTTGGAGTAAAATTAGCAGCGAAAGTGCTTACCTAAAATTTGAGAAATGGAACTGCTGAGGGACATGAGCCACGTTCGGCAAACCCTGCCTCAGTTTCTCTACTGGTAAAGTGGAGCTAAGACGACCTCCTTCGCAATGAAGATTGATGATGCTTGGAAAGGTGAAGGACAATTACAGTTCAGCATGGATTTGGGGTGGGAGTCCGGAGACAGTGTGCCCACGTGTGGACTGATCCCTCCACGCCCAGTTACTGATAGCATCTTTTGGATGAAGACAAAGTCACCAGTACAGTTGACCTGCTGAGACACCGAGTTGTACTTCCAGAGCAAAGAAAGAAAGACAGACAGAAGCCATGGGCCACCAGGGACCTCCCAGATTCTTCAGCGTCTCACGTGTCATGCATGCCCACATGTGCTTGAGAAAAGGGCACACCTCCTCGTCTTAGAGACGTCTGAGGAACCAGCGTTGGCAAGGACGTGGAGAAGCTGGAACCCTTGAACAGGTTTTAGGGGAATGGGAAACGGTGCAGCTGCTGTGGAAAACAGTTCAGCAATTCCTCAAAAAGTGAAGGAGAGGACTGCCAAATGATCCAGCGTTGGGTATATGGCAGTCCCAAGTCTGTACCCAAAAGAACTCAACACAGGACTCAAGCGAACACTTGCACCTGAGTGTTTATAGCAGCACTGTTCCCGACAGCCAAAAGGTGAAAACGACATAGACGTCCATCTTGGACGATCAAACTGTGGTGTAAACATACACCGGAATATTATTCAGTCACAGAAAAGGAATGAAGTACTGATGCACGCCACAACGTGGAGGGACCTTCAAAACATTATGCTTAGTGAAAGAAGACAGGTACGAAAAGTCACCTGTCGTAGGATTCCATTTATATGAAATGTCCGGAAGAGGCAAATCCATAGAGACAGAGAGCAGACTGGTGGCTGCCAGGGGCAGGGACGACACATGCTACTGCAGGGTAAGGAAATATTCTGGAACTAGATAGAGCTGGTAGTTGCATAAAAGGGTGAATGTTCTAAATGCCCTTGGACTGTTTGCTTTAAAATGGCTAATTTTATGTTATGTGAATTTCACCTCAATTAAAAAAAAAAAAAGTAGAAAAACAAACGTGCCTCAAGCTTCCTTGCTTATCCTTGCAGGGTGTCTGCTGCTTCCCCGAGGGGAGCTGGGAGGCAAGGTGGGAGTGTGTGCCCGGAACAGAGCCAGGAAGGGGGTCCCCCAGGACAGTCGCAGCCGGGCAGCCCACGCTTCCGCCCTTGCCTCCTGCTGCCATCTCCATTCCTCTGAGCGCTCCCCCAGGCTCTGCGTTCACCAAGGTCCTTCTTCTATACCATCACTCCTACCACGTTTGTTTATATAAAAGTTGTATATTAACCCCTCAGAGAAACAGGGATGATGAAATTCCCCCGCGTGAGGACACATGCAGGGAGGAGCTCTGGGTGGGCTTCCAGGAGGGAAAAATAAAGTGGGGGGCATCCTTTAGCTAATCTCCTTATGGTTCCTGGTGTTTGGTTCGTCTAGGGGGCCAGGGCAGACACAGGGCCACCCCAGGAGCTGCTGTGGTCAGCACTAATTAGGCACATAAAAATGATCTGGAGGATCCTCCAAGGACCCCAGTTCTCCGTGGGAGGCCATTTAGATTCTACGACTGCACCTTTCTGACAAACGCCACCCTTCTCCCTCCTTCGAGAGCCCTTGAGTCCTGGGCCAGTTGCCTGAGTAAGTCTTACCAAAAGGAGCAGTTCAAAACAACCTCCTGATTCAAAGACGTACAGGCTACCTGAAATACCGCTTTCTTACGGGGGGCGGGGGAGGGAGCTGCCTGGCTGACGGGTGTGTGTGAGCCTCAGTGAACACCTGACTCTCCCAGACCAGGGAAACTTCCCTGAAGGGCTTGTGCGCCAGACCCGAGAAAACAAAACCAACAGAAAGGAGAGCCCTGTCGAACCCTGGCCAGACGCTTCCATTCTGGTGGGCACAGGGTGGGTTGGGGGGACGGCCCGTGCTCTGGGGATATCAAGCCTCTGCCCTCCATTATTACATCTGAACCGGCACTGAGGTTGGCTTCGTGGAAAAGGTATTTGAAATGGAAGTTGCAGTAAAGACCAGGTATGGGGAAGAGAGAAGGGCTAGCTATTGAGCCCACCCCCCACCACTACCCCAGTGCCCCACGTATTCTCTTTGTATTCTTTTATTTCAGCGTCACACTGATCCAGGAGCCATCTGATGGGTGTGGATGTTAAGGCCTGGACAGGCCGAGGCCCCGGCACTCTCAAGCTGAGGACTGCCGACCTAGATCCTTGACCCCACACACTTCGTGGAACCAAGATGGCGCTGCAGTGGCCAAGGGTGCGTGCTCCTTTCCCTGCATGGCGCCTGCTCATTCTCCACTCCGTGGGTAACTTCTTCAGAAATTACTTGCTCCGTTGGCCTCCCAGGCTGCCCGGGCCGCGTGCTGCTGTGGCTCTGTTAACTGCAGGCCCACACACATCACGGGCTCCGGATCTGAGACTCTGACCACACGGCCCTGGCTGCTGGGAGTGCATGAGGACGGGGCATACTAGAACAAAGCCGTGCTCATTGGTTCTCATTTCAAAACTACCTGAAAATGAAGATCAGAAAGAAGTAGGTGTGTTTCACAAGATGATGGCTAGATTACAGTGTGCAAGGAGCTTTGCAAAGAAAAAAGGCCTTATTCATTCATTCATTCATTCATAAAAAAAAAAAAAAAATTGGTCAGTGACTTCTCTGTGTCAGTAACTGTGCAGGACATCCAAGGGTGCACTAGCACTAGGAAGACGCAATCTTGAAATCTGTATTTGGGGGGAATAGCATCCCTTCATGCTGCAGGACCCCAGAGCGGGGAAAGGAGACCGCATCTCCAGAGAGAGGGTTTCCCAAAGGCTCCCAAGCACTGGCAGCTGCTAAGTCAGGAGGATGTCAAGGGCCTGAGGGTGGCAGGGGCTCAGAGTAGGGGAGCAGGTAACACGTGGCTGCGGACATTGCTGGAAGAGGCAGTTTTCTCCTATATGGGGGAGGGCACCTTCATATCTGGGAACCATGGGTTTTGCCCACACCCTCCTGACTCTCCACGTGGCAGCCTGGACTGTTTTAAAAATTGAATCCTATCACTACACAAATTCTCTTGCTCAAAAGCCTCAGTTGGCTCCATGTTCTCAATAGACAAAGGCATTTTCTAGACTTTGTACTCCCGAGGGGGGTGGGGCATGGCTCCTCCACGGGGGTGAAAGTTGGTTCTGGGTAGGGAGGAGGAGAAAACCTTTTTACCCCTTTAGCGTGTACCACACAGATATGCATATTGCACTGAAACACATGCAGTACATCGTGGTATTAAATTTTCATGGCTGGGGGCAATTAGGAAAATCATGTCCGAGAAGACTCCTGGTGTGTGTGTGGGGGGGGGCAGTGACAATGAAATGAATGGCTGAGAACCTCACGAGGCCAGCTTTCTCACCCTCAACACTACGGACACTGGGGCCTGGGTCATTCTTGGCAGTGGGGCTGTTTCGTGTGTTGTAGGTTTTTAGCAACACCCCAGCCAAAAATGTTTCCTGCATTGCCAGATGTCCCCTGGGGGGTGAGGGGTACAAAATCAGCCCCATTTGGGAACTCCTGGACTAGATGAGGTCATTCTTGTAAGTGCTCACGAAACGGTAATTGTATCACAGAGATTAACTACATTGGATTTTTTTTTTGGAGGGGAGTGAGGGTGTCTTTTATCCAGAGCAATAAATTCTGAGGGAGCCAAGTAGGTCTAGAGCTGCAAAGCCAAATGGGCAAAGCAAAGGGAGAGCCCTGGCTGTGCCAGCGTTAGAGGCCTGTGCGTGAAGGTATCATCACTACAGTGAGTGCGGAGGGGCTTAGGGAGCTGCGCCAGAGTGCCGGGAAACGTCCATCTTTCCTTGTGTCGGGAGAGGCCTCATTAAATTTCGTGACTGCACTGGTGGAATTTGACTTGCAACTGCGAATTTCAAGGCCTCCCCGGGCCTCTCGTGGACGGGAAGTCAGGGTAATAAATGGCCTCTGCTACCTGGGCTGGGTTGCAGGCCTTGGGAGGTTACGCCCTCAATGTCCCGCTCCAAAGGGTGGAGAGCTGGGAGTGCCAACACCGGAGCCCGAGCGCGGGTTTCACGGTTTGGCCGGGTGGGAGCTGCCAACAGCATCAGCTATATACAGGCTGAGCGACTTCCATAGGGTAACGCTGCCTGCGAGTCAGGAATGTTAGGCTTCTGCTTCATCAGAAGCAAAATAAACAAAACGGAAATAATTCCTTGTGCAGCACATGGTACTTCTAAAAACTGATACACGGTTGATAATCGGAAGCAAGATGGATTCATCACATGCTGCACTTGGACCCGGTTCTGGAGAACGAAGCTTCATCTCCCTGAAACATTGAAGTCTGAGCGATTTCTCCTTTGCTAAGACTCTGGAAAGCTCGTGCGGTATGAGGCATGTGTTAGAGGGGAACCCACGTGCTGTTCAATTAAGATGCTTATTGATGTGACACATAAAACTCTCCTATTTTATTATCTGGACTGGGAGGTGGTTATTTATTTAACTGCTTGGCTTCCACGCTTCTGGGGGTTCCTTCGAGATGGTTTTTCTCTAACAGGAAACCAAAAGAACGGGTCTTCTGATGAGTTTGTTTTCCTTCTCCCCCTTCTTCCTATACTCTAGTATTAAGGAGGTGGACTGGGCCTGCTATTCGCCGCACCTTCAGGCCCAGAGGTGGGGAGAGAGCACTTTTTGAATGCAAGATGCTTTTGGAAAGGTGAGAGATTTTAGAAGATCATTTTAAACATTCGACATAACTATTTATGTGAGTTTTGCCTTGCCAGGGAAAAGAACACAAACCAACAATACGGTTATCTTGAAATAATCCTCGGATTGGTAACGTTACATGAAATAGAGAAGCTGACGGGAAAATAAAAAATCTACGCATAAATATTTTTCCCTAGCTGGAAACGGAAATTACCTAGTTCTGTTTTACCAGTGGAAGTGGGGGCTCTCCGCTCAAAACCCTGGTGTTTCTGGTGCTCCCACCTTCTCGCCCCTGCTCCCTGCTTGGCATGGGGATTTGTGTTGGAAGACACCCAGACGTACTTTCATTTACTTTTTCCTCAGGGACAGATTTCTCAATCAAACTTGGGACTTGAACGTTCATTTGCTAAGACAGTGCTTTGGGAAACAAAACAAAGCAAAACAAGGCAAGGCAAACAGTAACAAAACCCTAAAGTTTGTTCTCACGCAATTTGGGAGACTGAGAGAAAGAAAAACGCCCCCTCCAAAAAAAAAAAAAAAAGAGAGGGCGGTGGGGGGAGTCTTTCAATTCATCAGACATATTGTTACAGATGTTTGAGGAAATCAGCAGATACTTTAAAAATGTACAAAAGTTCATTTTTGGTTAATTATTTAGTAACTCTGTTTTGTGTTGTTAAAGAAAAAAAAGTGGAGATCATTCTAGAAAAATTCTATTTTTCTTGCCTTTATCACCTTCCCAGTCTACCCAGCTGCTTCCACCAGGGAACGTAAGTACCCAAACGCCAACATGACAGCCCGACTTTTGCAAAGCGGCTTAATTACTCATTACGAGATTCCATCAACACAAGCTCCAGTCTGTGGTTTTGTAATAAGGGCCGTTATCTTTCCTTGGATTTTCACTCCTTCATAAAGGGGGATGTGGCAGAGATTTCCGCAGCCCCACTTTATATGGGAAGGGAATGAGAGGATTTTAATGCATGAATTTGATGTCATTAACAATGCTGACAGCTGTTTAATCCCAGTGGAAACAACAGCTGAGTCTCAACTGCAGGAAAAATAATTAACTCTTCAGTGCGTTCCTCGGAAGGGATCGTATGAATCAATTACGTGTCTCATGCCTTACCTGCAGTTTTTGTCAATTACTCAGCCGTTCGGTTGGGAGGCTCTGGCACTAATAAAATGACAGGAGGCCCTTGCAAGCGCAGAGACTTGTTAAGTTCAGAGAACAGATTTATTAAATGGGCCTGTTCTAAGTTTGCCATTAATTAAAATTAAGAACCATTTTTTATGTTTCCACTGAATCACAGAACATAATGAACTAAAGTAAAAGGAAATAATAAAGTAGGAGCCCTGGGTGACCCAGTGTCGGGGAGGAGAAGGTGGCTGAGCTGGAAGGGGAAGAAACAGGCTCTGCGGCCGAAACTGAAGCCCAGGTGGGATGTGCAGTGCCCGTGCGACTTTATGACATGTGCCATTTAATTTAAATGGAACATTTAGACACCTGCCAATGACGATAAATTTGCTACTTTTTCACCCTTCCTCCCCCAGAGATGATCAACCTCTCTCTTCTAGGCTTCAGGTTCTTTTTTTTTTTTTTTTTCACCCCCGCTTGCTGACATCCTTCCGGTGACTATTTCTACTGCTTCTAATTTGTAAAATATTACGGATATAAATAATGTCTGATTAAGATCCTGCTTTGAAATATGTGGCGCTCACTTAACGGTTCCCATTTAATAAAGCACTCCTGGATCCTTTCCATTCATTTATAATGCGAGACTTTGAGCAGATGTCTTAAGTATTCAATGTTACAAACAGCAACATTACATGAATTTAAATTTGGCTCTTTGTCTGAACGCCCCTTCAAGCATGGCAGCTGATGTCCAGGGAGTCCTGTTTCATCTGGAAACGATGCAGCTCTGCCACCGGCCCCGAGCTCCCCCTTTTCTGGTACATGGAGAACAACCTGCTCTCTCCCAAGAGGTCTGGGGCTGCTGGGTGTAGGGGGAGACCTTCCTTCTCATCAGTTTGACAAAGTGACAGGTGGAGGGAGAAGGTCCTGCATCAACAGCAGGTGGACAAACTCCTAGCCTGGCCTGGGAAGAACTGTAATGCTCTTTGAGTGCGTGCTTGCCATTCCTGGTGGAACTTCAGGAACAGTCTAAATGTCCCCACTATTACCCCAATTTTACTGATGAGGACACTGAGGTCAAGAGAAGAGAAATGCACTAGTTCTCTTTTGTTAATCTTCTACCTGATTGGAATTTAATGCATGTGTGTGTAAAATCTTCAAGTAAGGTTTGAAACCCAACATTATAAGACTAGGATACCAAAGATATAGCTTAATGCTTGAATTTGGGGAAAAAAAAAATCCTAGGGGATATAGGAGCTAAACCAACTATAGTTTTTCCCATCCAGCACACTGGTCCTTCCTTTTTCTTCTATTTTTCTGGAAAGCATACTTTACTCCATCTGATTCTGTGGGTCAGCTGGAGCGTTCTACTCCCTTTCTACACATCACCTTGGTCAGCTAATTAAATAACCTGTCTCTTGACCACAGTGATGGGATCAGAGATAAATCATGTGATCTAAACAGGGCTAGAATCTTCCCTGAGATGCATATATTCTGGGAGCAAGGTCGCCTTCTGCTGATATTAATATTGCAAGAGAAGGGCTCTGGTCTCTCCAGCAGCCATCTCTCCCACCAGGTAGAAGAATGCTGTAGAAGTGAGCTACACAGAGACCACCCTAGCCAAAGGATGGAAAGAGACAAATAATCTGATTACATGTTGGAGCCATGGATCTCGCCTTGCCTGAAGTTGTAACACCAACCGACATATCTCTTTTGTCATAAGCTAGGTTTAATGGACACCAAGAATTATGGCTAATAGGGAAGCACTGCTCCATGAGAGTTCTAGATATGGCATATCATATACTATCTTTCTAAACTGTGACCCCAAGTTAATTCTCAGCAATTTTTTCAGGATTCTGGCATCTTACCATGTTCTTTCTTAGCTCTATGACATTCCTCATGCTGTTCCTTCTACCTTGAATGTCTTACTCACCCACTTTCATATTTGGAGATGTGAAAGTTATCATTCAAGATCTAGCTCAAACATAAGCTCTTGGTCGAAATCTCTCCTGGATTCAGTAGATAGTACCGGATTTCCCCCAAATAAGCCGTGAGCTATTTAGAGTAGGAGTCATGGCTCATTCATTGCATGTTCTCAACCACAAGTACCATGTGTTTGCTGGGCGTGAGGGCATTGTAACCAATATATTGAAAAATCACAGTGAACTGGAAAACTCTGTCCTTAGGAGGTTCACTCTGTATAGGGTGGAGACAGAGAATCAAATAAAAGTATTATAGTGCAGGGAAGAATCTGATTATATAATTGAGTTAACTTGGTGACATCGTTACCAAAAGAGCTAATGGCTTCTCAGGGGGCAGTGACAGAAGTCGGATGCTTGGGGTGAAGGTGGCAGGCCAGTACTACCGTGTGCTGTTCAGGCCACACATGGGTTTCTGTCCCACTCCAGACTTATATGGGTACATCTGGGGAACTCGAGCCTCAGACTGATTGAATTACATCACAGCTTTCATACTATTTTTAACAGCTTTACTGAGATATAGATTGTATATCATACAATCCACCCACTTAAATGTAAAACTGTTTTCAGTATATTCACAGAGTGGCACAATGTTCCATTTTAGCACATTTTCATTATCCCCAAAGGAATCCTACCCCCTTAGCTGTGATTCCCCCAATCCCTCCAAGCCCTCTTTAGCCCTGGGCAACCACTAGTCTACTTTCAGTCTCTATAGATTTGCCTCTTCTGGACAATTCATATAGATGGAATCATAGGGCCCTTTTTGTCTGGCATCTTTCACCTAGTATAATGTTTTCAACGTACTGTCTTGTTGTTGTTATTAAAGCAACAGGAAGCCCTTTTGTTGTGAATAGTCTCTTAGGTGTAATACAATGGAAGATAAATAAAACAAGAATGACTCTGGTTGAAAGAACAGGATGGAAGCCCTGAGTTTTACTTTCTTGACTTTGTCTCCTGAAGTATCTAAGGACAAGGGCCACTGGGACAGGGTAGTTGGACACTCACCAGGTCCCAGGCAGTCCATCTGGACACTGAGTTCCATTTCCTTGCACTTTTTTGAAAGCAGAAGAAGCTGTGCTATTTCAAATCTTTCTTTCTTTCTTTTTTTTTTTTTTTTTTTTTTTTTTTTTAATTTTAAGAAACTGCCTTCTCCAGGAAGGGGTATTATGTGACAAACATTCCAAGTCCCTTCTTATGGTAATACTGCACTTTGCAAATGGCTCGGATCCAATCCAATTGAACATAATAAAATGAAACAATCTGTGCTATCTCCAATAGCTTTAATCTTTACCATGCTAATGATTCCTAAAACCAATGAGCATGGTTTAAAAAAAAAAAAAAGAAAAAGAAAGAAGAAAAAGAAGAAAGAAAAGACACATTCTGCTCTCCTGTTATCAGCCTTATTGGCAGCTGGGGCTGGTGCTTATTGTCTCCATCAACAGGGTCCTTGGGAAAAGCTCACCCTACTGCTATGAGGTCAGGGTTTACACGTGAAATGAACTGGTCACAGCCATCATACTGTCCCTCTGCTCATGATGGTTAACAGCGAAACACAACTGGATCCATATTAAGACTGCTGCCCCATTTTGCAATGTTGGCGAGAACTCGGCAGGGGATGGCTTGGTTACCACCAGAACCTGGCGTCTTTGCCAATTAGCAATGGCATTTTCTGTCCAGCCACACTGAATGCCCAGGGTGTAGAGCCCTGTCTGGGGTTGGCAGCCTTGGTCCCCTTAAAGAGTCTGTGTGGGTAGGATCATGGGGTATAGTTTCCAGATAGTCTGGAAATAACCCATTCATTCATTCACTCACCATGCACTCATCTACACGAACAGACCATCTCCTACAGGCCATGCACTATGCCGGGAGTTGGAAATGAGGGGATGAGTAAGACCCATTCCTTGCTCTTAGGGAACTCACAAGAAAGGGAGATTAAACACACACACACACACACACACACACACACACACACACTCTTATGATACACTGGGGTAAGTGCTAAATGATATGTAAGAACAGAAGACTAGGGGGCAGGGGGAAGTAGGTTGTAAGAAGGCTGCTACCTCCCCCTCCTTGCCCTGCTGCCACGGCTATGTCCCAGGATGCAGCAATAGGGCCTGTTCATGTGAACCCACTCCCAGACTGCCCCCTCCCCGCTTCTCTAGACCCCCCCAAATTCAGCGCTCTGTGCCACTGCCCACGGCAGCCTGAGGCATCTCAGGACGGTCACAGTGACTCTTCATCCAATCCTGGGGTGGGGGGATGTGGGGACCTGACACCCACCTGAACCTCAAGAGTCAAATCTGCTTAGTTCTGGTCTTGCCCCTTCCTGTGACCAAGTGACCTCAAAAGCACAGGTGGCCAGGAGTGGTTCACTTCCTAATTGTTCGGGGATGGATTCACCTGCTTGGAACATATTTTGGAGCATAAGTTTGCCTTTCTTCTTTCAAATACCATTCAGTATTGACGAGCTTCTCAGAGAGGCAGCTAACCTTGGGAAAACAGGCTGAAACCCACATGGTATATCTTAGGGGCTGGTGTGTAACTATGGGGAAAGTTCTAGAGGGGGAGAAATGGAAACAATAGATCAAGGGGAGACTTTGGATGAGTTTTGCGTATTCCACAGATCTTTCCCCCATTAAGGCAGTAATGGTAGTTAATAATAAAAGTCACAGATCATATTTACTAAGCCCTGACTATGTGCCAGACACATTCTACGTGCTTTACATATATTCTCATTCAATCCCCGCAACACCTCTATGAAGTAGGTATTATTATTTTTTCTATATCACACATTTGGAAACCAAGGCACAGAATCGTTCAGTAATTTCCCAAAAGTAGAATAGGTAGAGTACGTGAGATTTGAACCCAAAACATCATTTCCAATGACATTGACATGTCATTAAAATAATTGTGCAATATATTTAAGCCCCTTAAAAAAGTGTACACTCTTTGACTCAGTAATCCCACTTCTGGAAATCTAATCTTAGGAAACACTCGAATATTATATATTATATTTATTAATTCAAAATGCTCACATGTTACTTTTTAGCCTTATTTATAATAAGTAAAGTCTGGAAGCTATCTACATTTTCAATATTAGAGGAATGGTTCAATAAACTACAGTAATAGCCAATAAATGGAATTTATAGCCATCATTAAAAATGATATTCATGAAGAGTCAATAATATCCTGGAACTGTGTTGTAAAGTTAAGGCAAAATGCAGAACTGAACCTTCTCTTGGTATGATCAAATTATGTTTGGATGCCGGGGTGGGGGGTGTACAGTGAAAGAAAGAAACATTTTCCATTTGGTTCCATCCAAAGCAACTATCAGGAAACAATTTGTTTCTGGCATATCTACTATATCCTCTTAACCCAGTGCCTCGAGAAAACTCAACCTGGTACTTTTTTTTTTTTTTTCTGAGATATTTCACGTGGAAAAATAAATTATATCAGTGAGTTTAATATCTCAGTTGGATAGGTAAAGCTAGGTTCTTTAGCTCACAGAAAAGAAAAGAAACCAAGCAAAAAAAAAGCTTTGAATTCTCAGACCTGTTCATGCAGTATATCCGGAATTGATGAGGCACAGAGATATCACCTGAAGATAACTTTTTTCCACTTGTTCTTAGGCTCAGAACCAAATCACAGCACCTCCTTCCTCCAGCTGTACTTTGGAGCAAATTGAGTCCAAATTAGATCACCTTTTTCGTCCAATTGTATAAACCACGGCAACACCGTTTGGGAAAATCTAATAGTCTTAATCTAAGACCTGCTTCTGTGCCCACAATAGAATCAAACAAATAATCAATAAGCCTCTACATACTATAACATCATTGAGTGAAGAGATAGAGAAGAGCAGAGTTTGTGTTTGCAGAGTACTGCTTAAATGGAATCAAATCACAATTCAGCAAGGACACAACAAAGAACAGCACCAACAATACTAGGCAGAGTAACACAGTTTGCTCTATAGACTTTAACAGTTCCAGAATCTTCCACTGGAAACCATGAGATTGTGAATCTGAATGAGGCAGGTATTTTCCTAGACGTTTACAAGTGTCATTCGATCATCAATAATAACTCTGTGGCATTGTTACTATCGCTCCCATTTTACTGTTGGGTAAATTTCAGGCTCAAACAGGTTAGTTCACTTGCCCAAAATCGCACAACTGGTAAGTGGCAGAGGTGGGCACTGAATCCAAGCTTTTTAACTCAAATTAACGTGAATCACACGCTGGCAAACTGGCTCTGGAGTTCAGCCCCAGTCCAGGATTGATCTGCTTTCTCTGTAAACGTAGGCAAATCAATAGTGTCTTCAAGGCTCAGTTTCCGTTATCTCAAAATGGAAGTAAAAATATATGTACACATGTCAAGTGCTTAGTGCAATGTCTGGTACAAAATTCATACTCAATAAATGCTGGCTCTTAATAGTTTTATCATCACATCACTCTAATTATTAAAAAAAAAAAAAAAGTGTACCCTCAACAAAACTGTACACAAATACCAAACTCTAGTTCAATAATGCAATAATGAAACACCTCCTTAAGTGTTTAAGAAAGAAGTGACTTATGTCTCCAAGTTATTTGGAAATGAATCAGGAAATAAGATAGACTGATGAATGGATGGAGGGATGGATGGTTAGAGGGATGGATAAATGGATAAGATGTAAGGAGAGAGACATTAATTGTCAAATCTAGGTAGCACATAAATGTTAAACATGTTTGACTTTTTCATAATAATAAAATGCTGGATGGACGGCATACTACACAGCAGTAGAGAAGAATGAAATAACGTGGATGAATCACACAACACAATGAGGAGCAAAAGCAGCCAGACGCTAATGAGTACATGCTGGATGATTCCCTATATATAAAACTCAAGAAATCACAACAGTTGTTCGCTCTTGAGAGTGATGGGATTTATTGAATAGAAATGGGTATAGGTGAGCCTTCTGGGATGTTGAAAATGTTCTCTACTTTGATTTGGGTGGTGTTTACACGGATGTGTAAATACATTACATCGGTGTATAAATTCTTTGAACTGTCTCTAATATGTGTGCACCTTACCGTATATATGGTACACCTCCAGTTACATTCTGATTCAAGCAGCTCACATTTTCTGAATGCCCTCCTCTCCCCGTGGCTGGCATTCTTTCTAGGCACTTTCTGATGCATTCACTTGGAAAACCATTTCAGAGAATTGTCTGACAGAATACATTATTTAAGCCTTTAAATGCGATGTGAAGCAATCTCACTTTCTTGGAAAATGACTGTCATCCCCGAGAGTAAACTTGGCCTACAAGGAAATCACGGATGTGTGAAACTCCTCGGATACCTAGTAGCCCTTGTCCAGCACCCTTGGGCCTTGTCTTCTCTCCTTCACAAACAGATTATTTCCAGAAAAGAAAAATCATACCCCACTGACCCTAAATTCCTGTGCTCTGGCACGAGATTCGGCCATCAGGAAGGAGTATGGAGTGGCCACGTCCAAATCATACCACATAGAGAGTCACCTAGAGAGTGAAATCCTGGTCAAGGGGTTGCTCTCCCTCTCTCTTCTGGGAAACATTCCAGTTCGGAAGACAAACCTCTCATTCGCATTCACCCCAGTATAATCCCTTTCCAAAGCTTCCCTTTGGACTGGCCCACTGGATCAAATGTAGAAGGCACCCCTGGGCTTCTTCAGGATTATCCCAAAAGGGATGTCCCAATGGGAAACAGGACAGCTGTCACTAGCAATAGACCTGGACACAAATTCTCCCCCAAATCCCTTCCAAATTGCCTTTGAAACAAATTTGAAAGCAGCACCTTCCAAATGCAGACAAAATGGAACTACACAATGATTTCTGCAAAATCAGTAAAACAGAATATAGTGTAGGAATAGAGACGATTTAGGATCTAGAAAGGCAAGACTACCCACACTATGATAACCTGGGGTGCTTGTTTAAAAAACACAGATCCCCAAGGTTCTCTCTAAAACTACTGAATCAGAAAATCTGGGAATGACACCCCCAAATATTCTTATTTTAACAAGCTCATACTGGGGATTCCCTTGCATGTGCAAATTTGAGGATCAGGGCTTCTTTGTAAAGATTTCCTTAAGGGGAACAGGACTGTTCATTCAACCCTTTACTCGCCTATGTAATCATCCATCCATTCACCCATCCATCTATCTATCCATCCATCCACCCACCCATCCATCATCCATCCACCCATCCATCCATCCATCCACTCATCACCATCCACCTACCCATGCATGCATCCATCCGTCTTATAACTCCATAGCTACAGAGCATTTTCTGTGTGCCATGCCACAGACTGCACCTTCCTTGATGGTCAAAAACAAAATTTCCTTATACCAGTGAGTTTTACAGAGAACATACCAATTTAGCCACATTTAACTATATGATCATCAGTCTAATCATATAATCATCATTGCCAAAAAAACACTTATAATGATAATGTCCCCCTTTTCCTCACCAACCTATATAAACCTATTTTCAGATGTCACCCATCCCGTATGAAACAATGCCTGGATTTTGGGAGAGTATGATCTGGAACAAACCATTTTGGCTTGAGTCTCTTTTTCAAGGGAACTTGTACCTTCAGCGAAGAACACAGCGAAGTCTCATGGGTCTGCAGGTCGGCAAGCGCCGATCTATGGAGCTGATTACTTTCTGAGATGTCCAATTACAAGTGAGTAATTTCCTTCCCCCAAAGATACTGTGTGGAGAATATGCTACAGATTCTTCTGTTACGAGGAAGTTAGAGGATTTGGATACCAAAGCAAACCCATAGGTTCTGAAGTTCTGTACCTTTAACGTAAAGTCTTTAAAAACATCTGTGTGTGTGTGTGTGAGAGAGAGAGAGATATGACAACCGAAGCAGAGATTCAATAAAAGATTATGCCAATTTAAAAATAAATAAAGCAACTAAATTGAAAAGAATTCCCAAAGCTAGATACGCTCCTTTTAGATTAACTGCTGTATACCTCTGTCATAGATCCATACAACCCAGTGGCTGATGACATAGGAATTATTATGATTGCTGCATTGTATTGAGCTTCTTTATCTAGCTCCCTGTCCCCTCCAGATTGTAAGATCTCAGAAGGCAAAGACCATTTTTCTCTTTCTTCCTACTGGATCTGTTCCATGCCTGACAGTGCCTGACTCAATAAATATCTGCTAAGTCATGGATGTATGTCCTTCCCTGGTAAGAATGTGACAAAATGAGACATCATTGCAATTCTCAATGGCTTCAACCTCAACCAAGTGAATGATTTCCACTGGGTAAGAGTCTCCTTTCGTATTAAGTAGTGAGGTTGCTAGAGAATAAGCCTCCGTGACTGAAGAATGAGTAACATCAGCCAGGCACTCACCCACAAACACTGATTTGTTGTTGAACGTACCCAAGGCAAGCACTACGCAAGAAGATAGGAAGCTCCATTTCTATCATTTTCTGTCATTCCTAATCAGAAGTAAGGGTGTCTTTGACCTGTGACCCTAATTATGGCAAGTTTTGGGGGTCAAACATTACAAGTCAGGTATTAGCAATTCTCTATACCAAAACATGGGTAGCTGGGGTTAGTCCTGCTGCCTGAGTCTCGTCTCTCTTGTGCAATCAACAACATATTGCCTTTCTCCTCACCCTTATAACACATGACCCACCAGTGGCCCATTAAACTAGTCTGGCCCACCCACACACCATATACCCACTAACCAAAAGCACAGACACTATTGGTATCTACTTTAATCATCCAGGAAGATTTCCCCTCACATATATCCTTTATTCCTACCTTAGTTGTAAATTAGAATCACCTAGGGAGCTTTTAAAAATCCTGATGCCCATGCTAGAACCTAATCCAGTCAAATCAGGCTCCCTAGAGGAAGAACCCAGGCATTAGGATCTTTCTTACAGCACCCGAGATGATTCCAATAGGGTTGAGAACCACTGATGGAGCACGTCTTTACCCTCACTTTTCTCAGATTCATCAATTTGTGACTCTTGCCTAGCTAGGATTCCAGGATTCATGTCATATTTATATGAGGTCTCCTCAATATCCCGGACTTCCACTTCATTCTGCAGACTTTGACAAGTTCTTTGATTTTCCAAAGCCTTCATATTACACTGAGATTTAGCACTGATGGTTCTGATATCCTAGAGGTGGGTAGGTAGATAAATGGATGGATGGATGGACGGATGGATGGATGGACAGAAGGCAGTACAGATGGATGGACGGGTGGATAGATAGATGAAAGGATGGATGGATGCGCAGGTGTGCCACTGATATTTTACTTTTATACTACACAAAGAAGTAGCTAATGGCAAGTTCTAATAAAAAATTCTAATTGGAAGATGGCATTATTGATCTCAAGACAAAGTGAGTAGACAGCATTTTTTAAATATTGGATTATTTAGATAGTTAGTGTCTTACTATCATAGAACTCCCTCTTTATGCTATTGAGAAAACTAAGGCCTAGAAAATGACTTGTTCAAAGTCTTGAACTCAGAACTCTTGTCTCCCAGTCCACGTTATTCTTTTGAATGAAAGGAGGAGTTTTTAAACTGCACAACTCTCTTACCCTTTACCCCCTGCCCAAGCATGACCTGTTTTCTGATCAAATTCTCCAAAGCGGCATCAATGAGCTGGTATTTTCCATCAAGCTACTTGGATTCCAAGGACACCCGCAAAACTATTTATGCTATTATATTTGGGCTGTTTGAGACAAAACTAGCAAGTCCTTGGCTGTACCACCTGTGCTGTGAAGATTGACGCCCCTTTGTAATGCGAGAGGTACATCGCTATAAGAAATACAGTTCAGGTTACTTTGGAAAGTACAAGGTACCATAACTTTCCAAATTGGCAAAAACTACCTGCTATGGATTGTAGTAAAGTGTGTTTTTAAATTATTTCAGATCCATAAAACCTCTCCATAGAGAGTGCTTTGAAACTGCAAATTAAATATAGAACATCTATGAACTGTATCCATTTTTACAGTAAGTATATATTTCCATGGGGGTTTGTACCATCTTTTTTGTCTAGTTACACTAGTTAATAATGCAGTGAATTTGCAGTAATAGAGTAAATGTTATTTTGATGACACTATTTGATTAAATTAAAGATGACATTAAAAGGACCATTTCAATAAAGAACTGAAATATCCAGAAGTAACCGGGGCTGAGTGTTTAAGTCAGCGAGTCTGGCGGTCTTAAAAGGACCAAATGGAATTTCCTTCACTGTGTGAATGATGAGCAAGTTAAGGAACAATAGGACCAAATAATATATGGGAGAATATGAAGGCTCTGATTCCGAGACCCAGGCAATTTTAGTTATTTGAGGCAGGTATGCTACTTGCAAGAAAACAGCTCCTGTGGCCTTGGGTAAACGCAGAAATGCATTAAGTAAAACGAAAGCGAGAGCGCACTGAGATTTGCAGCAAAATGTGCTGATGTGGTGACAGTGAATTGAGTTGTCACACAAACAAAAGAAAGGGAAGGAGTGGGATCGGCCATGCTGCCCCCCGCCCCCCATCTTCTCTGCAAATTCACAAATGCACGAGTGGGCTGTCCACACCCGTGCAGGGAAATCTTTGAGATTAAAAAGGGAGAAGAGAGTCCTAATTATTTCCTTCAGGCCTCTGTTCACATGGTGCTTGCCAAATAAAAGTTCTTTTCCTGAGTGAGAGGTTCACGTACATAAATCAAGCGACTGTTTGAAAATCCCGTGACTTAAGTTCTTAGAGATAGAATCTATCTGAAGAGACGGCTCTCGGCAACGTGACTGAGTTATGAATCAAGGGGTTTCACCAGAAAGAAGATCCAAGATTAAAGGTGCGCAGTGGCTGAGGCCCCCAGTTCCCACAGAAACACGTGCTCTGGAGTCTCGGCCCCAAAGACAGGTGACATCTCTATCTCCGCAGTGGGCCACTGACTGTTGACAAGTCCAAGCTCGAAGCACTCACATTGATGACTGTTTTTACGACTGCAGAGGGATAGAAAGGAAGGAAGGAAGGAATGAGGGAGGGAAGGAAGGAAGGAATAGGAAAAAAAAAAAAATACCTCGGCTCCGGCAAATAGAATTCTTCCTTGTGATCTCAAAAGAACACCATCAGATGCTAAGTTTTTCTCAGATAATTCATCTGGTCGTCATGCATGTCAGTAGCTCAACACAATTATTTATTTCCTTACAGAAAGGGATGATGGTATGGTTTGTTACTAAAGTCATGTGCCCCCGTGTCAGTAAATATTTCCTCTTAAAGTGCAAATACCTCAGAATGCAACTATTCGTGGTATATTTGACTTTCTGAGTATACACCTAGAGTGTTTATTATCTTCCCAGCAGTGAATCACTTAGAGACAAAGGATGACATAAAACGTCACTTGAGACGAGTCTATTAAGTAAAGCACACGATAACATACGTTATGATGCTGAGATCTTTAAGACCGAATAGAATCCTCAAGCTGCTGGCAGATTTGTTCTTGTCGAAGATACCCACATACTTGGAAAGACCGCAATTACTCAGACATGATGGCAAATCTTCTTTAGGAAACATCCTACTTCTCAGAATTTTGAGTGGCTCAAACTTACATGTTTGAGATATGCCCCTTGACAGTTTCTGAGCCCACCTGCCCAGACCCCAGCTGACTGTCCTCTTTCTCCCTAGAGATCTGCAGCAATGCTTAGGAGAGCTTAAATTCCGTGTTTGTGGCACACTTTCAAAACTCAAAAACTCAAAAAGAATTTCTGATGCATTCCCAAAACACACACACATGAAAACCGGATTTTTAAGGCAGTGAAACTACTCTGAATGATACCACAATCATGGGTTCATGTCATGATCCATTTGTCCAAACCCCAGAATGAACAATGCCAAGAGTGAGCCCTAATACAAAGTATGGTGACAATGGTGTGACAATTGGGTGACAATGATGTTTCAGGGTAGATTCTTCGATTGTAACAAATGAACCTACTTTGGTGGGGGATGTGGATGGTGGGGAGCCTGGGCATGTGTGGGGCGAGGAGATATGGGAACTTTCCATACTTTCTTCTCAATTTGGTAGTGAACCAAAAACTGCTCTAAAAAGCAAACCCCATTTAAAAAAAAAAGTGAAAACAGCTTTAATAAAAAGGATATTTGAAAAATATGGTGGTAGAAATGTTCAGTTATTATCTTAACTTCAGCCCAGCGTCCTTATTTGAGGAGAATCTTTTACTGCCCTTGTCGGAATCTGTACTCACGTGTTCCAGTAAAAACAAAACAAAATCTCTCTGAGACCCTAGAACTTGTAACTCTCCCTCATCTTGAGTTTGCCCCGAGGGTCACAGCACCGCCCTGACCAATTTCACTGACACTGTGTGTGGAGGAAACATCTCTTTTAGATCGTGAGGGACATTTGGTGGCTCATTCTTGAAAATGAGCTGAACATCATCGGAGACCACCTCTCGGGCTCATCAGAACCAGCCCAGGTCTGTGACACCTACAGTCACTCCTCCTGACCCTGATGTGAAGTCTCCCCTCTTCCATGGGGCAAATCCTATACAGCTCTCGACAGTCATCTCCTCTCTGCAGGGTTCCCAGATCAAGAAGGAACAAACTGAGTATCTGCGTTCCCGCGGTGCTTTATGTCATTGGTATCATCGTCCCCAGCCCCACCCCCATCTCCCCCGGTAAGAGACATTTGTTTATGTGCCTCTGCCCCTGTACTAAGAGGTCCTTGAGGCCAGGGTGTGTATCTTAATTGTTCTTATTTGTGTGTCTATTTCTGGTTCCTGGCATGGGTTTGGCATGTCGCTGATGCTCACAAGTACAGAAGGGTAATTGGACATTTGGGCAGCTACATTATTTCTAGTAAGCCACTAGGATATCATTACAGATTTTCAATAAAATATAAAAATTCCACCATTCATCTAACTATGCTTCATTTATCCATCTATCCAACCACTCATCTGTACATGTGTTCATCCATCCATCCATCCATCCATGTAACTGTCCATTCATCATCCATCCATCCATCCACCCATCCATCCATCCATCCATCCACTGAAAAAATGTGCAATAATACCTACTCTGCCATGCCTTTTTATGGGCGATAAAGAAGAGATGTCTAGAAAAAGAATAAGATAAAGTCCTTGCCTTGACATATGGTGCTGCTGAATCGGAGAAATAATACATGAAAGCAAGGACCATATCTTGTCCATCTTTTTGTCTCCTGCAGTGTCTTGCACAGAGACTTTATTCAATAGCACTCAATAAGTGACTGGTGAATTAACGCATGAAAACAAACACAATACAGGACAGTAAGTGAAAAGTGTTAAATAAATGCAACAGACAAAAGGCTACAGAAGAGTGGAGGGTGGGTTGATCACATCCAGCTGGGCACCTCAGAGAAGGTGGAATATGAGCTGGGACAGAAGGGCTGGCTCAGATTTGGAACAGGGTGATAAGAGCAAGGCATTCCAGAAAATCTTTACCCATGCATGCGTGCTCTCTCTCCTGTCACGGCCCATCACAATGCTTGGCACAGAGGAAGACCTCAATATGTGTTTTCGTTTTGAAGTGAGGCACCTGCCAGGCTGAGCTGGACATTAGGCAAAAGTGAAGGGGACAAAGTTTCTGCCCTCGGAGAGTCTCCTGAGGCAATACAGGAAGCTAGTGTAAACTGGGGGGAGGAAGATGGTAGTGTGTACCATCAAACAGCAGTTTAAACTGCACAGAGTACAGTGGAAGTCCTAAAGGGACTGTTGATGAATAGGTTTCTAATTTGACTAAGTTGGAATCTTGTGTTTGCAATTAGCAGCATCCATTTGCATACAATTAGTGTGCAAAGCCCTTAAAAAGAGTTTGTTCTCTAAAGCAGGTTAAATATGCACACACACCCCATTGCAATTGTGCGTGCAGTAGTGATTTGTTGCACGGATTTATTATTCTGTGTAGACTAAAGATGGACTTCAGCCCAGCTGAGGTCCGAAGGACAACACTTACATTTTATTTGGCCTGTCTGTCCAGAACAAGGGCTGGGTTTCCCAAGGGCTCGAACTTGGGAGGTCTGAGTGTCAGGATCGCCCTAGTGAACGGTTACTCGGCATACGGTCAGTTTCCCCAAAACCAGCACCACCACAACTACTACTGGAAGAAAAAAAAAAGGCCCAAGAAAACAAAGCAAAAACACTGAAATGAGTGATTTGTCATGAACATTTGCGGGCCTTTACTGGCCCATGCATCCATGATCCAGGTTCAGCTTTCCCTTTGGTTCCTGCTTCCCTCTGCAATGCCAGAATTATTCTGGAAGCCCAAAAAAAGTCCCTTAGAAACACAACCTAATTCACTCGCTCATCCATAAATATTTATCGACTGCTGAGCCCTGGTTCGGGCACAAGGGAGACACCGGTGAAGCAAAACAGACACCTGACCTAAGGAGCTTACAGTCTGGTGGGGAAAATAGGAATCGATAAATGAACAAAAATATATGCAAAATCACAGCATTGCTCTCAAGAGGAAATGTGTGGACCTATGAAAACTTATAGGAGGTTTAATGCAGTCCAGGAAGGATTCCCAGAGGGAGTGACAATTAAGGTGAAATACACAAAATGAGAAGAGGAAAACAAGGGGAGAAACCAGCATGCATAAAGGCCCTGTGGCAGGAGGCAGTGGGTGAAGTTCCAGAAACTGGGAGAAAGTCAGTGTAGTAGGGCAGAGAATTAAGGAGAGAACCATGAGCAATGAGACTAAGGAGGGAGGGAGGGGGTGGGGGGGAATGGATTGTGGGTTATGTTTGGGGGTCTGTCTTTATCCCAAGAGCAATAGAATATCATTGGTGTGATATAATTAGCGGTGGGAGGAGGAGGAATGGCATACTCAGATCTGAGTTTCGAGAAGATCACTATGGCTGTAGTTTGAAAACCATCTCCCATCTCCCCACTGGCTTCAACTGTGCCCCGTCTCCTTCCATAGCAAGAATGCTGCTACCTACCCTTGGCAAATTTAGGCCAGGGACCGCCTCTTGTCCTGTCAGACCTTCCCTGCCATCTGCAATCCTGGCTGGGTCCCATCATGACTCCGTGTATGCCTCTCTCTCCACCCGCTTCCATGCGCCCATGGTGCCCCTATCCTCTGACTTCCTAGTACGAGAAACAAGAGTCTCCCAGATGCAAGAGTCTCCAATTCTACTGGGGATGAGTGCAGAGCAAGATCAACATCAAGTAAGAGTCACTGTCTCTAGGAATGGGTATCGCGGTAGCACCACAGCTGCTGTAATGGAGGTCTGTTGTTTTCATCTTTTTAATACTCATCCCACTTTTTCCAGCAACGACATACCTACTTTACTCTATCTGGCACAATCTGTATGGCTTATGTCAAGTGACCTGATCCCCCAGCTCCAAGGTGGCCAGGGGCGCAGGGATTGGCTCAGGGGCTGACATGTGACCCACTGAGGGCCAATGAGAGCCAGGCGCCGGACTCCTGCTGGAGCTCTCCGGAAGGAGCCATGCACACACCTTTCCCACCGGCTCCTTGAATGTGAAGGATGTGGCCTCATGGTGGCCATCTCTGCCCGCCTGGACTGACCTTGCCTGAAAACGAAGATTACCCAGAGCGAAGCTAAGCTGAGAGACGGAGAGAAACAGAATTGTGACAGTGCCGTTTGATCGCCTGGGTCAGAAAGTGCCAGATCTACCGCTCAAGCTTCCCAGCTCCGGGATCCCACGAACTTCCCCTTTTGCCTCAGCCAGTTTGGGGTGGGTACTGTCACTCCCAACTGGAAATAAAAACTTCAGTCTTATCTGGTCTCTTCTCATTGCTGTCTTGTGATTGCTGCCACCCTACCCGCTTCTTGTCTGGGAGGAAGTCAAGTGGGGGTAAAATTAAGGGAGGAGTTTGAATAGGGTTGAAAGAACTCCCTCCAGTGCAGCCCTTCAGCCTTTCGCTACCACACCCCTGGCAAACGGCGCACTGGAATCCGAGGACACACTCAGACCCGTGACTTCAAAAGTCTGGTTCCCCCCAAAGGTGCTAACCTTCTTTGTTTCCCAAAGTCCAGGGCACAATGATTGCAGATTTTAGATTTCTTTTGAAAACTCCCAATTTCATCACTGGAAGTGTCTAAGAGGAACTATTATTAAAATGCTCGCAGAGAGTGTGACCCAAGCATAAAGGATGTCAGCTCTCATTTTTACCCCACATTAATGGAAGTCATGTTAAGTCTTATCATTTATGGGTTTAGAAATTGACAAATCCTAATACCAAAAACCTGTGTGTGCATATATGTATGTGGTATGTGGAATGCCCGAACAGGAAAAAAATAGACCTTGAAGAGCCAGCGTTTTGCTATGTGTCTCCCTCTCAAATTCAAGTGCACCTGCTATAACTTAGCTTTCCAACCCAATATCCTATTTCATCAGGAGCTGATAAGACAAACAAGCCCCTTCCTCTTGGAACAATGGCATGCCACTGTGCTTTGGCAGGAACAAACACTGAAAAACAGCCTACTTTTCTTTTCCCTTTTCCTCAAGGAAATAACCAATGACTAACTCCCCGTACCCCACCCATCTCTCTCTCCCTCTTTCTCTCCCTCTCTCTCTCTCTCTCTCTCTCTCTCACACACACACACACACACACACACACACACACTATGTAATCCATCTGGATTGGAGACTACACATTCAGTCCACAGACTGGGAGGGAGTTTTGGAAAAGGATGTCAAGGTGAAAAATACTGGGATCACTCTATCTCTCTTTTTTAACCAAAAACAAAACAAACCCCAAAACACATGCAGTATTCCATAGTTAAGAACAAAGTCTTTGGTGTCATCGCCTGGACTGAAATGTCAGACTAAAAGTTAGAGCTACACAGCTCTGAAAAGTCTATGAACCTCAGTCCTCTCATCTGCCCAATGGGAGTGTTGTCATTAAGTTAAATAATGCCGGCAAAACCCTTAGCCTATCGCTTGCCTGGCTGAGGGGAGACACTAGGGAAATACTGCCGTTGCTACTGAGAAGGCAGGTCCGAGAGCCAGACAGTCATGGAGATGTGGGGTGGCGTGTGCGATCTCCAGACGAGCCTTCTCAGGCCAGCGCAATGAATTCCACACTGTAAGGCTTTCGTCACTCAAGAGGAAAACCTTTTCCTTGTTCGGGCCCTGCGGGGTGAATCTTGGGCGGCTGTGGCATTCAGCTTGGAGGAAGCCATACACACACCTCAGTGCTTTGTCCAGATGGAGTTAACACGAGACTTGGAGAGGGGATTAAAGAATAGAAACGTGTTCATCTGTGAAATTAAAAGTAGTACAGCATGACACACAACATTATGTGTTGGGGTTAGTCAAAAGCAATAATTAGGCTGAGTATGACTCTGAACACACTCATAATCAAACAAAAGCAATTCCACCGAACGAGGCGAGCTAATTCTCTTGGGAGGGGAAACAGCCGAAAGGGGCAGATGTGCTAGGGAACGAGCGAGAGGGCCTGAGGGCCAAGCGGGACCTGCCCCCCAAGAGGCCCTGGGGGAGCGCAGGAGATTTGCTCACGGCCACAGCAAGGGACCAGATCATTGGCTTAAACAACACATCCGTTTACACCGGTCAAGTCCCGGCACTGTGGGGCTCACCAGGCCAAGGTGTCAACCTTCGTGGCTCCTGCCTAGAGTCCCCAGGGAAAGAATCTGCTCCCAGGCCCACTCAAGTCATTGGCAGACGTCAGTTCCATTCAGTAGTATGACTGAGCTCCTGTTTTCCTGTTGGCAATAAGCCCGAGGTCCCCGTTTCCCTTATGGTTGGAGAAATGAGCTCCCCATCTTCCATGCGGTTGGAGGAGTGAGTTCCCCAGTTCCCAGCCAGAGCAAGCACGCAGCTTCCAGAGGCGGCCTGTATTTCTCGCCGTGCAGTCCCCTCTATCTTCTAAGTCAGCAACAGAGCATCGAATCCTTGTCCTGCTTGCCATCTCTCTGCACCCCTTCCCTCCGCCGCGGCTCTCTCATTCCCTCCTCTGCTTCCTCTTCTGCTCTGAAGGGCTCCTGTGATTCCCCAGGACTCACCCTGAGAATCCAGAGTCAGCTGATTAGTTACCGTAGTGACACCCATAAAGGCCCTTTGGTCATGTGACATAACCGTGGGAGTAACCCCAGAGGGGAAGGTCATGGGCCAAAAGCGGGCCCACCACAGCCCCAGACGTGGCTCCCCTGACAAATGGGTGCTGGCATGTCTCCCGGACTGGAACTCCCAAGGTTTCTGCAGCTTGGCAGACAACAGGGCGGGAGAGACAGGCAGGCAGTGGGAATCAGGCTGAGCTGCCGGGGGATCGGGACGACAGGGAGCAGGGTTGCTGCGGGGGCTAGGACCTTCCGGATCTGGGAGGTCTTCAAAGCGAAATGCCGTTAGAGTCTGACTTCTGGCCCTCTCGGAAGACGGTGCATTTTTCAGCCTGGCCACCCAGAAAAGACACAGGTTCTGAGGTCTGTGAGGCCTGAGTGCTCCAAGCACCATCACGAAGTCTCGCGGCGAAGTTCTAATTGGGCCGCAGACCGTGTTTGGTGGTGGCGGGGGGAGACAGTGACAGGTCTCCTGAGCAGTAACAAAGAATAAATAATAACTACCACTTGCAACTGTGTGTGGACAAACCTATAGCCTCCCAGGCGCCTAACAGAAGACTGCTTTGTCTTTTTTTTTTTTTTTTTTTTTAAAGATTTTATTTATTTATTTGTCTGAGAGAGCGAGCACAAGCAGGGGGAGTGGCAGGCGGAGGGTGAAGCAGGCTCCCGCTGAGCAGGGAGCCGGATGCGGGACTCGATCCCAGGACCCTCCCTGGGATCATGACCTGAGCCAAAAGCAGATGCTTAACCGACTGAGCCACCCAGACGAATGCTGCATTTCTAAAGCCCACAACACACGCATGTGGTAGGCAGAATCCCCCCCTCCCCACCTTGAGTGGCGGACGGAGGCCCAGGGAGGCTTGAGCGGAGGCACAAGACGACAGCACTGCAAGGACGATGGAAGGTCAGCTCTGTCTAATCCGAAAGCCACTACTCGCCCGCTAAACTGGCTTGCAGCCTCCTTGGCCCATCCTGCATTTCTCTTCCTTCCTCCCTCTGCCTGTGAGTTCCTCCGGAATGTCCTTGGACCCAACACCCAAGAAATAATGATTTAATTGCCGGTGTTTTTTCAATGACATAATTAAAATATCCACCGTGAGATAAATCAGCCTGAACCTGATCGGGGCCGCCCTGGAATATTTTATTTTGGGGCTTCTTATACACATCTTTTGGCTTTTATGGATCTAAAATTAGGTTTCCAATTTTGGCCCTAGAGGCATGAGGTAAAAACGGTTATAAATAGCATCTAGGTGCCACATTCTTTTTGGCTCTTTTTAAGGGGCTAAGTGAGGGGACAAAGTAATCACTTTATTGAAAAATGCAAGGGATTATCCTCTGGCTTACTATGATCACGGGTTATCTGATCGCAGTGTGAAGTGGAAAGGCACTCCGGCATTGCTGGGAGCCATCCCAGAAAGCCCCCTACCCAGCCCGGCGTTCACAGGGTGGGCCCCACGCTCCTGCAAGGAGAGGAAGGGAGCATTCTCTCCCTCCTTTCATCTCCCTGAACATTTGAGAGCAAAATGCACCTGTGCTGTAATAAATGCAGGGATACAGCTTGGGGGGGGGGGGATGATAATCAATGCAGCTAGGGGCTAAAAAATGGTTTTTGAAGCTAATGACAGTGTTTCTGCCTTTACTGCTCCAGGCAGAAACAGGAAGTCAGAAATCTAAGTGGCTTGAGAAAATATAACATTTAGCAAACTCATTTGCTGGCCTCCAGTTGTATTATCCTAATTTATTTCATTGTTGTGGGGTTTTTTCTTTTGGGTACTTTTTTGATGTATTTTTAATGGAAGACTAATGTGCATTTCTCCCCCACCCCGTTTTTTTCCCCCACAGGGATTTATTGAGCAGTGAGACTTTTTTTTTTTTAAAGAACTTTTCTTTTTTAACCTACTCCTTTATAGAAGCAAAGATGGGACCAAGGGGGAGAAATTCCCGCTTTGTAATCCATATTTAATGTCTCTGGTCCCAATTCCTAAAGCTTTATTTCACTTGACTCTTCCGGGACGGAAAACTATCCTAAACAACTTGGAGGAAGGCATCAGGTAGGACCCCAGCCCCTTGCTGCTTGGGTTCGCGCCTGGCTCTGGGCTATGTTCCCCCCAGGGCCCACTGCCAAGCCCCATGGACTGGACCCCTTCATCCATATGGCCCACCTGACTACATCGACGATCTGATAAATAAATGCGCCAGCCAGGTTTCCAGGCCTGCAATGTGTCTGCAGAGTGGAGACAGTAATTGTTCTATTTCTCCAGTGCCCCGGGATGGGGGGAGAGAGAGGCTACCCTCTCTGGGCTGAGAGCTGAAATCTCTTCATTGTGTAAGTAAGTGTGTGCAAAGACTAATCTGGCCATATCCTGTCAACCTAGGAACTCCTGGACCCTTTCTTCAAACACAGAAAGAGAAAGTAGGCTGAGTTGTTTCAGCGTTCTTGGATGGAGGGAGAGAAAAGGAAGTAAAACTAGTTTGAAGAATTTCTTGAACAATCACCTCATTTAGGGAATCAATGCGATGACCCAGAGTTTCCAGAGCTCAGCTGAATTTACAAGTGCTGTGCAGTGTGGGTGCTCTTTTGAGCAGCCCAGCAAGCCTGTGAGGAAGGTGGGGTAGGTACTAATTAGCCTAAAGGGACAGATGGCAATAAAAAGATGGAGGGATGAAATGACACGTTCAAGGTCACAAGAGAAGTTAAGGGAAGAGCCAGGATTGGCCTCCACACGTAGTGTCTACGAGATAAAGTCTACTGGGTGCTCAGTCCATGTCAAGTAAAGCCAGCTTCTCCCTCCCAAAAACAGAGCACACATATAAAATGAGGTCTAAAGAAAAAGAATTTTTAGTTTTGAAAGTAATGAATGAAACAAGTCAAAAATATATTAAGGCAAAGTGGGAGGGGCATACGGGAAGGGTCAAATAAAGATGCTAACATTAAAAAAAGTCCTTACAGGGGTGCTTGGGTGGCTCAGTCAGTTAAGCGTCTGACTCTTGATTTCAGCTCATGATCTCAAGGTCATGGGATCAAGTCTCAAGGCTGGCTCCACGCTCAGCATGGAGTCTGCTTGACGTAGGTCTGCCTGCCCCCAACTTCAAACAAATAAATAATTCCTTAAAAAAAAAAAAAAAAAAATCCTTAGAAATAAAACCAGTAGTCAGATCAAATGAGGAACACAACTGAATGAACAAGAAACCATAAGACAAGAAATCCAGGGTGTCTGGGGAGCTTTGGCAGGGTATACGTAAGGAGTAACAATATCAAAAGAGATTTTAAAAAATAATAGTCGTAAAACAAACACACGCGAAAACCAGACCTTTGGTTAGAGTATACAGACTTTCAAATCTGAATTTGATCTTTGGCATGAAAACGTCAGATGCATTAAAATTAACCAATGAGTGAATTTCACAAGTGTAAGGACAAATAGCCTCATTCTAAATATTGAGACAATATACTTAAGAAAAGCAACCAAATGACAGAATCCAATTCTAAATTCAAACTGCCTCTTTGTTCCAAAAGATGTTTGCCTCTGGATGTCGCCCTTGAAAAATGAGGACTAACCTGAGGATACCGCGATATTCCATGGAGAAGGAAAGAGGAATTATCGCCAGTAAGATTGCTCCTCACTGATCCTAGACATCCAGGCAAAGCGTTTTCAGTTAGAATCTCCCTCTTGTGTTCTGGATCCAGCTGAATCATCAGGGAAACAGCTACCTGGCAATGCCGAGGTGTCTCCCCTTCCCCCTGCAGGGCCACAGCCAGGTTCACGGGCAGCAGTGGAATCCAAGGCTGTCTCCAGAAGGCCTGCCCCAGATACTGTGACTTGCAATACCCACATGCTTGAACTAGCAAGTGGATTGGTGACTTGCCACCAGTTCCAAATTGGGAAGAAGTCACCGAATTCAGAGTACTTCTGGGGATGTTTACCAAACTCAGACTACAACTTGATTTGGCTACAGCAAGTGAGAGCATCTGTAGTTTGACCACCAATGTTTGTAGGAGATGTTTCAGGTTTAATGCTATTGTGCTCTCTGCTCTCTTTACTTGGGTATATAATGTGATTCCTTTCACTGATGCAACAAACAGTTCCTGGGCACCTTGAAGATAAGACAGTTCCTGTCTTCAAGGAGTACACAGTCTTGTAGGGGACAAAGACAAGAAATTGTTTCGATTCAATGTGACAGTGTTTGAAAATAGTAGAAGCTGATAAAGTAGAAGAGAATCTCAATTATGAAGGTCAACTCTGTCTGGGAAGGGGGAGTAGAAAAGATTACCCAGAGGAAGGGTTGTTTTGTGCTGAGTCTTGAAAGACAAAAATCAATCCAAACTCAACAACAATCTCATCATGGCCTGACAGTACCACAGCCAAGAGAAACTCAGGAAGAATTCGCAGAAATCAATATATCCTTGGTTTTTGTTTTTTCTTCAACCTCCTTCTCTTGATGAGCTTCTTAAATATCTGGCCAAGGACCTAGAAACAGACTCTTTGACAACAGAAAATCAGGCTTTGGACCTGACAGTGGCTATCCACAACTCAGGGCTTAGCTAATACGGATTCTGGGTTCCCTGTAACTGATGCTTCATCTTCGAAAGCACGTGCTACACTTTCTCTCTTGGGTCATCGAGGAGCCACTGAACAAACCAAGTCATACTCTATGGTGGGAAAGAGTCAAATGGTGGAATCCAGATGGAGCTGTAAAGACCTTGAGAGTCCTGGCAGGGCTACTGTGACTGCCAGATTCCTTTAGATGTCCCACTCTCATTCTAGATTTTTCCACGTGTGTCCAAGGTACTGAGAGGTGGAGCCATTTCCCTCCTTTCTGTTTATTTTCTGGAGCTGATCCAACTGTGATGTGTCAGAAATAGTGAGAGAGAAAGTCTAATGAAGTCCCATAAGCACCTAGCTTAGATGTTCTGGTAACTCATTGTTCTTGAAGTTTATGTTCTTGTGTCTTCCTTGTTTCTCCCTCTGGGAGTTTCTTGTCCTGGACAGGTGATCTGACCTGTGGGTAAGGGACTTGCAGTCCCAGGAGTAGGACCATGGAAGATACATATGTAAAAAGCAAGAGTACAGTCTTTGATGTCAAAGAGATCAGAGTTTGGAACTTTGGTTTGATTTATATGAGATGAATGACTTACTATCCCTGTACCTTAGTCTCCTCATCTAGAAAATGGGCACAATAATGCTTATGTCATAGGACAGTTTGAAGATTAAAGAGAAAAACACAGAGGTTGTCCCCAAAGTACCAAATTAAATGCATGTCATATAGAAAGCCCTCAATAAATGACTATTATGTGTCTTAGGCACCTACTCTGTGTTACCACCTTGATTCATTATCTCGTTAAATATAGGAATTTTGAATGGTTGCCATCATTGTCTTTATTTTATAAAATAGGAAACAGAAGCAGGAAAGGTAAGGAAAAATGAAGGCAGGCTTCAAGCCAAGGTCTATCTGATACAAATCCAAGACTGCTCTATTACATACATGCAAATAAACACCTATTTCCTTGGGTGAAAGGAGGGGGTGGGCAGGCAGAAAAGGCAAAGAACATCTCCTTCTGAAGAGCTGGTTTTCGCCTGGGACCTCAGCCATGTTATTTGGCATTAATTCCTTCCAGGCAACCACAAAGAAGAGCATGAATAGATTTCTCAATTTCTAGCTCACGTTTGCCTGAACGATGATGTCTCAAAATATCTCAACAATGAGATATTTTCTTCTGTGTCTCGTGATGACCGTCAAGTTCAGTTAGTCAAGTTCAAGGTCCTCTGCTGTGTCCATGCAATTCAGTTTTATCCTGGCATGTCACATGTGTGGAAAAAATGTTTCAAATTTTCTGAGATGAAACTACCTTTAAATGTGACTTTTTCCTCAACTGTCTGATATGATACATGTTGGCAGGTTATTGTTTCTTCCTCCCCCACCCCAGAGTTACAGGAGTCAGTTTTTCTTATTTATCTATTTTGGGAGGGGGATGCTATCCTGGGGGAGGTAGACTTATCTTCAAGACTTTTCAAACCACTGTCATACATTTTCATAACCTCTCCCCAAACTATTCTCCAGGGCATCACGGGAACCTTAGACATGGGGTAGACTGTGCTGGGGACTCTTGACTTCTAATCGAAATGGGGACTTTTACCACTGAAGGATAATTCTGCCAGATGGGCTGGCAGTGTGGGAAGCAGCCAGAAGTATGTAAGAAGCCTAATTCTTTACGGGGAATGGACTGTTACTTGGTAGTTTATGTCAAGGGCACACGAAGAAGAATCCACTTTGCCTCTCCATGCAAATTCACCCAAGCTACCAGACAAGAAGGGTTCTCCATGTCAGAAACACAACAATCCATAATTTGGGCTTAGACATACTAAAGACTAAGTACCCACCAGCCCTGAGATGGGGAAAGGCAGACAGAGGCAAAGGAAATCTCAGCCACTATTCCCATCTACTTGCTTTCCCAGCAGAGCCACATTCCTCTCCATGATCCGAAAGAATACAGCACGAAGTCTTCAGTGAAAAATAAAACCAGGAGTGCCTAGGTGGCTCAGTGGGTTAAAGCCTCTGCCTTCGGCTCAGGTCATGATCTCAGGGTCCTGGGATCGAGCCCGGCGTTGGGCTCTCTGCTCGGCGGGGAGCCTGCTTCCCCCCCTCTCTCTCTGCCTGCCTCTCTGCCTACTTGTGATCTCTCTCTCTCTGCCAAATAAATAAATAAAATCTTAAAAAGAAAGAAAGAAAGAAAAAAAGAATAAGAAAACCAAAGTTCTTAATTAATGCCATCATTAAATTAAGGCCCAAGTAAGCAGGGGGGAAAAAAAATCACCATGATGTATAAAAAAACCAAAAAGTAGGAGAAAGCACAAACCTTGACTTACACGAAGTACTCTTTTATTTTATTACATTTTTTCTTCTTCTTTTATGGGGATTAATTGGCTTTCCCAACCCAGGAAAGGAAACCTGAGAATTTCTTCTTTCCTATGATTATGGGGGATGCAAATACAATGCAGAGGAAGAATAACAAATGCTCTATTTTCTGAGCACTCGCCCATGATTTATGAAAGGTGTACCTCACTGTGGGAAGATAATGCCATTTGAAATGGTCCATTTCATAAATCTATCCCCCTCGTCCCCTGCCACATACAGGACTACTATGAACTCCTGAATCCAATAATGTTTTCATCCTCTATTGACAAAAAAAAAAAAAAGAAAAAAAGAAAGAAAGAAAAGAAAAGAAAAAAAAAGAGAGAGAGAGACTTTGTTTGGAGCGAGGTAATGATGCACTTACAAGGGAGCAGCGGCTAACGCTCTGTCTCCAGGGCTTTCTTTGGCAATGGCCACAGAGCTTCCAAAGAGGGGAAACTTGGATAAACAAAATGAAGAAATAATCAACACGCGCGACATCCCCGATGTCCTTTTACTGCTAGTGGCATTAATTATAGCACGGGCCCAATCCTCCAAGCGACCGCGGAACCAAATGTTTTGCCTGAATACTCTCTCCACCACATGATAGATTTATCCTTTGGAACTGGGATATTTCCTATTCATTTATGTATGCACCGCTTCGGTGTATCTGCTTGTTTATCTAACTGCAAGATCGCGTCCAGCAGAGGAGTCTGTGCCAAGCGTGACGGAGGAGGCAGTCGGGGACCAATCATAAACTTCCGTGAAACGCATGGTTGTGAGTTTTTCTGGGCATACGGAGGGGGAAGTGATATATACGTGTCAGGGCTATGCAGGCTCCAGGAAACCCTCATGAAATATGAGCGGAGGACAGAGGAAAGTTCCCTGGGATGCAGTGACATGGACAGCACCGGCATGAGGAAAGACTAAAACGCACGCCTGAACAGCACAGACGAGTCATACAGCAGATGGGGGGCAGCTCCTCACAACAGATTGAGAAACGGGGAGGAAGGGGACAGAGGCATGACACATGGCACCCTGGTGTCATGGACACTGAGAAGGAAAGAAGGTAAATCCGCTAGGCAGGAAATGCTTCGTGTTCATTAAAAAGTGGGGGAAAAAAGTTAAATGAAAAAAAAAAAAAAGTAGGAAAGGAAAGCAAGCCATACTTGCACACATTTAGGGGTTTTTAACCTCAGTGGGGACTGGTGCATTTGGGAAAACCCATATACCCACCACTCAGATACTAAAGGATTAAGAAGTAGATAAAGCACAGGTTATAAGATGGAAATGATGTAAAAATGTGAATTTGAAAGAACTCCTCACATCATACTCATCCTGATACTCTAGAATTTGCATATTTTGACTTGTATTTAAAAATCAATTTCAAGGTCAGCTTCAGTGGAGAAACACTGAGCTAAGATGGGAAGTAACCCCATTAAAAGTCTACCAGTGTTTTGCATATTTATTTTTCTTCTTCTATAGTGAGCAATGATGACTCATAAATCAAAAAATCAGGGTAAACAAATACCAAAGAAGTTATTTTATACAAAACGTATACTCCCTATTCTATCTATTTATATACACAAACATTTCTATTACTTGAATTTATAAAGTATGTAACACATGCAAGCATGCTTTAAAAATCTGCATGCATTTGCATAAGATAGAAAATACATATTATTGTCCCAGGTCTCAGAAGACCATGGCCCAAATAAAATGACGACCACCTCAAATGCATTTTTGTATAATGGGATGGAAGTAATGTGTATTTTTTAAAAGCTTCAGGACCATGATTTTTAAAATATAAATAGATTTAAATTTTCCAGTTATGTACATTCCAAAGTCTAACCATGAATATTCTATGTGGGTGGAGGCAGCTGAACAGGATAACCTTGGGTCTTCCCAACCAGACTCGGGGAGCTTCAGCAAAAACACGGACAAATATCAAAATTAGCATCCATATCTCGATACCAAAAAGATCATCAGGCTTAAGTCTCTTGAAGGAATAGGGAAGTGGGACGGGTTGCAAGGGGGCTGGAGTTTAGAGGATTGTGAATTGCCATCAAAAGGCCAGGGCGACCCCCAAAAACGGATTTCTCCCAGCAGACTTGGATACTCAATCCAAACACTTTTCTATTTCAAAAAACGTCTTTTGATAATTTGATATTTGAGGATGTGACAATTAGATCAAAAGGCATCCTGGGCCATTTTAGAAGACATATGCAAAAGTCAACCTTGTTTATTTATTGACTTGTTTTCTAAAATCCGATCTCCTACTTGATTCATGAGAGTAGACTTAAAACAACTACTGGCTATTTCCAAAAAAATTAAGCCCACCCTCAAAGGATAAACATTTGCCACCAAAAAAAGAATTAAGAATTCCAGCAACTGCCCAACCAGGCGTTTCGGTCACATGGAGCACGTTATGGGGCACGGCGAACACCCTCTCCAGGCAGGAAGCCTTTGGAGGCCAAGTACTGCCTCTCATTCATCTTGAAAGCCCAGTAGCCAATTTGGAGTCCAACAGATGAAAGATGCTCAGAGAATCTATGTTGACTCTAATACACAACTGTCTCTATTCCTAGTGGTGTTGGTAATGAGCCTCGTGGACCTGACTTAGAGTTCCCTTGATGGGCACAGCCCTGATGGGGTCTTTGTCTTGCCTGCAGCACTTAGAGATTCTCAGTTCCTTACTCAGGCTGTGAGGCCCACCTCTTCAACCTCATCAGATTTCACTCAACCCACATCATTACACTTCATCTCCTTTCTGTTTTTCAGCCGTGCCAACGGGCACTGAACATTCACATTCCCCCTGCCTGCACCTCTTGCTTTCAGCACCCCTTTGCTGCCTCTGGCAATTCAGGCCTCAGAGTCATTAAGGGCCTTCCTGACCCCAAATCAAATTAGCCTAGTCTTATCCCCAGTCCCTTTCGATTGCTTTACCCAGTATAAGTGGCCATATATCACTTCTCTCCAACTTGGATCTTGCTCACTCATTCATTGTTGACCGTCTGAGCGTACTGAACAAAGAGCCTTCGTCTCCTTCACTGCTATATCCCCACAACTAGCACGTGGGAGGTGCTTAACACATACCTACAGAATGAATGAATATACTAAAATATCCAGAAATGACTTTAATATTTGCTGTATGTAAAGAAATCCTGCTGATGGGGATCCGGAATACTCAGGGGACATGACGGCTCCAACAGCTGAAAAACGAGTGGATCAGACCCACTAAGAGAGCTTGTGGGGACAGAAACATGAATGAAGCAGAGCCCTGGGCGCTGAGAGGCTTCCTGCCACACACAGTGGTCCTCAGGCTCTGCTGTGTTATGCCTCGGCTGGTTCTTCACGTTTGATAATAATACCGTCCCCGGAACCACCGTCAGGGATACCCCTGATTCTGACATGGAGGTCAAGCTCTGCAGGGCTGTGCGCAGGCTCATCTGAAGAGGGATAGTTGAGTAAACGCTGATCTGCATTCTCCTTCCCCACCACACCCTAGCTCACTTCCAGACACGCGGAAACCCAGCTGGAATATTTTCTCGCTCTCCTCTGAAAACAGAAATCCTATGTCTTTCCTACGGTCCAGGAAGGTCCTGACACATAATGTCAGATGATGACATTTCGGGGACCCAGGATTTGAACTCACAGGGTGTGAGTGGGAATCCTGGTTCTGCTGCCAGTTTTCCAGCTTTCGGAAAGTCACCTAGCCTCTCAGAGGACAGGAAGGGTGACAATTCCTCGTGAGAGATCTTGGAGGATTCAATCATGGGAGGACAATTAAATCATAAAAGACAACACCTAACACAGAGCCTGGCACATGAGAAAGCTCAGGAAATCTATGTGTAGCACTTCCACAGAAAACACCCACTCGAATAGAAAGGCTCATTTTGTTAATGTGTAATCGTTATACTTGTATTGAATTAGCACCATTAAAAACACAGGTGTATTCATGAATCTGGATAAAAAGTTGCCCATACTATTCTGACAACTTATAGGTAAATTTGAAATGCTATTAAAATTAAAAGTTCTCCCTTACCCCCAAAGCACACCCCTTAAGTGTGCCCCTCTTAATGGAAATTTGATATACCATTTTTTTTTTTAAATCTAGGAATAGGGATAACTGGCTGAGAAGGAATTATTGACAGACCACTTTCAAGTGCCTGCAGCTTAAAACTATATTTCTACCTAATTTTCTAGGACCAGGTCCTAAGCAATCTGTGACCATATTCCAAAATCCAAATGGAATACTAATGGATTAATATGCTTTAAAAAGCATCTTTATAAGATGTAACCATGAACAAAATCGTTGCTTCTCTTGGCTTCCAGTTAACATGTGATATCCTCTAATAGTCTAAGTTCCAGAGTTAGAGAAGCCTGGAATTTTACATGAACCTGACAGTGATGGATGAAAACCATACTCTGGACATACCTCAAACAGTGGCACTTACTTTTTCTTACTTAACTCATGGTTGACCTACTGGAGCCATTCGCTGGTGAACTGTTGCCAGAGAGCTCTCCTGGCCTAGCCTGAGTGGGTTTCCAAACCAAGAGGAAAAAGTATAACCAAGACATGTTCCAAAACCCTTGTAGCCTACGGGTTCCACTCAGGGAGGAATCCGAGAAGTTCTGATGTGAAAGTTTTACTCAAAGCAGGTTAAAATTCAAGACTAGTACACCCACGTTCATGGTAGCCTTATTCAAAACAGCGAAAACATGGAAGCGGCCCCACGAATGGGAACGAACCCCATTTGTTCCACCAACAAAGGAACGAATAAGCAAAATGTGACGTATACATGCAATGGATTATAATTCCGCCGTAAAGAGGGAGGAAGTCGGGACCCAGGCTGCAATGTGGATGGGCTCTGAGGACTCAATGCTAAATGAGATGAGCCGGTCACCAAAAGGCAAATACTGTAGATTCTATTTACACAAAGCACTGAGATGAAGGCAGAAATCGGAATGGTGGTTGCCAGGGACTGGAGAGAGGGGAGACAGGGTAGTTAGGATTTAACAGGTATAGAATTTGAGTTTCTGGTAAGAGTCACGGGAACGGATGACAGCAAAGTCTGCGCCAGGTGGATGCATTTCGTACTACTGAGCTATGCACTTAAAAATGGCTAAGACGGTAAAATTTATGTTATGTGTATTCCACCACGATGAAGAAGAGCAAGTGGGCTGATTTTTAATTAGAAATGTTTAATTTTTAAAAAAAGTTAACGAACGACTTCAACTACTTGGCAGCATCCACGCATGCGTCATTTACTCACTGGGCAGGTAAGCCTTCAGAGGAAAGGGCTCCCGCCAGTAAGAGCCTTATCCAGCCTGGGGTGACCCTGCAAAACTTGGGTTTCCAGATCTTTAGAAGGCTTAGAACCTTCCCGGATAGACCTAGAAAAACCTGCTTGGGATGGATCACCCCAGGCAGTCCCCTGGAGCACAGTCCAAGGAATGAGGACTGAGCTCAGAGGTAAGGAGGGCACACTGCAGATACCAAAAGTCAACCATTAAACTCATCACCTCCCCGCCTTCCAGCTACTGATCCCGCCTTCCCTCTTTCAGTCCATGGACCACCATTCTCCTGGTTCCCAGAGACGAAAATATAATTATCACTTTGTAACTTCTTTCTCAGCCTCCAGCTTCTTCCTTGACATCTGCCATCTATCTATGTATCTATCTGCATTTGAATCCTCCAGAATCACCCTTGTGAACATGTTACTGTCTTATTTAACAAAACTGCTGTGGCCCCACCGCCAACTAAATAAGTGTTTACACTTCTGGTTCTGGCACTTGAGTTCCTCCGCAAATGACCCTGCGCAGTGGCTGGTGGGGGAGCTGGGCACAGAGAAAGATGCCACCCTCTGACCGCGTTCACCATGGGCCTCAGGGTGTGGCCAGTGAGGATTCAAAGGAGTGGTTCACTCTGCTTCCTCTAACCGATCTTTAAGCCATCCAACCACTTTGGTCTTTATAACCATCATGACACCTTTAAAAAAAAAAAAACTCTGAGAGTGTCCCATGGGAGAAAGCACTCAGGGCACCAACTGGCCCCTTTCGGTCCCAAGCCCCACTCCCCCGACCTAGCTTGTCATTCTGTAGAGAGTCTTATCAGAGCGTTTGATGAGTCTTGTTCCCACAGACCTTCCAGGTTGGGGCGTAAGTGATCCGCTCTTTATACTGACGGAAAGGGGACATAGTTCAATCTTCACCGTATTCTCCCACTGGTCGCCGTGGGAACCAAATCTGTCCTCTGGACACAGAGCTGGACCAGGTGACTGGTGGGTGCCTCCTCGCTCCTCACCTTGTCTGTTCAGTCTTCAGGAGGTGCCTGGGACCAACCCGAGTCATCAGCCTTCTGGGAAGGTCCCTCCTGCAAACCACCACTTCCCCAGCTGTGAGCGATGGGCCCCGCTCTCTGTGATGTGGATTAAGTCTGCTCTAATTCCACAGGGCCCTCCCAGCGGGGGAGTTCACCCCCCCAGGCCGCAGCTGCAGGCTTCTCTTTCAGGGAGGTCAGCGATTCCAGCCCTTGGTCGGCATCTCTTGAAGGTGGTGCCAGGAACGTTTCGAGGACAGCATTTTCCTTGTCAGGTGTGCCTGCTGGCAGGGCCCACTTCAAGGTTTGCGAGAGCAGGGAAACGGCATCTGGGATCTATCTGTGGTTGTCGGTTTGCACATTTTGAGGGGCCAAGTGAAAAAGAACTGTCTTACGCAGCATGTTCTGATCCAGACCTGGGTTGTGTCCGTATGAAGAAAAATGCCCGAGTGGAAAACCGGCCGCGGGGCACCTGGGATTGTCTCAGGGGCTGCCTCAGGTCACGGCTCGGTCAGCTTAAGAAAACCTCTCTACTTGGTGGTCACACCCAGACCTCCTAGTTTCTCGTGAGTTTGACCCAGCGCTTTAGAAGCAGCTCAGAAAAAGGGCTGTCTCTGTGTTTGGAGGGCTGGGCTAAAGACTCTGGGACACACCAGCAACTCAGAACGGTATTGCCAAGCTGGAACTGCCTTCGAACTTCTGCCCAAGTGTCTTTTCCTCTGCGAACCTTCAATGTCTTGCCCAGATGGACACAACGAAATACTCGTCCTGCTGCATTCTAGCCAGGGCTGTAGATGATCCCATGACTGCTATATTACACTCACACTATTCTGTGCTATATTACACTCACTGACTTTTACATCTGCCTCCTCTATTAGACTATAGGCTTCTCAAGGTCAAGGATCACGTCTTAATTGCGTTCCTAGCCTCACCTTCGTCCCCAGAACACACGCCCAGTAATACTCACGACCTGCGTGCCCCTGCCCAGCAATCGCTTCTGACCACGCACAGCTAGACATTCCATTGCTGGCTCAACCGACAGGTGCTGAGCGCCATTCATTTTCCATCGGCCTTCACCAGCGCAGGCACCTTCTCACCCTTCTGGCCTCAGAGTCCAATGGGAACTTCCCTGGCTGCCCCTGCTCCCTCTAGTCCAGGCTGAGAACTTCTCTTACCTGTTCCCAGAGCACTGACCTGGGCTCCCATGTCACACAGCACCCTTGCACCCTTCCCAGTTCCCCACGATTCCTGCGTGCGAGGACTGTCTACTCATGCACTGACAGAAATTCGCCTTCCTTGTGAGACTGTAAGCTCCTTGAGGACAATAAGTGAACATTCTTTAAATCCAAATTTCAGCTCTCATCTACCATGTGCTGGTCACTATACAAAAGCTTCCACGTGCATTTTCTTGAGGGATGTCCACATCAACCACGGGAGGTATATATCATTATGCCCATTTTGTGGTGAAGAAACCGAGGTGGCTGGTGCCATGCCCAGGGCCATATAGGAACTAGTTAGAGGTGGAACCTGGGTGTCAACCCAGAAATCATTCATGGCAAAGCCGCTTCTACACCGGACTGCCATTCATCATGTCTTTGTCCTCTCAGTGTCTAGAACAGGGACTGCCCTATGAATGGCGAGCAGTCAACAAACGTGTGGGGTGGATGTTTCAAAGGCACCATGGGATCTTTCTAGGGCTTTTCAATTAGTCCTTCCCCTTCACTTTACTCACTCATATTTTTTTCATTCTACTATTTGTCCTTGATAAATCTATTAGATAGGATTGACTACAATCAACAGAAAACCCTAAAATATAGTGATTTCAATCCAAGAGAAGTTTGTGTTAAAAAAAAAAAAAAAATCCTGGAATAATCAGCCCTAGGCATGAGAGCATTTGGGGCACCCCAGCTTTTTCCATTCACAACAGTGTGCGCTTATCAGCCCCTGGGCCATCCCAGATTGCAGGAAGGGAAAGTGGGACCTGAAGTAGGCAGGAAGGTCTGGGGCTTCCCTGCCATCCCACTGAACTTGGTCACATGATCACAGAGCGCAGAGAGGGCAGTTAGGACCTGGAGTTCTTACATTGAACCAACGTGTAACCCTTGAAAAATCCTGCTACTAAGAAAGAACGGACTAGATATTGGGGGACAAGCAAGAGTTCTTAGGCACTAGCATCTGCTGAATCCCTGCCTTCCTTGGCTTTACTGCACCTCCTGAGGTCAGATTCTGGTCATCTCTCCCACACCCCTTGGGACCTTGTCCTTGCATTTTCTTTTTAAAACCACCTTCTCCACAATGGCTCTTCCCCAGACTGGGTGCGCTGGTTGTACTGGGGGTGCTGGCTGCCCTTCCAGTGCCCCCCACGCCCCTCCTCCCAACCCCAGAAAAGGAAATGGAGCTTGGCAACCTCGTCCTGCCCTCCTTCTCCACCGGGCTCAATAAATATTTTGGGAAGATAATGACTCGAGGTATGGCCGTCTCACTCAGATCCCACATCACATGCTGATATGATGCCAGAATTTTTTTTTTTTTCTCTCCTTAGCACTGGAAATAGATTTTTAGGCAGTGTTATATAGCGGTTCCTCTTCAAAATCCTTCTTTCCTTTTCTTTAGTAATGTCTTTATAAATCACTGTTATAAAAATAAGGCAAGTAGAAGGAAAAATATGCACTACCTAGAAACTGAAAATTCAAGTATTTGCTTTTTATGGGACACTTGAGGCTCTTAAAAAAGAGAACTGCTAGAAAAGTTAAATACAAAAAATTCACTGTATGATAACATAAAAGCCCAACAGAACTGAAGAGTTTATGAAAATAATCTGAATATTTACACTTCAATTTATGGTCTGAAAATCACCCCCAAACCACGATCTTATTCTTAAATGGGTTTTTTGAGAGAGCGTTAAATACATTTTGATTACTCTGACACGATGTCTGCTTAGATATTCTGTGCAATGATTTGAAAGCAAAGAGGAAATCCCTTAAAAATCGAACGTTAAGTATATGTGAGAAGTACATTTATATGCATGCATATATATGAAGTTTAACAAACATTTCAACTTAAAGGCGTGCTTTGGGTTGTTGTTATTGTTAGCGGAAAATACTGTAAATTTAACTTGGGTGAAGCTGAGGGCTGAAACACATTGTAATTCTCTTGATAGGGAAGCTCGGGTTCAAGTTCATATCTTTTTATTTTCTAAGACTGAGGCTGCATGATCACTTAAACTGTGTTTTATACACAACATTACAGAAACACAGCAATGCGGGTCCATAAAAGTGTTGACGAATGAGAACCAAATGTGCTCTCATTTTGTCTTTCCTATTATTTTTTTTTTCCCTGTAAGTCAAAGAAACTCCTTCTCAGAATTTCTTACATTTTGTCTATTTAGGAAAAGTTTATACCATTATTTTAACAGGCCCCCAAAGCATCAAATACCTGTACCAAAAAAGAAAAAAAAAAATCAGCATTCACTTCAAAAGGGGAAACATTTTCAGAACAAGAAAAGTGGTAGGAAAGCATATGCCTAAACACTTTATTATTAAACTCATAGGTTTAAGGAAACCCAAACATGGAGCATGCATTTTGTAAATACATACGGACAAAGGGCTTTTGAAGTCTAGATGACCACAGTATCTAGGATCTATGACAACGATTTTTTTGTTTATGCATCCTAGTAAGACTTCATCACACACACATACACACACACACACACTACTGAGGCTGTTTATTCAGTTTTAAGCACAAATCTCTGCAAGCTTGAGCAAAAGGGATGGCTAAGAATATGTAAGTGTCTGGGCAGAAGAATAATTCACTGAGCTTCAGAGTTAGAAACAAAAATAAACACAGTAAGAGAAATCCCCATTTAATCTGTCTTCCAAAGAAAGTCACTTATTCCAAGGGACACAGGCAAATTCCCCCACACTGGGGCACTGAAATGAAACTAAAATCAGAGACAAAATACATAAACCTGGGCACCAAGCACGGTCAATAAATAAGTGCTTGATTGAGTCTCATAATTATGCCTTAATTACCTTTCTTCTCTCCAATTTGGATTTAAAGGAGAATGCACGACCGCAAATAGTCCATCAGCTCACGTAGCGTCACGGTGCTAGTGTTTATGTGATTTCAGAGATCAAATAACCAGCATCCATCTATCAAATGTGGACTGGGTGCCTACCCTGAGTCACGCTCCGGGCTGCATGCATGCTGCGTGTTCATTTCTATCTCCAATGAACTTACAAACAGACATGTACACAGACACATGTGATAACAGAAATAATCACATTCCTGGTGATCAATTCTGTACCAAGCACTTTGCTGAGCCCTGGCATGTGTTATCCTGGAGAGTCCTTGAAACAACCCACTGAGTCTGACTTCTTCTTCTTATTTCTGTTTTACACATGAAGAAACCAAAGCCAAGAGGAATTAAATGACCTGCCCAAGGTCACCCAGAGGAAAAGTGAACTGAGAGAGGTACCTGGGTGGCTTGGTTGGTTAAGCATCTGCCTTTGGCTCACGTCATGATCTCAGGGTCCTGGGATCGAGCCCTGTGTCAAGGCTCCGAGCTCAGGGGGAATCTGTTTGTCCCTCTGCCTCTCCCCCTTATTGTGTGCTCTCTCTTTCGCTCTCAATAGATAAAAATCTTTAAAAAAAAAAAAAAAAGGCCTATGTTCATTCCACAAAGCTCAAACTCAAGTGATTTCCATGTCATAGTAACAATTGGCCACTCATTGACAGTCCTGTTCACAGGAAATATATTCCTCATTCCTTCCTCAAAACAAGACTCATTGTATAGAGGAGAAAACTCAGACTCGGAGAAGTACTACACGTCTTCCCCAAGCCCCTCTCGCTAGCTGGGGGCAAGGTCAAAACACTATCTCTTGTTGCCTAGACCCAGATTCTTCCAGAAGCACAGGCTGATTCTTTCACATCTTTCAAAAACTGAAACAATGTTCCCAACAGCTTTCTGGAAGGCAAGAGGGTGGAGAAGTTTGATTTAATGTCCGGAGCCCCAAACAAAGCTGAGCGGGGGCTGGACCTTCCTTCAGACCCTTCTCTGTTTCTCAAAGCTTCAGAAGTCAGTGGTTTGCCTGGTGTGTCTCTGCTTCTCTAACCGCTGCACTGCTCTGAGATATTCCCCTAAGCACCTTGAACTTTGGTGTTAAACCTTCTTCCCCCCAGTACCTGGTGGTCATTCCTAGTCCAGCCCTCTCTTATCTGGGCTAGAACGCACCTTGTCTGCAGGCGGGGCAGGCAGGTGTATTGCTCAGGCGACATCCTCCAGCTCAGCGCTCCTGACCTGGTAAGAATCTGGGAATGCAGCCGCCCGATTTGAAATATTACACAGCGTCTATGGCACAAGCACTGGCCATTCAGAACAGACACAGCTGTTAAAGTCTTCACACTGGAGCCCAGGCCTGTGCTGTGCTGGGTGTAACTCTTTAGTTGCTGGATCGGGAGAGGCTCATCACAGCTATTATCCCCCAGCACCGCAGGGTTCTAACATGTTAACAACCGCTAATGGACATAGCCGGCGCATGCTGCCTGAGCCATCAGTCCTGGTGAATGAATGAACTGACAAACTACTCCAGCAGCCACAGAACATCTGCAAAGAAGAATGTTTGCTTTCTGCAAAATGAGTGAAAACAGGTGTCTCAATGCCTCTAACGTAACTGTGCTTCTGCCCCTCGAAGACAAATGGTCCCCAAATCAAACTTACGACTTAAGTAACCAAAAGGAATTATGGATAACTGCGTTCAGTTGAATGGGTCATGCTTTACTTTCTTAGGATCCCGTAATGTGCTCTTGAGGACAGCGGTCTGTCCTTCCCTGCGATCTCCCTCCCTTTGAATCGATGGTAGGATCTATAATCCATAGTTAGCTGCTTCTCCGCCCCTTTTCCCTCTCCTCTAGGTTCAGCTTCTTTCTGCCCAGCCACGTTCCTGGTCGGAAGTAGTTCCGTATCTCCCCTTCATTCTTGAGTAGGCGAGAGTGTGATCAAATGAAAAACGAAGGGACTGAGAAGAGACCGAACCCTGTTAGGACGGGGCCAGGGCTGAGCCAGACTGCCTTTCGGCAACCAGTGCTTAGTTGTTGGCCAAAGCATTGCTCTCTGAAAGTGAACAGTATCTTCACCTCGGTAAAAAAACAATGTATTACCAAAGGTTTTGAAGGTGGAATCTCTCCTTCTAAAATCTCTGGCAAAGGACATGTGTGAAAACCTGGTTCTCATTGAGAAACAGAGTTCTTTGCAGTTTGTGAAGCATGAATATATTAAAAATGTGCATCTCCTCCCTGTAATATTATCCTTTCTGTTTTATAGTTATGGCTCCCCAGTGACAATATGCAGGAAACAACGCAAACAAGTGAGTTCCTGGGTCAGATGCTGGGAACTAAAAGCAGGAGATTTTAGTAGCGTAAGGGCATTTCCTAACACCAAGGAAGGCAATTATTACCCGACTTCATCGACATACTTGCCCCGGGAGCTTTTCTCTCAAACTTCATTAATATATTTTGCCTAAGAAGCACGGATCTCACTTTGATGCCATTTTAGAACTTTATGTTTACATTCTGAGCAGTTGAGGGGTTGTTTTCTCAATCCTGGTATGCTGCCACCCAGTGGCAGCAAGGATCAGCCTTGGTCACCTGGCTTCCACCAGGCTTAGCTAATGAACATGCTTTTATAAGACATAGAGAAGAAATGTACTCACCATTAAAAAAAAATAAATAAATAAACATTGAGAGGCCATTGCTGCTAGAATCTAATGAGAGAGATATCTACATTCAGACACATGTCCATACATTTAAAATACATTGCAACAAAGTGGTTTTAAAAAGATGAACAGGAAGTATTATAGGAATACTTAAACAGACCACCCTAAAATAACAGCAAAAGTTACTGACCCTTAAACAGCAGACCCTACGGAATGACCAGATTGTAAGCTTATCAAACACTTAAACAGTTACACAAACACATAGAAACCAACTAATAAATGTTGGATGAATACTAGGGGAAGAAATTAACACTTTCTAAACACTCCATAGGACTGTGACATGTATCTTACCAACATCTGCTTCCTCATCCTCCTAACAACCATGCCAGGATTTTACAGATAAAGAATCTGGGTTGCAGAAAGTTTTAGTAACTGACGCAAAGTCAACCAGTGAGCAGGTGGCAGAGACAAGTTTTAAGGGAGATGTTTTGACTACAAAGCTTGGATTCTCTCCATTATGCCATTATCCTGATTTGTCAATAAATATTTCTTGATAGAAATGATGACAGCAAGTTCCATTTTTTAACATGCTTTTTAGAAGCAACCCCCCAAAAAGCAAACTAAAAAAAAAGAAAAAGAAAAAGAAAGCACGGCAGATCTTAAAGTGTTACAACATTCCTCTAACAACTTCAAACAGTTTCTTTCTAAAATGCGTGTGAATTCTGGACTTCAAGTCAAAATCCTTTCAGAAGGCACAGGGTTGTCAAGCTTGCTCAAAGCAAAAACCCTTACAGGAACTTTCCTTAGGCTGCCATCCTCTAAACGGGCCCCTCTCGATGGGATAAAAATTTATAGCAATCAATCCAGGCCACCATGTATGAAACTCCTGAATTGAATCCTCCCTCTGACATTTCTGAAGCAGGTAAAAGTAATTATTCTGGAAGAATAAAGTTTATGTGACTGATTTTCTCCAGCAGGAAAAAGTAATCAACTACTTGATTCCATGGAAGATTAAGACGTCACACCTCCATCAAGAGATTTCTAGATGAAAGCTACTAACATACTATGAGCTGAAACTGTGCGTGTGTGTGTGTGTAGCATTTTCAAAGCTATTTCCTGAAACCATTGCTATGTTGCCTTTCACCCCCAAGAAAAGATAATATACAACATATAAACTAGGTATTAGGAAAGGCAGGTGTAAAACATAGCAGGATGGGTCAAGGGGTCACATGGAAGAAAATGGCCCTTTCCGTTCTGGAATAGTCTGGGCTAGAAATAAAGATGCTGCTGCTCTTTTGGTGGAGTGCAGCCAGAGTGGGCAAGATAGAAAGAGAGGAGGAAGAGAGAATTTTGACTCCTGGATGTGGAATCTTTTTTTGTCCCCTACAGATTTTAATATTTTGAGCCAAATAAAACCTTAGTTTTAAGTTCTTGCTTTTAGTATCACTACATACATGCAGAATATATGCCTCATAGTAGGGTCTTTTGTGGTCTGGGGCCTTAGGTCACATTGAATAGTGCTGACACTGCAATTCAGGGTGGGGACCAGCCACACCCGGATAGTCTTAGGGTTGGGGTGAACCATTCCAGAAAGGCCAACAGTGTGGCAGTATGGGGACCATATCACGTGGTATCAGTTGACCTGGAAACTAAGGTCAACTATGGGCCAATCCATCAACCAGTAATGCCTACACGGTGAAGCCCCAGTAACGCTCTGAGCGCAGAGGCTCAGGTGAGCTTCCACGGCCGGCAAGCTCCATGCATCTGGTCCCACGTCAATATTGAAGAGCAACAGAGCTTGACGGGGAGAGGACACTGGAAGCTTTGCCAGTGTTCCCAGACTTTGCCCGGGGTGTTTCTTGCTTTGGTTTCTTTTAACTCATGTTCTGTCCTTGTAATACATCATCGTCGTGAATATAATGGCTTCCAGGGTGTTCTGTGAGCCCTTCTAGCAAATTATCAAACCGGGGGGTGTGTTTTGGGGGAACTCCCCCCCCCCGCCGCCAACGTGTAGATGTTGTCGTTAGACAATCTTGGAGAGGGTGGCTGGCCCCCAAGTCTTCCCGGGCCCCTGCTGAGCGGTAAGTCCTCAGTATTTGGACAGAGCTGGCAGCAGAGTCCCTGCCTCTCTCTACCGCCACCACGACCGACAGACACCCAGCCAGAATCCATGCAAGCGCCCTGAGCTCCAGTTACCTCACCAGTAAAATGAGGAATTGAGTGAGTTGCTCAGTCTAAATGACAAGGCTATTATGAGACTCGATTAAGGTAATGACTGTGAAAATTCTCTGAAACTCTTTTTCCACGATGGGATATTAAGAGCGACCGTTCCTCTTACTTTGGTGTTTCGGGGCTGCAGGATGATATTTACTCTCCCCCCTTTATTGTATTACCCATGGCCGGTGAACTCCTCTTGTCTCCATTGGCAGGTGCTGAAATTATGTCAGCTAGAACTTTCATTAGCAAATGATCTGAGCCGGGGAAAAGTCACAGTGAAACAAATGCAGCATTTTGACGTAGCCGTGTCTATCCCAGCACAGTGCGGTTTCGAGGCTAATGTCTTTTCAAACCACTCTGTTTTGCCTGCAGACTTGAATACCCTCATTATAGTGTTTGAAAAAAAAGTTCCCTTATGTTTTTTTAAAGAGCGCCATTCTTCAAAAAGATGTCAAGAAGCTCTTTTTTTCCCCCCTCACTACAAGGTATAATGCAGAGATGAGCACAAAATCTGGTTGGAAATGTGACCTATATTGGACAGGTAGAGCTTAATACCAAGCAAACAGCAAGTGCGGGAGCTGGTTTCGTCCCACCTTGCTGCTGGTATTTGTAAAAAAGTGCCACATATTATTCGTGGACAGTGAGAGCGGTTTGGAAGTCAATTACGGTTTTAAAAAATTGGAATCGTTTGCACAAAGAGTTGATAAGAGTTTTGAACAAGTCCCTGGCCTTCCTCACGACAGCCAAAGCCAGGTCTTCTGGAAAACATTTTATTTTCGTGCTCAGCGTAATCAGAAGAGAAAAGTCGTGTTTTGCAGATAAAATGGGGCTGATAATAAAAAGTAGGTCACACTTTCTCTATCTCCGTCTCTCGTTACTTTCTCTGAAAGACAAAGGAGGGTTTCCAAGATGTGAATCAAGTCGGGTCAAGCCTCTGACCTGAGTGTTCTTTGCATTATGAGTAAAATTAGGAGCATTTTCAGTCCCTGGCTGATGTTTAACAAGGGCAGGGGCCGTGGAAACAAAAACTCTAAGGGCTGGGGTGGGACGTGAAGACAGCAGATCACCCAGGCTTCTGGGACAAGTAAGAACCACAGGTTCAAAGGACGGTTGGTGGCTATGACCTCGGGATCTGGGGCAGCAAGGCAGGAAAGAGACACATAGAAGAAATGTCACATTAGCCCCCAGAGGAGATGACATTATTGTGCATGATTATTTAGTCTCCACTCCAGGGGGAGTTTATGCATCCCTGGCCAGGAGTGCTCAGGTCACATCCTTTGGCCAAGGAAATAAGGCTGCAATGACAGGTGTCACCTCTAGCAAGAGGCTTTCAGAGCATGTCTTGTCTCTCTGTCCCTAGGAAATGAGTCCTACAGAGAGGCTGGGCCATCAACCCAGATCTGTTGTGTGCACATGGGCCCAGTCTTTGTTTCTGTAAGCCATGGAGATTATGGGATTGTTTGTTACAGCAGCACACCTAGTCTATTCGGACTGATAAGGGACCCCGTTGTACTTCCTTTCTGAAAGTGTGTGAGAAGGATGAAAACAGTGAGTAAGCCTATGTGCATGTTGGTCTGTATTTCTAAATCATTTCCTAGCTCTAGAGCGGGCCATCGACATATCCAGAATCGACTGTTCAGACTGGATTGCAAACAGAGTAACACACAGCGTCTCTCTCGGATCCCCATGTTAGAAAATAAAGCTGCCTGAGAGCAACAATGGCTGTTTGATAAATGATGGTAATGGCTTTTAAAGGTCATCTAGTGCTGATCTCAGGGTACATTGTGGAGCGAATTACATAAGGACAAAGTCTGGAGTCAACCAGCTGGATGTAAATTCTACAATCTACCATTTGCTCTCTGCTTGCTCCTAACTTCCCCGAGCCTTTGTTTACTCATCTGTTAAGTGGGTTCACAAGGGAGCTCCTATCACATACAACTGGTGAAGGAATTAGATAATTTCATGCTCTTAAAGCACAGAGCCTAGCCATATGGTAATTACTCAACGTATGTTGGTCATTGTGGTTCTTATTTCTGTTATTATCCACACCACTGTTAATACTTCTCTCCCACCTACTTAGTGATGGACCTCAGATGTCCTATTAATTTGAGGTGGAGGTGATAAATGGAACAACCCATTGGCTGCTGCCGCCATAACTGTCCGTAAGGAACCTGCACAGGAAGTGCCACCATGACTATGAATACCTTAGACCGGAGACCTTGTCTCTGCTCTGGGACCAAACAGAAAGCTAGTCTTCCTAGCACACGTAACAGAAAGAACTACCCTCTGTATTCTTGCAGGAGGCAGCTCAGGAAAGGCAACACAAAATGCTTGCTGATCATGTAGGACCAGGCAAACTGAAGAAAGAAGCCAAATTAGGTTCTGTGACATAGCACTTAGACAAGCGAGTTGACCCTTCTGAGCATGAATTTCTTAATCTGTAAAATGGGGATGGTGGGAAGAAAAGCCACCAGGGCCTGAGGATAGGATAAGGCAAGATATTTAGTACTTTCAAGATGGAGCTGATCTCATAGGCCTCAGTCAACATGAACTGTTCTTATCATTATTAACACAACTAATAATACTAATACTGCCAGAAATACCTCAAACGGTAACAAGCATATTGCAGCCCATCTTGGGAGGAAAGAATACGTCTTCATAAAAGCCACCCTACCCTTGCAGAGACCTCTGAATACATACATAACAGAGACAAGGATATTTTTCCTGAAACTGAGAATGACCAAGCCTTACTGCAACCCTGCCAGAAAATAATGACTGTGGGGGTCTGCATCAAGAAAATTAGAAAAGTAAGAAGTTTTACAGATATAGATTGAGAAAGGACTCCTTTGAAAAGAAGATAGGAAATGCAGTAAGATTCCATGTAGGTTAGCAGTATTTCTTGATCTATATATATTGCTTGATAAATGATAAAAACTAGCATTTTAGTCCCATTACACAGATCTTCTCAATTAAAAAAAAATCATAGATTTTGGGGAACCACAGCCTCCCCTGGTCTTGGTTCATGACCTTTGGAGGTCTACAGTACATGCTCTGAGTTGAATCCTGTGACTCAGGCCTTGTCAAACTTCCAAATCTCTCTAGCCAAAGAGATTAATTTAGGATGGGCATGTAATCAGAGCTAGGTCAGACTGAATCCAAGGAAAAAAAGACGCTCTGGTCTTTTCCCACTGGTTTAAACCTAGAAAGGTGTGGTTTTTGAGCTAGTGACATTTGTCTTGACATCCAAAGAATGAGCTTATCAGAAAATGTTGCCAATACTGAGGAAATAAAACCAAGGGATGAAAAGAGGGAAATCAGGTACTGATCATTTAGCTCCTAGATCAAGCTTTACCTGATCTCCTTGTCACAGCTACATTTTTCAGTTAGTTGAGCCTAGTTGGGTGAAGTTTTCTTTCATTTACAATAGAAAGTCTCTAACACTAGCAACTCCATACGGTGGAAAAGGAAAAACTATTCCTGACTGTGCGTTGTTATAATTTGGACAAATTCCCCCAGAATCCATCAGGCATTTAACTTAAAGTCTATCCCAAATAGTGCCACTTTGATTCTTTTCAAATCTGCGAAGGGAGGTCATTCATCCCAACTGGTCTGGGACAATCCTAACTGATGCCTGTTCTCCTGGAATAATTCTTACTATCCTCTACTTTCACTTTAAACAAATATCCAAGATTGATTAAATGGCAAGTCGTAAGGTTATTCTGTTCATAATTCTTCTTTACAAAGTTTTTTCCTTTAAGAGTCGAATCCCACACCCCTTCCCCAAATTCTTTTCAGTGATAATTATAGCTAATTATACTCAGCAAATAATCTCATCTTGCCAGTCTTCCCATGTTTGACTTTCGGGGGGATTAATCACAGCTTTCTGCTGTCGAATGAGGTTCTTGAGAGCACGGTATTATTGTTTTATCTAAAGGAAACCCCTCTGAAACGGGACCTCCATCCATCATACCCCCAGAGTAGAAAGAACTGATTAAAACTTCCTGGCTTGAAAACTTGTTTGTTAGCGTGTGGCTTCCTCCCTGCCGTCAGCATAAGATCTTCCTCGTGCAGCGTGTTTAGGATTCAGCTAAGGGCATTGTTTTATCAAGATGGGACAGTTATCCGTGCGGGAGCGCGCTGTGCTGGGAACCTGACCACCCTGTAAACACAATGATAACATCGTGTCTGCACACTGGGAGAAGACAATGCTCCCCGATTCCCTTTTCCTAATTAGAGTCTGGAACAATAGGTGGGAAATACGAGGCCCTGTTATCATTATCTATTGGCCTTCATTTCTGGGCATTGATTGAGCGGAGGGTGTTTTGTGTGTGTGAAGAAACAGCAAATTAAAATTCAGACTTCTTCCATTTTTCTTCCTGGAGTGTTCATCTTGTTATAAAGCTGTGGTGACAGAGATTAAAAGTCGGAAGTGGAAGAGCGGAGAGTTATATACACTTGTGAACAGTAACAAGTTCCCTTTCAAAATGATTCCAATAAGCAAATGTTCGATCAAGGCAGATGCTGGGATGTGAGGTCATGAAGAAATTGTTCTGGTCAAGGAAAGACACAGACAAGCACCTTCCCTAAATAGTGGACGAGTCAATTAATGGTACATCATCTGTTATTTCGCTAATGGGAATCAGCAATGTCACAGTGGTTTTTTTTGTTTGTTTGTTTGTTTGTTTTTAATTTGCAATGCTTGGTACCCTGGTGATGCTTGATGCATTGATCTGCACAGTAGCATTTGCCCAAGAATTCTGCATAGGACTTACCTATCCGGGAGCATCTTTGGAGAGACAAAAATCATCACTAGCAATAAGCCATATTAAGCCAGATAACACTTTATGACCGCCCTGCAGAGTAACAATGAAGCTAGTTAGATGGAAAACTCTCTGGAGCTCTTGCAAAGGGGTCTTCTGTATTGCGGATACACATTTAGCTCTTGTGGAATTCCACCGGCCAAGATGGTGGAGGACCAGGTGAGCAGGTGACTAAATTCTATGCTCAGCGACCAGAATGATCCTGCAAAGAGAACCCTCTCAATCTGTACAAGCCAAATGGTAAAGAAGGGGATGGGGAGGAGCGTACAGAAGACTGGAAGGCAGTATTTTCAATGGAACACGAATCCAACCTGTCATGGGATCTCCATTGAACACATCGGTTGTGGTATCAGACAACCTGCCGCATTGTTATTGATGTGTGAAGGTATTTAGGTGAAGAGTTTTATAAAATTTCAATCTTCTGTCTGTTATGCATCCTTTCATTATCTTGTTGACCCACCCAGCATCCCAGCCCATAGCTCCCTGACCTCAGCTCTAGAGAGCCTTGTTCCCATCTTCTGGCCACCACTCTTGGGGCGGCAAACCAGAACCTGGCACCACTCAGACCTTCTCTGTATCGAAAATCCTAAACTCCAGCCTCTCCTGCTTTGGCTGCTCCATCGCTGGCCTCTGGCATGGAGCCTCTTGGTCTGGTCAGTAGGCTCTGTCAGCAAACGGACTGCCCGCCAGCACCTCTCAATTCTGCCTTGCAGTCTGCTGAACTCCCATCGGTCAGTGGCATACCATCTCTTCCCCACACTCCAGCTCCTGGGAGCCAATAAAACCAGAGCCGGCTGTGGTACACGGCTTCTAGACTGAAAGATGCCATGTCAGCCTCCATTTCTGCAACAGAGCTGCTGAGGGAAGCACCGCATAGGGCCCCCGGGACGGCTCCTTTCCCTGGAGAGGACACGCCTTTCTTTCCCCTTCCTCCTTCCTGTTGCTTGGGATGGCTGGTGCTCAGGGCTCTGGGACCGAAAGGGAGAGCTGACCGAGCAGCAAGAAGAGCATCCTGGATAAACGCGAAGCTGTCATAGAGCCCTGGATAGCCTCTGAACACTTTTGGGATGAGAACAGCAAGAGCGCACGTGTCTGTCTCCCTTTGGGTTGTTCTATATTACATGCAGATCTAGGTAAGGCTTATGAAAATACTGGTGGAAGTGCTCTATGTCACCTGCTGTGGTTCAAATGTTTGTGTCCCCAGAAGATTCATATGTGAAAATCCTAATGTCCAAAGGGGGGAGCACTCATGAATGGGATTAGTGCTCTCATAAGAAAAAGATATTACAGGGCGACCTAGCCCCCGTTACAAGGATTCAGCAAGAAGTCTCTGACCCAGAAGAGGGCCCTCATCCGACCGTACTGCCATCCTGATTTTGAACTTCCAGCCTCCAGAACTGTGAGAAATAATTCTGCTCCCTACAAGCCCCCCAATCTGTGGTATTTGTTATAAAGCCCACATGGACTAGGAAGGCACCTGAGTGAAATGGGAAGTGGCAGGACCTGGCAACGGCTAAGCCTGCAAGTCCTACTGCCACCACCACTGGCCCCTCACCGGGTCTGCTTAGGGCCTCCCCAACCTCTCCTTCCTTATTCTCAGCCGATATTAGACTTCGTACTTCCTTGATACATTTGAGGCCGTCACGGGTGAAGTATCTCAACTTCCTGTCCCACCTCCTGCCACCACTGATACTGGCATTCATTCTCGCTTTCTTCCAGCCCATCAGAAGAGCAACTTAAGCCCAACCTCCCGACATCGGGGTAAAAGATGTCAAGTGACCATTGTCCTATTTATTTCTCTAGCTTTGCTGCTATCACTTTGGAGCTCTAACTCGTGCTCTAATAAAAATAATTGTTGGTAGCTCCTTGTATACACCAAGTGGTTTCAATTGTTGTGCCTTCTGCCCAGAATAGAAGTTCTGCCAATATTCCTTGTCTGCTTAATGAGAATGCTTCAAGACCAGCAAGGGGTCCTCCATCTTCCTCCAGATCCCTACTTTGAACTTCTAGGCCAGGTCAAGTGCTCGTCCTCCGTATTTCGGGTATCCGCCGCTATCTTACACCCTTTACAGATGACCTGGGAATTGCCCGGTTGTCTCTCTACTGTAGCCAGACCAAAAGCTGCTCAAGGGCAGGGCCATGTGTCCTCATGATGCCTAGCACATTAAACCACTGCTTCTGGCTCTGAGTTGGTACTGCAGATGTTCTGATTACATAAAACATCAGCGCTCATTCAGTTACTTATGTAAAGAAAAAAAAAATTGCATGAAACTGGAGCTATCTCAAAAGTACAGCGTGCAAGCTGCCACTCTACCGTTCATTCATTCATTCATTCATTCATTCATCAGCAAATATTTCTAAAGCTCCGCCTACATATCAGGCACTGTTCTAAGGGCTCAAGACCCAGAGTGGACGAGACAAACACGTGGCCTCTGCTTTCCTGCAGCTCATAGTCCATGGGAAGAAAATGAAAACAGTAAGTTAGCAGTAAATGAATGGATGGATAGATGAATGAACAGATGACATAAAACAGTGATAAGTGCTGGGCAGGGAAATAAATGCAAGAGGAAACACGGGTGGTTTCTTTGAACAGGATAGCTAGGGAGGGCCCCTGTGAGGAGAGAATGTGGCCACAGCAGAATGATGGGGTCCTACTCCATTTCCAAATGGAGCTGGCAAGTCTCAAGCTCTCATGCTCCTCAGACTGACCAGCAATATCAGTGAACCTTTGGCCATAATTCCTTGCCAAAAATAGCAGCATGAACACCTGTGCAAGCAGGGTCACGCTGGCCGCTGTGATGTGATAAAAGGTACTTTGCTCACGTAAAGTCCAATATTTAATATTCCTGACCAGCGAGTGGCTTTGCTCTGTGCGGTCACTCAGAGGCCTGTCTTCATCTCATGGCCCTACCATCTTTACCTTGTGGCTTGCAGACCTGCAGTGGAGACAGCAAGGAGGTGTGTGCATGGCAGGTTTTTGTGGGGCAGAGCGAGAAGGGCCAACATCACTGCTGCCAATATGCCACTGGCCAGGATCCAGCCGCGTGGTCATAGCTAACACCGGAGAAGCTGGGAAACATAGTCTAGTTTTGTGCCAGGAATCACGGAAAGGGGCTTGCCAATGTGCTCAGGGCCTCTGCCTACAGGAAGCAAGAAACACACCCATCAGAAGAGTAATTGTGAGTTTTCCCCCTCCAAGTCCAAGGTCTCAGGCCTCCTTATACTACCTCAGCTACCCGCAATGGCATGATCAAAATCAAAATCTGTTCTGGCTGGATGTCACACGGGATGTTAGATGTGGGAAGCAGAAGCTAGGGCTGAAATCCAACGGGTTAATTCACTAAAGGAAAAAGAACACACAAAAAAACACAACATTCAGACCTGTTGTGCACTCAGACCATTCCAGAGCTCGAAGGCTAATCGTCCTTCTGGGACGTCGAGTTCTTTGCGGGGCCATCAGAATGGACTGTTCGACCTTTTGAGGTTTCTCATTGCTCTGATCTCTTACTAATGGATAGTGTTTTCCAAGCTGATGGTGTTTTAAAGATACGGCATCTAACCAATGATAATATGTCTGACCTCTTAAGGGAGAGCCTTGTGCATCTTCCTGTCTCGGCCTCCCTTATTGGCTAATTACATAACTTGACTCAAAGCTGGTTTTAGGGAATCAATTTTACCATTGCCTAGTCACAAGTAAAGACCATAAAGTTTTACGAGAGCTGAAGGGACTGCCTTTTATGGAAGGGAACTTAAATGAAAATTAAAGGGGGCATAAAATGGTAAGAAATGAAATTCTACAAGGTGTTTTTCCCCCAGACTGTCAGGCTGAATTATGGTGCTGGGGGTGTGCGCCTGCTGGGTGCCTCTCCCCCAAGGCACCAAGGAATGGGACAGAAACCTGTTTCCTGGTCACCAGTAACACAACCGAGGGCATTTCAGGAAGCAGTTTCAGGAGAAGGTACAGAAAAAACCTGCGAATGACCACCTAACAACTGTGCGACCCCGGGCCAGTTCTGTGAGCCTCAGACTTACCATGTGCAAAATGCAGGCAATGACGGTGACTACCTCATGGCATTATTGCACGAATTCAATGGGACGATGCAGGTAAAATGCAGAGCACAGTGCCCAGCACACTGGGAATCTTCAGCTGTCATCACCATTATCACCGCTGGGAATAGTTAAAAAAAAGAGGAAAGACAGCTCGGTTCAGTTCAGAGAGACGAGAGCTGACATCGGTTATGTGCTGTGTGCCAGCCGTCCATCCTTGTACTGTCTGCATTGCACTGATGAGGAAACGGAGCTCAGAGCTTGGAAAACTTGCCCACAGTAACACAAGTGATGAAGGCCATAACTGGATTCGATACCCGGACTGTTCGGGCTCTAGACGCCGGCACCCGTGACTACCCTGCCCAGTGCTTTACGGGTAAGGTCCACAGCCCAGTCTGGGGAACCTGGTCCTCATTTGGACTTGCAGGCCCCACTCTTCTTTACTGAATCAGAATCCCTGGAAGCGGGGGGCTGATTATCCACACGTGTAACAGGCATCATCCAGGTGATTCCGGCACACGCTGAGCTTAAGAGCAACGAATGCGATAGTGCTTTGTGAGACAGACCCTGCAAGTGGGAGAAGAGGTCCCACGAGTTGTCTTCTGTTGCGATGCCTGAAGAGTTGCCCACTCCTCCTACCTCTGTCTTTGAGCCATTGTCCTTTCTGGCACTTTCGTGTCCTCACAAAAAGCAGGGATGGATGAACCTAGGCTATCAAGGAAGTAAAAGGTCGTTGTGAAGGGTAATGCACTTTATTTGAATGAAAATCGTCCCTTTTTGCTATGAGCCTGAAAGGCCTCAATACACGGTTGTCCCAGGAGACGGCGAGCCCTGATGGAGTCAGGACGAAGGTCTGCTGAGTAAGGAGCAGCCCCCATGGCTCAGAGGCTTAACACAGCACAAGCTTAATCCCTGCTCAGACTACAAATCCGAAGAGACTGGCAGGGGGCTCTGGTACTCTTAGTCACTCAGGGACTCGGGACGCTGGAGGACCCATCTCATCATGTGACCCCATGATCCCGCCATTAGAGAAAAGCATCGAATCACCACATCCTGGCTTTTAAACATGCTCCTTGACAGGACACTTGCATTCCCGCTTTCCCCGCCAAGCAAGTTGCCTGTCTCCACCTAACTCTGAAGAGGTGGAGGAATGTCATCCCCAGGGACAGGAAGAACATTTGAAACACCACCAAGGGGGGGGGGGGATGTACATGTACCCAAAGGCAAACAAACACACGAAAAAGATGATATAAATTCATGGTATCTGGGTTTCCTGGGAATTAAATAAAATATAAGTATACTCTGCACAATTGGATCCTGATGCCAAATCAGATAGCATTTCATCCTTGCACGGACCTGAGAGGGACGAGGAGAACTCCAGAAGAAATAACAAGAAAATTAGCTTGATCTCCTGTTTGGCCAAATGAATGCGTTAGCGATAGACATGCAATGCACCGCGTGC
>CM052888.1:7623932-7655086 GCA_028534135.1 Potos flavus
TGAAGCATTTCTTCAGGTTTTTCCCTCTCCCGCTTCCCTCATCCGCTTGAAGACGTACCCATGTTCGGCATCATCTGGACCATATCTTGTAAACCAGGCCTGATTCTGTAGGGGACACTGATGGGGGCCAAGGACGTGCACAGCCCACGGCAGGGCTCAGGACTGGAGGGGCCTGGAGAGGCCTCCTCCTAGAGAATTCCGGCCTGGGGTGGGGGGATTAGAGGAAGTCCTTATCAGGCCACATTTACACATCAAAGAGCCCTTCCTGCTGGGCTTACACAGTATCTACAAAGTCATCTCATTCAAGGCCAAGTAGCTTTTCCTCTGAAGCTAAATTCTGCCATTCCTCCTACTCCTCCCTTGTGGAGACAAAATAGTTGTGTTCCAAAATGCCATGGGACATAACTCACCTGGAAGGTGGTTTGCTGTAACCCTAGCTCTCCCGGGGCGGCTGAGGCTTTGCTGAGGAATCCGTGGTTCTAGGAGTTATGTGGGATTCCCCTCAGACTCCTGAGCTTACCGGAGGCCTGTAGCCACGGCGACAGAAATACTGCAGCCTAGGTCATTCATTCACTCACTCACTCGTCCATCCATCCATCCACCCAGCAACCCACTTATCTTCCCATCCCACAGACCTTTACTGAATCGCCACTAAGTCCCCAGCACAAAAGCTGTTTCTCCCTTCTAGACCCCCGATCTTTAGTTAGCTAAGGGATGGGAGGAGGGGTCTGAGATAGCTGAGTTGGGGGCACTCCAACACTAATAAATTGGGCCAAGTTCTGACACTTTGGGTGGAAATGTGTTTGATGCAACTGATGGGGTTCAGGATAAGCTCCCCCAAAATAGGGCGTTTTGCAATACTGAATATTTAAGCTGAAGGAGTTTGACAAAATGGCAGAAACAGGAAAGTTCCTGGGACTTTCTCCTGCTCTTCCATCCTGAAAGAGGTCATAAAACTCTCCTGTGAGAAGTGCCCTCCCTAAACCCAGAAGAAAAGAACACCCTTATCTCTGAAGACAAAGAATTTTAAGAAAGCTGGACTTGCTATTTTCCACCAGTTTACTACACTTACTTTACACCCCTGAACCAGCCATATTCGTCCAGGTTTGTCTGCTCTTCCCCAAATCTACCATGAAAATTCCCAGGTCTAACTGTTCCCTTATGAAGGCTCCCATATCACGTAAAACTTATATTAAATAAATCTATATGTCTTTTTCTCGCTGTCCTTTTTCAGTTTAATTTTCAGACCCAGCCAGAGACCCTCGGAGGACTGAGGAAAACTTTCTTCTCCCCTACACAACTAACATTTGAAATGCAGAGCTCCTTGGCCTATGTTCCTAAGAAATTCTTTTTAAAAATGAATACTACTCTTCTTGCATTCAGGTGACTGGCATCTTAAAGCTCATGGCCCCTCCTTTTTATTAATGGAAAGATTCTTACAGGGGGCCATTAACAGTCATTTGTTTGACTTGTTTTGTTTGTTTCTTTTAGATCGGAATTTTCCTATCTCAGATTTTCTTCAAGTTGGAAGCAAATGTATGGGGACCCAACACATTAGTGAAATTAGCACGCAATTAGTCCTTCTCCTCTCCTGGGGCCTGCCATCAACCTCATGCCTAGAGCAGCAGTTTGGTGACCGGGGGTACAAACCATCATATAGGGTTAGTCATCGGATAGGGAGATGGAAGACCTCAATACACAGTATTTCCAATTGACCCCAAAGATACAAATCTCAGTGATTCACAGTTCTGGTTAAAAGCAGCAGAGAATGACAATACATTATATCTTACACAGTTATAATGACACTCCGGGGTGGGGTACTACTCAGTTGGGTAGGGGTAAGGGTAGAATGTAAAGATATAATGCAGAGAGTCAATGGGAGCAACAAGCAGGAAAGAGATGTGATTTTTTTTTTTTTAAGGCGAAAAAGATGGTGATTCCCCCTCCCCTACTCAACTGAGAAGGGTTCACTAGACTAGGACCAAAGATTGACAGAAAAGCCAGATGATGCAAAGACCTCAGAATTTTAGAAAGTAGGGTAGGTCATAGTTAGAATGACCAGGTGTCCTAATTTATGCCATTGTCCCCTTGGTCTCTCCCAAAGGTCCTGGATTAGGTGATTAAGATATTGTCACTGTAATCATAGCACAAACACGTGGAAGGCAGGCCGAATATGTGGCAAAGGAACTATTTACCTTCTTAGCAACTCTCCCACCCAGAGAAAACATTTATGAGATCATACAAGTGATGACATCAAAGCGCCTATAACTGGCAACTTCTGCTTTCGAGAAAAGCCCTAACAGTAGTGTTCGACTTTGGGTCTGTTGCTAGTTTGGTAACAGTTTTTTTTTTTTTTTTTTTTTTTTTTTTTAACAGAAGGGTTTTCCCGCTTTGCTTTCATCAGTGGAGATCCCTGCTACTTTCAGGACAGAGATAATGTTGATGATAAGATAAAGGTGTTGTTGGTGGAACAGTTAGAGCTATGGGGTTTGGACTATTTGCCAGATGTGGGAAATCTCGACTCCTCAGCTGTGTGACCTGCAGAAAATGACTTATGTACTTTGTACCTTCAGCTCCTCCTTTGTAAATCGGGAATGACAATGGCCCCGCAGAGCTCCAAGGACTAAATGGAACGGCCCAGTACCTGGTGCATCGTGGAAACCGAGGCACAACGTGGTCAGCGCCACCACCATTATAATTGTTATTATTCCTGTCGTTACGATGATCCCAACTCTCTGTATCCTTGTCACGATCAAGCTCATTTTGCAGTTAAAGAAAATAAGCTCTCGGAGTGAATAATAAGTGGGGTGGGGAGGGCTTGAACTAGGTTAAACTCTGGGGGTCTGTTCCCTTCCCCCCCTCAGCCGCCAGGCCCCACCACACCCCGTCCAGGCTACACAGGAATCAGCGGCGGCATGAAGGTGTTGGCGGTATGATGGTTAAATCAATGCACACGCTTGTAAGAGGCACTTACTGACTTAGGAATTTTGGGGAAGTTATTGGCTAATAACCACCTGCCCGGTGATGTGTTGAGCCCCTTCCACACTTCCTTGGATCCTCAGACAAGCCAGTGAAGTTGAACATATCCTTACCTCCCAGGGCTGGGGTTGAAGGGGAAGCAGGCAAAGAAACATAAAGCCGAGTTTCTTTTCTCTGGGAACTTCAACAGAACTAGAGAAGCAACTGATGTAAAACTGATACAACTTTTATCGTAGGCTTATGTTTTCTGAATTTAATGCTTCCAGAATAAAGTGTCTACTATTAGGAAAAGAAAAAAAAAAGCTTCAGTACTTAAAAAAAAAAAATAGTGTTGGTCACTACTAATCTTTCTTCCCTCCCTTTTCCTCTTTGTCCAAAAGCTAATGAAGCAGACGAGAAATTCCCGTGTAAGCCAGTTTTGGGCGACTCCATGAAGGGCTGAGAGCACTCGTATCTGGCCTTGATTGGTGACCCACCAGCGGGGTTCATGGAGCCTCCCTCTATTTCGTGCCAAACCTGGTTTTCTATGCTCTGGTTTGCAGAGCTCAGCAGCTCTCTCCATGCACAAGGTTCTCAATGAGTGTTTGTTGAATGAATAATTATCACACTTGGCAAATTACTTCACAAATGACCCGCTCTCCTGGCATGACTAGAAAGAAAGGAACTTACAGGTGACCTACGCCACTGCCTTCATTTAAGGGATGAGGAAAGGCGCCTTGAAGAAGCTGCATGCCCCGAGAGAAGTGTCCCGGGGGGTCCAGAGGGCAAACAGAACTGTTAAGCCCTGACCCAGCAGGGACTCATGCTTTGCAAGGTCCTGGGAGACACTGTCCAGTCCCTACTCATTCTTCACTTATTCCTCAGTTGGGAAGCTAACATGAGATGGAGGGGTAGAAACAACCATGCAGATCAAGGCTGAAACTGGAGAGGAAAAAAAAAAAAAGCACAAGAGATTTGCTTTCATTCTTAGAAGGCAGTGGGTGGGAAAGTGGATTCCCACTAAGAAAAGAGCTGGCCTTTCTCACCAAGCAGGAAATATTGAGCTGCTCTGGTCCCGCAGCCCCCGCAGAGCCGGGCCCGATGGTTTAGCCACGGTATGAGGGTTACAGTCCAAGACACGCAGAGATGGTCTGGAAGCTGGGAGAAGATTTTCTGCTCAGGGCACAGCCTTGGCCCAGGCCCGTGCTGCAGTCACGGGGAAGGCCTGATATGCCGCAGTCCAATGGGCTGCCTGACATTTGAAATGCCTTAACCCCAGCTGTTCGCCCACCTCTTAGCCCTGGCCTTCCCTCCCTGCCCCACGGGCAGCTGCGGGAGGCGAGGGGCTTCCAATGAGAAGAGAAAAAGTCGCCATCCCCTCGTCCTTGAGGTAATTAATCAGCGGTGACTCTTCACTCGGTGAATATTATTACTCAGAGCACTTTTCCTCCCTGTAATATCAATTATACAGTGCAGAAGCAGTTCCAAAAAAAGATACAAAGGGATGTGGTGGGGTTTTATTGCAAAGGAACAAGGCTCAGCTGTTGACAGGGTAGAGCGCACAGAATGGGCAAGACTGCCTCAAACACAGCTAGGTCTGCTGCCGGCCTGTCTGATTCTCACCAGGAGAAGCATTTCTGGGGTTTCCCGTAAGACTTAGAAGGATGGACTGCCAGCCGGCCCTGAGACAGGCGGCAAACGTGCAGCTCTACTCCAAGAGGTTGTCACCCTCTTCTCTGTCCTGGACTCCCCAAAAGTCACAGGCAGAGGGACGCTGCTTGCTGCATCCCGACTCGGGGTGGCAGGTGACACGGGGCGGGGGGCAGGGGGAAAGAGGGATTCCTGTCTTTCCCACAGTGCACCCATCAGGGACAGCATCATATTGTACCCGGGTGTGAGGGGGTTGGGGGTGGGCCAGACGGCCAGCTAGTTTTGCCGGGGGCAGGGGGGCGGTAGTGAGGTGGATGGGTAAGGGGCATACAAAGAAGAGGGAGAACTGAAGAGGAAAAGGAAGAAATAATTCAAGCAAAAATGCCCAGCTGCCATCACAATAGGGCTCTCAAGCAAGCCGCTCTAACACGGGAGATACTCTACAACCTTGATTAAACAGTCCGGCCCTGCAAATACACACCCTCTGACCCAGTGCCCTCCCGCATTTAGCGAAACAAAGGCAAGCCTTTGGGTTCTTGCTAGACTGGCTCCTTCAGAGTTCATCTCTGCATCTCTGGGTCTTCTCCCTTTCTTGCTGTCGTCTGGGGGAAGCCCAGGAATCTGGGAGTTTTGCACTTGGGACTTTGAAGATGGACTTTGAACCCCGTGCTTGAAGGAGAAAGTGGGGCTTCCGGCTGTGAGCAAAGTCTCACAACCAGGTTGGGTCAGAAAAGAGAGGGGTGGCTCCTTCTGTCGAATGAGTTCTTTGAAGCTTCAGGATATCAACGCTTGTGAAAACTGGTAGTTTTCTGGCAAGATTAATCACCAGGCTCCTCGGGAAGAAAATTCCAAAGAAAACACACAACGGGGTCTATGTTACGGCAGTCTCCTGCAGTGTAAACTGTATTTTTTTTTTAAATGCTTCCAATTAAAAGTATAACTTTATTTAATATCCCTGAAATAAAAGAAGAGAGACTATTAAGGTAGCATGATCACCATGAATATTATTGAAAGCAGCGCTAATGGAGTTGTTTTTATGATTCCATTTATTCAAAATGAAAAATGGCACTCGCCAAACATCGGATCTGATGAGTAATAAGATTTATAAAGCAACCAAAGAGGAAAGATGAACTGAAGAGAAAATCTATTTTGATTAGATGATTTTGTGGTTTGTGTACTGGTTACAAATAACCTGACAGCCTCAAAATATTCTCCTCGTGCTCCAAACAAGGATCTCTGTCCCGAAAACTCCAGTGGGAATAGGTACTGCTCGAGGAGCTCTTCATTTTAGAATTCTACTTTCCTATTAATAAAATATCTCATTTTTATAGGAAAAAAAAAAAAAAACCCAAGCACAAACTACTCGAGTGCTGAGCTCGTTACATGCAGAGTTTTTAATGACAGCAACGTACATTTTTAAGTGACAGTTCACTGGGGTTTGAGACACTGATCTGGGCATATTTGGTATATGGGCAAGCCAAGCTGGAAACTTTCCACTTCAGTGTCTGAGCTGACACAAAACAGGAGAAGAAAAAACTTTAATCTCATCATAAACAAATGTACAGATCTCCTTCAACATTTATACCCAGCATTCGCGAAACGGTGTAGGGTTTGTTACTGACTCCTTCTTCATGTTAATACTAATACTAATAATATTCATACTAATACTAATATTAATGGAATAAAATGGAGGAGCAGCAAAGCTCTCTGTAGGAAAAAAAAAAAAAAAGTGGGGGAGGGCTTGTATGTTGCACATCTCCATTTGGGGGCCCAAAGAGGGAATAGAAGCTTAAAGTCCTGAATTTAACAAACCTAATTATCAAGACTTAATTAGTACCAAGGGTACAGCTTCATGGAACACCTGCAGACTTAATTTATGTCCTGACAGAAAGGAACAAGTGTTAATGGGCTGTATTTATGTTAATACCTGAACCTTAGGAGCCAGTGGAATAAAACAGACCATGCACTAGCTTTCCAAGCTACAGAACAAATATAAAAGATTTTCATCTGAATGCTGGTTTGCACATAATTCCACGGGGATCCCATGGATCTACTTAAACTTTTAAAACTAGAAAAGTGGAATGTGGAAAGCTAGCATCATCTGGGGTATCCGTAAAGGTCTACCAAGATCATCTCCAGAAGCCAGTGGTTTCCTCTTGTCTCCACAACTGACAGTGGCCAGCAGGGCTCAGGTTCTCAGTGTTCAGGGCAGGTGCTTTTCACGATGCTGGAATATACACTCCATTTTCTCCCATAAATGCCATATTAAAAGACTGGCTAACATTTACGGAGTGCTCACTGTATGTCAGTAAGTACGTGAGGTCTTTGTGGACATTTTCCAGTTAACAGATAAGGAAACTGGTTCACAGAGGAAATAAACTATTTGCCGCTGGCCGTGTTTGTGGGCCGCTCAAAGATCTGGGGCTAGGTTCCCCACACCAACCCCTGCTACCAAGGAGCCAAACTACCTTTAATACACAGATAATAATAACAAGGTAAAATATGTATAACTGCCTATTTATAATAGAACTCTCAGCAAACTGAAATAAACACAGACGTTTCAATCTAATAAAGAACATGTACAAACAGTCTACAATTAGCATCATACCTAACAGAAAAATACTAAATAAGGCAATGATGTCTCCTCTCTATTCAACATTCAACATTCCTAGTGGCTCTTCAAGTGCATTTACATAAGAAAAAGAAACAAGGTAAAAATCCCAGTGGAAGAAGTAAACCTATCTTTTCAGAGATGTAGAAATTCTTATGGAATGTTAAAAAAAAAAAAAAGGAAGAAACTAATAAGCTTCAAGGTCACAGGATATAAGATCATCTTGCTAGAATCTATTTTATTCTACATATTAGCAAGAGATAATTAGAAAAAATAAACTTTAAAATATCACTTATAATAGCATAAGAAGCAAAAGGTTTAAGAATAAATAAAAAGGTACACGACCTCTATATTGAAAACCATAAAACATCACTGAGAGAAATTAAAGAAGACCTGAATATATAGAGAGATACAGGCTTATGGATTAAGATAGTCAATATTGTGACGATTTCAATCCTCTTCAAATGATCAGTACACATTTAATACCATACAAATAAAATCTCAGCAGGGCTTTTAAGAGAAATTGAGAAGCTGACCCTAAAATTTCAATGGAAAACTAAAGTATTTAGAATACCAAAACAATCTTTGAAACAGAGAACAAGACTGCAATCCTTACACTACCTACTTTCAACATTTACTGTAAATTCACGGTCATCAATGAAGTAGATATAGACATAAGAAAAAGCATAGATCGATGGAGTACAATAGTCTAGAAATAGATGCACAAATATATAGTCAATTGATTTTAGACAAAATTCAATAAGGAGATCAGTCTTTCAACAAATGGGGTAAGAACAACTAACTGGAGGTCCATATGGGGGGAAAATAAACTTCTACCCTTACCTCACACCATATACAAAAATTGATTTGAGATAGAAGATAGACCTAGATGTAAAACGAAGTAGAGCTTTTAGAAAAAAAACATAGGAAAATATCTTTGTGACCAAAGGATCAGTGAAGATTTTATTAGAACAACAAAAACCCACTAACCATAAAAGAAAAAGATAAACCAGATATTATCAAGATTAAAATGGCTTGCTTTTCAAAAGACATCATTAAGGAAGGACTAGAGAAGATAGAGATGAGAAAATTCACAATGCTATCTGATAAAGACTTGTCTCCAAAATGTATAAAGAAGCTCTATAGCGCAATAATATAAGGAGAAACAGCCCATTTTTTTTTTTTAAATGGCTAAATATGTGAATAATCACTTCACAGAAAGAAAACATGACTGGCTAATGAGATCATAAAAAAGAGGCATTAGTCATCAGGAAAATGTAAAATCAAACCAAGAGATACCATTTCACGCCCACGAGAACGGCTACAATTAAAAAGACTGAAAATACCAAGTATTGGCGAGGATGTGAAGCGATACAAATTCTCACACACTTCCAAGGGGAGTTTAAAATGGTAAAACCACGTTAGACAACAGCTTGACAGCTTCTTAAAAAGTTGTACACGCATGCCCTGAGAAGCAACCATCGTACACCTAGGAGTTTTTCAAAAAGAAATAAAAATATAAAGGTGCAAAAGGATTCATACAAGAATATTCACAACAGCTTTATTCAAAATAGCTAAAAAAGAGAAAGGACTCTGTTCTAATTGACAGGTGCATGGGTAAACAAATTGTGGGATATTTTCGCAATAGCACACTACTCAGCATTGAAAAAAAAACAACTACTGATAAGCACATCAACACAGATGGATCTCAAAAATAAGACGTCAAGCAAAAGGAGCCAGATGAAAAGGAAGAGGTATGATTTCCATTAAATGAAGTTCTAGAATAGGTAAGACTAAGTTAAATGGTGATAGGAACACGTAAACAGTGTTTGCCTCCAGGAGTGGAGGGATTTTCTGGAAATAAGAATGATGGAATTTATTGGGGTTAGGGGAGTGCTCTACATCTGAATGGTGGTGGTGATTACATGGGTGTGTCCATATGCACTTTGTTGAAATCCAGAAAACAGTATACTTAAAATATGTTAACTTTATTGTCTGAGAAATATACCTCAATTTTATGTACATACGTGTGTATAAATATTCTCCCCACCGCCATCTCTCACATTGGCCAAGAGAGTCACTGAACAGGTCAAATTTTACATTCGTAAAACATACTTTATGTTTTAGGCTTAGAATCCAATCCACCAAAGCGCTTGGAAGTTTTATCTGAAGATTGCTTATGAAATTGGGGTGCCTGGGTGGTGCAGTCAGTTAAGCGTCGGATTCTTGGTCTCAGCTCAGGGCGTGCTCAGGGTCGTGAGAACGAATCCCACGTGGGGCTCAGTGCTCAGTCCGGAGTCTGCATGAGATTCTCCCTCACTCTCCCCTTCTGCCCTCCCTGCTTGTGTGTTCTCTCTCTCTCTCTCAAATAAATAAGTAAATACGTAAATCTTTTTTTTTTTTTTAAAGATTTTATTTATTTGACAGAGAGAAACACAGCGAGAGAAGGAACATAAGCAGAGGGAGTGGGAGAGGGAGAAGCAGGCTTCCCACTGAGCAGGGAGCCCGATGCGGGGCTCGATCCCAGGACCCTGGGACCATGACATGAGCCGAAGGCAGACGCTTAATTACTGAGCCACCCAGGAGCCCCTAAATACTAAATACGTAAATCTTAAAAAATAAAAAAAAAGATGACTTAGAAATTGTTTCGTAACTACTATTTGAGTAAATCATACTTTGTGGAAAAAGGATGGGCTCAGGAGTCAGGCGTCCCAGATCATCGGCATGGCTTTGCTTCTCCTTAGCAGTGTGACCTTGAGCGAGTTAATTATCAGCCTCAACAGTTTCTTCACCTAAAGAAGCCCAGGAAGCAACCGGGGTCTAGCAAGACTTTGGTGGAGCTTCAGTGTGACCGCTGATGCACATGACACAGGTTAAAGGGCCCAGTTCTTGTCACTACCATCAGCAGCCCCAGCCCGCTTGGGGTAACTTTGTGAACACAAAGTGGCTTTGGGAAGCCAGTCACTGCACAATCCTTTTCTAAGCTCTCATTTCTGAGGATGACCAAGTGGATCTACGAAAACAATTTGGTGACCTTTTTTTTTTTTTTAAATGGGTAAGTACATTCTGGAAATAATTATTCTTAAAACATAATTTAGCATGCTTTTTTTTGGGGGGGGGCAAGCAGTATTTCTATTTCCTTCTCTTATAAAACACAATGTTCCTATCTTTTTTTAAAGAACAATTGCCTGTGTGTCTTTGGTGCCCTTTCAGAAATATCTTTGGTGATTACTCATCTGTGAAAAGGAATTTTTATACAAAGTTTGATAGCTGTTCTTTTCTTAAAGGAAGCACCAAATCAGATATCTATGGCCTGGGATGTTAAGTTATTGTTAGGACCAAATTCATGAGGTGATTTTTTTTTTTTTCCTAAAGAGAACACAGGGGTAATGTGAAAGCAAGATCGAGGTTTTTCTGAACTGTGGTTATCAGCTTCCTGACACGAGAGCATGCCATTGAACTTGACAGAGCCAGGTACTATGAATCAATCGACATGGTTCTTCAGAAGAGTTATTTTTGCTAAAATCTCTGAATTTACCAGAACCGTAATATGTTGAAGTCTAGTGTTCTTCCATCCGTCTGGCTGATGCACTTTTTAAAAGGACGGTGAGAACAAAAGAGTAGAAGCCGTTTAACACGATAACAGGGTTGACTTGCTGGGGTTTGCACTGTCAAACTGGACAGGGTTTCAAAAATGGAATAATAATGGAATAAATGCCCCCTATTACACTCTACAGGTGAGCAGGCCTCCTCCTGTGTACGGCGCAGGGCCGACGGCACGGTGGGCTGAAAGGGCAGCAGAAACCCCAGGATGGAAGCCTTGTGGGGAGAGCCAGGCGGCTGCCACCAGCACCATGTGACAGGATAGGCAGAGCCACGAGGCCTGGCCTCAACTAAGACAACATACAACTTCTCTTCAGTGAGCCACACCGCGAGTTTCCAGCCTACCAGAAATCAGAAAGGGAGACATAGCGTGCATTGAAACTTGGGTCCTTTTGTAAATAACATTTAATTCAGAAAAGAAAAGAAGCCCACAGACAAGTAAAGCAAACCCACTGATGAACAGGCAGATTTTATTTCTCTTAATTGGTTAAGTTCGGCTCTTTAAGAGGGTTCTCAATCCGGTGATGCTATCAACGCTGAAATGTGGTTTGAAGAAGCGGATATTACACTTTAGCACATGGCTAATAACTGCCCTCACGATGGAAACATTTAAGGCAAACCAGTGAATTTATTTTCCTGATCATACTGCCCAGATAAGACACATACTTAGAACCCCAGTGAGTTCTCGTAAACAGGTGCCTGGTGGTGTGGTGGGAAGCGCAGGCGCCCTGGGCCGCGGCACGGATGCGTAGGATCTCTGTCTTCTGCACGCCTCGCCACTGAGGAGCCTGGGTGGGTCTGCTCAAACGGCGGTGATCAGAATTGGTCCAGTCATCAGATAATTTCTGATCGAAAGTTCTGAGAAGTGAGTTACGCACTGTGCTGGTTAGTCACCGTTTTTCTCAAAAGAGCTGCAATGTGGGAAACCAAAGCCGCCCCGTCCTAGGGTCTGAAGGTCAATGTCAGGTGCTTGTAAACACTTGCTAGGCACAGTTTCAATCCTGTCTTCTTCCTCAAACCTGTTCAGCTCTAGCGTGGCCTTCCACCCTCTCTGTTCTTCCCACAGCTTCCCATCAGTCTTGAGAAGCACACAGCGGTCTGGGCAGGTGTGAGTGAGCCCCAGGCTGTTCCTTGGGCCTGTGAATCAACTTGCTTCGTGGAAGTGAGAAGAAGACAATCATTTCGAGTTAAAAATTAGACTCGGGCTGGACTGCGGCGGTGGCAATGAATTCAGTAGAACAGAAAGTTGGGTCTCCAAGGTCCGTGCACATCCAACTGGTAGAAATGTTGATCATAAAACACAACCTAGACCCAAAACAGACAAACTGAACAAAAGTCTATGACTTTACTCTCTGCACGCTAAAGCCCCACTGAAAGCCAGTAAGTCTGACGTTTAATAGTGCGTTTGGGGAGGGCCAGGGTGTCGCTTACCCGGTTAGAGTTGGCAAAGGAACTTTGATAGGCTTGAATCCAGACGATCCTATTAACCCAACAGTACAATAGTTAAGGGTATGGGTGTGTGTGTGTGTGTGTGTGTGTGTGTGTGTGTTTTAATTAGAAGATAAAACTGAACTGGGGAATGTAAACATGTAAAATTGCCAAAACCAGAGAATTATTCCATGGCATTCAGGAGTCCTTGGTATTCCACTACCTCACCAACGAGACATCTTGCTCAGCCGGTGGCAAATTTGCCAAGGAAAATATTGTGCATCAGCTCGAAACACCTGTCTAGATAATCTTCTGTTCTGGGTTGATGGGAAACAGAAGACACTATCTGACTCTAGTTTCCTCTTCCCACAGAAAGTACGATGGGTGCAGTTGAGGCGGGCAGGGAAAGGTACGGTAAAGAGTAATGCAGAAAGGGCATTTTCTGAAACAAGAGGGATGCTAATCAGTTCAGAGCAGTGTCAGAAAGGCCCTTTGGGAATAGCAGAGAGTCCCAAACAGAGGAATATCCCAGACAGGGAAGAAAACAGAACTGTAGGCGAGACAACGGCTGTGAGCACAGATGAAACGGTAGCCGTGTGGGATGAAGCAAGAGAGGAGTCTGAGCTTGGAGTGGACGGGGGAGAAAGTGTCTGGGCAATAACCCCATCCTTCTCCATTCCTGGCATTTGTTTTAGCATGGAGATGGTTTGGTTTCTTAAGAAGCCAAAGAAAATAAGAGAGAAGTCAACCTAGATGGTGTAAAAATAAAGGAAATATACTGACAGTGGTGAGCCCATTATGATAACCTCGAATATTCAAATTAGATACAAGAAGGGAAAGGCAAGGGGTTGACATTTTTCATGCTCTGACTCTGTGCCTAGAGCAGCGCTGGGAGCTTGACAGACAAAAGACAAGGTTGTTCCTCATTTCAGGCATGGGATGGTCAAGAGGGTCCTCCTTTTTTTTTTTTTTCTTCTAGTTACAGTCTTAGGGCTAGTCATTCCATTTCACTTCCGTGTGTCTTTGTGTGGGAGGCACCCTGTCAGCATCCTCTTTGCCCAGGTAACTGCTGTTTACCCACCGAAATGAGGATTCTAGAAGCTTCTCTGACCTTACAGTCTGTGTTGAGGGCCCCTGCTCCGGCTAACAGAGAACCTTGAGGTTTCCCTATTAGTCTCCAAGGGAGAAATACAGAGTATTGCCTGCTAACCTGCCCGTGAGTCCCTGAGGATTGAGATGGCATCTCAGCAGGCACTGTGCCCAAGCATAAGGCTTGGCTTAGAATACTCGAATGAAGGAAGTACTTTCTTCACTTTAGAGCTTGGGTCATCTCTTGCATCACTTCCAACCCCTGAATTTCCCTTGCCTGGTGAAATCAGACAGGAGCCAGGGGTCACAAATGAACAACTTCATTCTCATCCTTGAAGGTCCTCTATAATTATTATCTAGATTCCACTGTTCTCATTGCTAGTGAAGAATTAGTGTGGAAGAGTAAACAATAGCACATAATGTTTAGATAGAAACAGGAGGCATTAATTAAGCAAAGAAAATAACCCATTTTGTCATAGGCACACTTTTTATATTGTTGTAGGCCTGATTTTTTTTTAACATTTTTGACTGCTTAAATATCATAGATCATGACTTCTCAAGCAGGTAAGACTTCCCTAACCTACTAATCATATCAACGAACTGTAACATAGGCCAAAAAACCCAAAAACAAAACAAACAAAAAAAATTAAAAAAAAAAACAAAAAACACACAACAACAAAACAACCCCAAGTCTACCGATACATTTGTTAAAACTGATTAAGAAATAAAATCAGTTATCGTTTAGAGGCTATTTTTTTTTCTTTTGCCTTAACATATAAAATTTCTATTGGGCATTCCAGCATCCTTACAAGATTATCCCACGGTGGATTCAGAACCATTTGTCATCTTTCAAGATCTGAGAGTCTTTCTGGACCAATTTAGAAAAGAAGGATGTTACAGCAAACAGACAGCCTAGCTGCTAATGATGGGCAACAGTTCAATATTTTATGCCACCTTAAAAAAGTTTCAGTAACTGAAGGTGTTCTCACATTAATTCTTTGCATCAATTATTGACAGAGAATTTAATTTAAAGGCAACTAGTCAGTAACCTAGGGGTAGTGTTTTAAATAATTTATAATTGCTGCATAGGTGTAATCATATTGCTATTGATTACGATCCAGTCACTTCTACGGGTCCAGCAGGTCTTATGCTAATTACTTTTAGTGAGATCACCTTTTTAACTCTGTATTCCCTGGTAACAGGAACTCATTATAAAAATAATTTAATGAAGTGCAATCTTTAAGAGTCCTTGCAGAGCTGGGGGTGGGGAGGAGGAAAGCATGAGCTCAGGAGAAAGGCAGCAGTTGAAAGCATTATGTAGAGATTTACAAATAATAGATCCTAAAGCTGAAATTATATTCAGATACCAGATGGGATGAGATAACAGGGGTGAAAACCAGGGTGGATGGGGAGGGGGGGAGTGCAAAAAAGAAAAGAAAATTAAAAAAAAAGGGGATTTAAATAATGTCATTTCCGAGCAAAAAAATGTCTAAATTCCACTTTAACTATCCCTCCCCTGGGATAAATTTTGCAACAGACTAGCAATCATTTGGAGGGATTTGGGAAAGGCAACCTGTGATTTATGGCAAATTTAAAAGAATGAGGTCCACTGTGTGCTCCCCCTTGAAGCCTCGAGCAGTGAGAACCAAAGAGGGGTTCCTTGCTCTGGCAGAAGGAGGTTCTAAGATCTTTATGATAATAGCTATGAATGCATTTTACTTAATAGTGACCAAAAGGCACGAAGCCCAGGATTTCCTAGACACAGTTACCTTGAACAAGGCTCAAGTTCGTATTTAGGCAAAACGAATAGTGGGTGGGGTGCAGAGGGTACTCAGCTCAGGCCTGATCTGGATGCTGGTCTGGGGGAAGACTGAATTTGGGAGATATTAGTGTGTGAACAGACCAAACCCAGACACCAGTGCTCTTCTCTCTCTCACTGTGTTCACCCTTCACCCAGAGAGAGGGAGCAAGGGCGGGCTGGCTGCAAAGGGAAGTGAAAACATCAGCACCATTTCAGGGAAGCCAGGAGGCCTGTCCGGCTCCCGCAGCAACCTGGGGACAAGCGGCCCTGACCGCGGGCAGCAGGGCAGCCTCGGAAGACCCATAGGCAATGGCAGGGACACTCAGTAAGAAAACAAAGGTTAAGAATGATGGCGAGCAGGAGGTCAAATAACAGTGCCAGAAGAGGGTTTTTAGCTACTTATTTTCATTTGTATTCATTCATATTTATTTTTAGTGACTTCACTTTTAAGCAATCACATTTCTTTTTTTCTTTATAATTTTTTTAAAAAGATTTTATTTATTTATTTGACAGAGAGAGATCAGAAGCAGGCAGAGAGGCAGGCAGAGAGATAGAGGGGGAAGCAGGGTCCCTGCTGTGCAGAGAGCCCGATTCGGGGCTCAATCCCAGAACCCTGAGATCATGACCTGAGCCGAAGGCAGAGGCTTTAACCCACTGAGCCACCCAGGCGCCCCAGCAATCACATTTCAATAGCAAATTTTACTCTTTTACCAAATGCATATGGGTTTATGTATGTCCACTTGCTTCAAAAAGGCTATGACATTGGTTTTGTTTAGAAGTGTGTGTGTGTGTGTGTGTGTGTGTGTGTGTCCTGGATACAATTTTGTTAATAAATACAATGCTTTTGTGTCACTTGGTTTCATATTTCAGAAAATTCCTAACACTGAGGAAACGGGGGGGGGTGAGAAAAAAATCCTTTTTTCTTTTTTTTTTTTTGCTGGAAGAGATATAAATTGGTATACATCTAATTTTCTAATTTAATCCAAATAATTTCAGTGACTTATAAGCAGTGGAAGGTAGTAGAAAATTCACCCGATAGTATGGACTTTCTCCGGAGACTGCAAAGGAAACCCTTTTTTCAGGAGGTAAGAACACCATGTCTTTAAGCCTTGGGGTGGCAGCTATTGTAAAAAATGTGGGACAAAACACAGAGCTGCATTTGCACAAGTTAAAAGAGAGGAAAAAAAAAATACTTACAAAAATTGTCACCTGCCCACACTGAGAGTTTGCTAAAAAACATAATTCTCACTTAAACCTAACGAAAAGGAAACAACAAATTTCTAGCTTATTCCATTTCCTCTGGGCCCGCTTAGAGCTTTCAGACTTGGCCTGCTTTTCTCCTGCGTGGAGCCCCGTGGACACAGGCCAGTTCTCATGGTTATTACAGTGCACTAAAATATACGTGAAGCTGCAAGAGTGAAGTACGCGCTGCCGAGAGTAAGAATTATTACTCTGGGACACACGGATTCCACTTGGGTTTCATAGCAAACCCTAAGATGGGGAGCCCAGTCTGCAAGGTTCAGGCTTCTGACCCAGGGTATAAATCAGGGTTGGCAAACATTTTCTGTAAAGGGCCAGAAAGGAAACATCGTGGGCTCCGTGGGCCATACGATCTCCGTGATACTCAACTGTGCTGTTGGAGTATGAAAGCAGCCCTAGACAGAACATAAGCAATTGAGCATGGCTGTATTTCAATATAGTTTTACTTATAAAAATAGAGGCTGAAATTTGCCAATCCCCGGCACAGATCCCTGTCCCTTCACTGATGAAGCTGTATTCCTGAAGGGCAGGACTGAGGGTGGGGTGCACAGCACAGGTGGCCCACCTGACCCCCAGATTGAATCCAAAGAGGGATTATCTTCGTTGTGAAAGGTAAGGAGGCTAGGATGGAAGGAAATGTTGGCCAGTTTTGCAGGGAACTGAGGGTAGGGAGTTGGGGACTGTGTTGCGGGCCGACCAGTGAGGTTTCTTTGATCTCAGAGGAAAGACAATTGGGAGAGGTGGTAAATTATGGGGCTTGGGGAACATGGAGCTTGATATAAGCACTACAAGGAACAGAAGAGAAACCAGGCACAGTAAACAGGATTGCTAGGCAGTCTTCAGAGCTCAGTTGAGACCATGAATTGGAAAAAAAAAAAAAAAAAAGGAAGAAAGAAAGGAAAATCAATATCGGCTCACAACTATACCAAGAGCCCAGTTAGTGGTGAAGGGCATTGAATTTGCTGCGGGCTATTCTGGGGGAACAGATTCTGTTGTCTATGTTGTGTCTGGAGATGAGCAGAACGATTCCATGCCGACTCACAGGAATACCTCAGAAAGCTCTTAGTGGCAACATAAAAATAAATTTTGGCTTCTTGAGTGGGGAGACACTTAAGCCATTGTCAGAACGAAAGCTTCCTCCAACCTCGACACAAACAATCAAATGCAAGTGGTCTCTGAGACGGAGATGAGAGGGAGCTGGGAGCTGCCTGGCGCGGCCAGTTAGCGCCTGCTAAGAGCACCCTGTGGGTCTCAGCCCGTTAGAAGCCAGATCGCCGAGCAGTAAGCAGAAGACCAGCAGTGAAGCCTCAGACCCAGTGGAGCTCAGGGGCCAAAGCGGCTGCCACTGGGGGGTTACCTGGAGTCTGAGTTCCGAGAAGAGAAGCAGTGAATCAAGGGAAAGTGTTCTCCACAACGCAATCATGCTAGCTGAAGTGAGTTCTCAAGTCACTTTCAGAAAGGGAAGGGACATGCAGAGCCCCAAATTGCCCGGCACCTCGGGTAGGGTTAAGCATTTTATGCAGGCATCAGCATCTTTACGGAGCTCACCTTTTAAAAGGAGCCAGCTTTTTGTTGTAAATGGCACTGACACTACAACAAGAAAGTTCATTTCACAAAGATGATTCATTAAGAAATAAAATATTCATGGCTGACAGCTTGAAGGATCGCCATACAGTTATATTCTAATGCACCTGTCCTCTCTGTCAGGTCCAATGTAGGATGTCATGTCGCCAAAGTTTTATTTAGAAATTGTTTGTCAGAGTGAGCTTTCTAATGTGAATGAAAAATTCATCCCCTCATTAAGAAGATTTTACATGAAATGTCTAGGATTTTCAATGAACGCCAGGACACGAACCAATTACTGTTAAACACTTAAAGGGACAGAGTCCTAAGCTCACTCAGCAAAACCCTTAATTGCACAAATGTGAAGAAAATTCAACACCCCGAAAGGCAAATGGGAATTTTGATTTGGAAATTTCCTTTTGTCACATCCGGAAAACGCTTCTCTGTAAAAGACTTGGGGGATTCAAACACAACTACTGTATGGAAACCACCCATACATCATTATATCTGACCCTTTCCCGCATATGCACACATTGTACAGTCGGGTTTGGGATTTTCGGCCACTTGTTCAACTTCCATGGAAAATGATTAAAATGTCTTGGAAAGTTTTGCATCGTTTCTAGCTATTTCTTAAGGGTTTTTGTTGTTGTTTGTTTATTTTTAAGTACATCTTGTTGCCAGTGCTTCATTCCTACTCTACCTACATAATTTGTGTAAATATCAAACAGGTGACTCAGAAGCAAATAGATTTAACGATTCCAAAATCCTGGTAGTTGCGAGAGAGGGGAAAAAAGCCAGAACAGATTAAAATAGAGTTGAGCTGCATAGAAAGTCAGGAGAAATCCACAAGGGAATTGCTTGTATAATGAAATAGCATTTTACAGCTGTGACAATGGATTAAGTTGACATTGAGACTCTTTTTCTGACATACGGTCTAGTTCAGCTTAATCTATGGTAGAAAATAGTTCACTCCCCAAACCTAGCACTAGACTCAGGTTCCATTCCATATATATATATATATATGATATATACACATGGCTAGACTGTCACTTCCAATTTCAGAGAACGCTTGAGACTGACAATATGAAAACTGAAATTTCTCCTTCTCAATCCAGCAGACTATAAACTTTAAGGATTTCATATTTGCTTGCATATTATAGAAGCTTTAGTGAACTAGTTCAAGGAAAAAGTAGTCTTGACCCTATAGTGGTTCACTGTCATCCTATAAGATTCTAATGATGCTTTCCAAAAAAGGGAAGACACTGGATAAGCTCTTTAACCATACAGCTGATGTAAATGGAAACCAGAAATTCAGAGTCCTTGTGTTTAATTATAGCTTCCTCTATATTCTTCCTATTTTTTGTTTTCATTGATGTATATTTTTCCCTTATATGTGTATGTTTTTCTTTATATCATCTTTTATATTTTCTGGAAAGTAATTGGACAACATGTATTAAGGATCTCAAAACAGTTTAGATGGGAGATGGGGTTACAGGCACCTATCCTGAAGATAGCTGCAATTCAGATAAGGATTTCTGCACAGAGGTGTTCAGTATTGTATTATTAAAAATCAGAAGCAACTTAAATGTCTGTAAGAGGAGGGAATGTTCCTTTGCTAAGTCACCAATCAAAAATAACCAAAAAAAAAAAAAAAAAAAAAACCCACGTATAGAATCACCAATTTCTCATATGATATTGAGTTTAAATAGTAAGATACTGAATACATTAAGTGTAATAAGAGTTTCATGAGGCAAAAAGAAATGCATTTTCTAAAACAAAAAAAAGCACAAATGTTTGAAATGGGCACAAGAACAATGTTTTATTTTCTTATTTGTACTGTTCAAATTTTCTACTGCCATTCCTATATTTGGGTATAATTAAAAGACAAATCTAAATACAGTCAAACTCTACACACTGCATATCTATGTAGCAGGTGAATGAGCTCTTCTTTAATATATAGGCCTATGTAAAAAAAGAAAAAAACAAATCTGATCCTTCTACTAGGTAAATCAAATTCTCAGTTAAAAAAAAAAAAAGGTTCCCCTTAGGAACAAAACAAGGATACCCACTCTCACCACTCTAATTCAACACAGTACTAGAAATCCTAGCTAGAGCAATCAGGCAAGAAAAAGAAATAAAAGATATCAGAATTGAAAAGGAAAAAGTAAAACTATCTCTATTGCAAATGACATGATCTTGTATATATAAAAAAATCCTAACGACTAAACCAAAAAAACCCTGTTAGATCAAATCAATGAATTCAGTAAAGTTGTAGAGTACAAAATTAATATGCAAAAATCAGTAGTGTTTCTACACACTAAGAATGAATTTTCTGAAGGAGAAATCAAGAAATCAATGCCATTTACAATAGCATCGAAAACAATAAAATCCTTAGAAATAAATTAAACTAAGGAGGTAAAAGTTATCTACTCTGAAAACTATAAGACACTGATGAAAGAAATAGAAGATACAAATAGAGAGGTATCCCAAGTTCATGCATTGGAAGAATTAATATTACGAAAATGTCAATACTACCAAAAGTTATATAGTCAATGCAATCCCTAGCAAGATCCTAATGGCACTTTTTTACAGAAGTAGGAAAAAAAAAGAAAAAAAAAAACTCCTAAAATTTATATGGAACCACAAAAGACCCCAAAGAGCCAAAGAAATCCTAAGAAAGAAAAGCAAAGTGGGAGCCATCACACTTTCTGATTTCAAGCACAGTAAAGCTATAGTCATCAAAACAGATGGTACTGGCATAAAAACAGACAAATAGACCAACGAAACAAAACCAAGAGCCCAGAAATAAACTCAAATATATAAGGTCAATTAATATTTGACAAGAGAGCCAAGAATACTCAATGGAGAAAAGACACTCTCTTTAATAAATGGTGTTGAGATACTTGGATATTCACATATAAAAGATTGAAACTGGAGTCCTGTCTCACACCACTCATAAAAATTAAGTCAAAATGGATTAAAGACTTAAGTGTAAGATCTGAAACAATAAAAATCCTAGAAGGAAACATAGAAAGAAGGCTCTTTGACATGGGTCTTGGTAATGATTTTTGGTAATGATTTTTTCTGATATGATACCTAAAGCACAAGCAACAAAAGAAAAAAATAAATAAATCAGTGAGACTATATTAAACTAAAAACTTTCTGCATAGCAAAAAAAACACAAAACGTTAACAAAGTGAATAGACAACCTACAGAATGAGAAAAAAAAAAAATATGTGTGAACCATTTATCTGATAAGGGGTTAATGTCCAAAAAATATTTTTAAAAAAATGCTTACAAGTCAATAGCATAAAAAATAAAAAAAATAAAAAAAATTAAAGAATGGGCAAAGAACCTGAAAAGACATGTCTCCAAAGAAGATAAACAAAGGCCAAAAGGTACATGAAAAGAAGCTCAATATCATTAATCATTAGGGAAATGCAAATCAAAACCAGAATGAGATATCACCTCATACCTGTTAGAATGGCCATCATCAAAAGATAAGAGACAACAAATGCTAAAGAGGATGTGGAGAAAAGGGAACCCCTGTGGACTGCTGTGGGATTCTAAATGGGTACAACCACTATGGGAAACAGTAGGGAGGATCCTCAAAAAACTAAAACTAGAGGTACCATATGATCCAGCATTTCCACTTCTGGGAATATATCCAAAGAGAATGAAAACACTAACTTGAAAAGCTATCTGCACTCTCATGTTTGTAGCAGCATTATTTACAATAGCCAAGATGTGGAAAGAATCAAAGTGTCCATCTATGGATGAATGGATAAAGTAGTTGTACACACACACACACACACACACACACACACACCCAGGAATATTATTCAGCCATAAAAAATGAGGGGATCCTACCATTTGTGACAACATGGAGGGACTTCAAAAGCATTGTGCTAAGTGACATAAGTCAGACGGACAGAGACAAATACTGTATAATCTCACTTAAACGTGGAATAAATAAACAAATGAGCAACCTCATAGAAAGAGACCAGAGACCTAGTGGTTACCAGAGGTGAAGAGTCAAGAAAGGGAGAGTCAAGGAAGGTGGGCAAAGGCACAAATTTCTAGTTAGAAGATAAATAAGTTGTAGGGATATAAAGTATAGCACAGTGACCACAGCTTACACTCCAGTAAAACCGTTAAGAGCATAAATCCTAAGAATTCTCATCACAAGGAGAAATTTTTTCCCTTTTTCTCTTTTCTTTTTATTGTGTGTGTGTGTATATATATATATACACATATATATTCATATATTTTATTTGTATATATATTCAAATTTTTATTGTATATTCATATATAAATATGAAAAATACATATTTCATATCTATATATGAAAATGGATGTTAGCTGAGCCTATTGTAGTAATAATTGCAATATATGTAAATCAAACCATCATGCTGGATGCCTTAAATTTAGACAGTGATGCATGCCAATTATTTATCAATAAAACCCGAAAAAAAAAACCAACCTGAATGCCACATCAACAATTTAGTAACAAATCAGGCTCTGTTTTGCCATCTATGATGTCATAAAATTATTATCATATTATGTATTTAATACTATATTATTTATCAATAACCATTAAAATATAAGGAATCACTAAAAAAAGTTTCTCTCTTCATCTTCCACCATACACAAGATATTAATGTACTGAGTTATCCCTACGAAAATTGCAAAAACTATTTACATATATTCTCTGGTCTACCAAATCGCAACTTGCTCAAATAAATCAGACATCGAGCCTCTGGTTTCTGTGAATTTTGGTTAGCGGAACTCTATGTTGGAAATCACATCCAATACATTTTTCACAATCTGCCCATAATTAGTTTCACTGGGAAAACTGTGAAGAACTATTTTGCTGCTTTTAAATTCATAATTTTGGTTCAAGAGCCCAGAATAAGATGTTTAGACAGAGTGAAAACTATTTTCTAACAAATCAATATTAATTTATCTGACTGTTATGGTCTCAGGAGCCAAAAAGTGTTCTTGTACTGAGCTGACAGGAAAGATTTTATCCTGACCAAATGTTATTCAAATATTTATAAGACTGGATAATTTAGTAAAGAAAATACAGATGGAAGAAGGCAGGAGTATTTTTTTTTTTTTTTTTTTTTTTGGTGCTCCTTTCCCATTTGCAAATGACAAGAACTATAAAAAATGGTGCAGAGTGATTAGTGATACCCACCCCCGCCCCAACCACCAACACCAAGAGTGAGCTCCTGGAAGAGTTAGTTGACCATGTAGCATACTCCACACATTGGAGATCTTGAGGCATTTGGGCACTGCCATGACACTCGTCTGTGCACCAGGGGTGCCATTTGGGCCAAGAACCAAAAGCTATTATACTGGGGGAGGAGTAACTTCACGACCTGGGTAACAGCCATAGGACATGGCAGGGTCTCTGAGGGTGTGAACTGAGACAGGGAACAAATGGCAGAGAAGGAAACGAAATGTAACGAGTATGCTTTACATTCATTACCTTATTTGATTCTCCCAACTGCCACCAGATAAGATTATTTTCCAATAACTTTTTATTGGCGTAAAATAGACACTCAAAAAAAAAAAAAAAAAAAAAGCATAAAACGTATGTGCGTCGGGGCGCCTGGGTGGCTCAGCAGGTTAAAGCCTCTGCTTTCGGCTCAGGTCATGATCTCAGGGTCCTGGGATCGAGCCCCGCATCGGGCTCTCTGCTCAGCAGGGAGCCTGCTTCCCCTCTCTCTCTGCCTGCCTCTCTGCCTACTTGTGATCTCTCTCTCTCTGTCAAAATAAATAAATAAAATCTTTAAAAAAAAAAAAAAAAAAAAAAAACGTATGTGCGTCGCTAAAAGTATTTTCACAAACTGAACACCCCCAGAGCCCCGATCGAGAAACAGAGTATTAGCAACCTCTGAGAGCCCACCTCATGTCCCCATCCAGTCTCTACCTGTGACTTCAGTACATGGAGAGTCTGCTGTTTTCCTGAACTTACTATAAGGGGAGTCACAAGGGATGCGCTCTTCTGCACCTGCCTTCTCTCTGTCCATATCGCGTCGGGGAGATGAATCCATGGGTTTAGTTGCAGTGCCTTTGTGCTCATCAGTGTGTAGTGCCCCACTCCGTGAAAACACCGTGATTTATTTATCCGTTCTACCTCCGGTAGACATCTGGGTAGTTCGCAGTTTTGATCATAATGAATGCTGCCGTACCTATCCTTATACTTGTCTTCTGGCGAACACAGAGTGGAACTGCCAGGTGACCAGATAGGCCAATGTTCAGTTTTATATGAAGATACTGTTAACAAGTCTTCCCAAGTGATTATACCGTTCTGTTACTGCTGTGGACTGAACTGTGTCCCTCTCAGATTCCTCCGTTGTAGCCCGAACCCCCGCGAGGGAACTGGACTTGGAGACAGGGCCTCTACGGAGCTAAGAAAGGTTAAGTGAGCTCACGGAGTAGGGCCCTGATCTCCTAGGACTGGTGTTCTTGTAATAAGAGAGATGCCAGAGCTCGCTTTCTCTGCCACGTGAGGACACAGGGAGAAGGAGGCCATCTGAAACCCTCACCATGAACCAAATCGGCCAGCACCCTGATCTTGGACCTCCCGGCCTCCAGATCTGTGAGAACACAAATTCCTCTGATTTAAATCAACCAATCTGTGGTCTTTTGTTAGGGCAGTGCGAGCTGACTAATGCAATTTTCGTGAGGTAAGTGGTTTTTTTTTTTTTTTTTTTCTTCAAATGATCTTTTTATTTCAGAACAATTTTAGTTTTACAAGAAAGTTGCAAAGATAGTACACAGAGTTCCTGTACACCCTTCATCCCATTTCCCCTAATATGAGCACCCCACATGACCAAGGTGTCCTAAGTGATTAACACTGGGACATTACTATGCGGTAAGCAACAGACTGGATTTTCCTAGTTTATCACTATTTTCTTTCATCCGCTTTAGGATCTCATTCAGGTATGGCTGGATTGCATTTAATGTGTTTTATCTCTATGTCACAGAGGAGAAAAACAATCCAGACGGATTCATTAGCTTACTCATGTTCACACCCACAGCCTAGAGGGGAGGCTAAAATAATTTCAACAGCAAATTGAAAGTTGAACCAGGAAGGTGGTTCCTGCCTTCAGACCTTCAGTTTAGTTGTGATTCCTTGTGTTGACAGCAGCCGTAGAAGCTTGCCTCCTGCAGATCTGCTGCTCCTTCCTCACCTAGCACATCGCTACACCCTGCTCACGTCTGCGGCGCCCATACAAAGCAGGCACTTGACAAATCCTTGCTAAGTGTACGGATGCTCAAATATGAAAAAAGAATACCATGGCCTTGTGGACATGACATATTTTTTAAAAGATTTTATTTATTTCAGAGAAACAGAGCATGAGTGGGAGGAAGGGCAGAGGGAGGAGGAGAAGCAGGCTCCCTGCTGAGCAGGGAGCCCAACTCGGGGCTCGATCCCAGGACCCCGGGATCATGACCTGAGCCCAAGGCAGACCCTTCACCAACTGAGCCACCCAGGTGCCCTGAAAACTTGGTATTTAAGGTACATGGTGTCAACATGACTCTTCTCCATCTCTACGTGCCTGGGATACCTTCTGGGAGGTACATGTGATGAAAAAGATCAGATCATTTTGGCTCCGCCAGATCTCTGTGTCATCTTGGGCAAGCAACTTTACCTCTGGGACTGTTACCCAAGAGCTATAAAATGGGGAGACTAATATTGTCTTAGCTCCCTAGACATGCTTGTGAAGGGCTTTGAACATTGTAACGTACCATACATACACTAGGACGTGTTGGCCTTATGACATTTATTTTTAACAGTAAAAAAGAAATCACAGATAAAATGGAGAATGCTATTTACTGCCCGTTCTTCCTAATTCCAGAAGAAAAGACCTATATCCATAGAGGCACGATAGAAACCATCAGAGCAATAGAACCATTTGGGGATAGAAAAGCCACAAGAAAAATCACTGATCATTCTATTCTTGAGTGATTACTGGAGATCTGGCATATCGGGTACAGACATTTTCTATCTAGGTTTCACATCATGGAACAGCAAGAATGCAATGCAATATGACAAAAATGCTCGACGTGGAGTCCTGATTAGGCTTGGTCCAAAGCTGGACAGTCATTCCCTGAAGGACATGGACTATTCCCCTTGTGTCTAGCAAATAACAGGTACAGGTACGCCAACATGTTTATTGAAGGAATATTTACTTTTCCAGTCTAAATGGGTTAGAAACTTCGATCTTCTTATTTTCCTTGAAAATATATTCTGATCAAAACCTATAGACCAGTTTTCGAGAAGTTCTGGTCTTCAAGAAAAACCTGGCTAAATCAGACTGCAACATTTTTCAGATTTTGTCTGGGCGTAGTGGTGACTATGTTGACAAAATTTGTAGAAGAAGCTCAAGGGGCCTGAAGAGGAAACACCAAATGAGAAGGAGGGTTCAGAAAAACAGAAAGGGGTTTTATAAATACTTCTGAGCAGATGTCATGTGCAAGAAGGCAGGCCAGTTCTCTGAATTGTGAACCGATCTCAACTTAAAAAACACACTCCCATGTTGGGGGAAACATCGTCTTTCCACTCTCAATATATCAAGTTCTTTGAAATCCTCCTCTCCCAATGGTGGTGGTGTCAAAAAAAACACTGGCTCGCACTTACGCGAACTCTCGGATGGACCTCCGGCAAGAGCACATCAGCAAGTTAGGCAAGCAAATTCCCTCGCCAGTAATAAATAAGGAGCAAAGGGAATGAAGATGGACATCTTGGCAGGATTCCAAGTGCGAAAACCTGCCTATCCACCTTCAAAATGATGCAAGATTGCAGTTTGTTTAATGTTCATCTTATGTGCTTAATTACCGATAGTGCTTGACTAATTATTTCTTGTTTTGTAGACTATTTAAACAGAGAAGGAAGGCAGCTACATACTTTCGTATACTGAATGAGGATTTGTAACTCATTTTTGTAATCGCACGATTCCCAGAGGGCTTCATTACAAACACGAAAGAAAACAGGATGCTAAAAGCAGGTGACAGTCTAATTTCCACAGGTACGGGTTAAAGCAGCAGAGTGAAGTAATGGAAAATAAAATAAAAAATACCCTTTAGATGTTTCCAACCATGTAAAGTGTTTTCATGTTAATAAGAGAGAAAACTGCAAATACAGCAAAGTCACCTCCGTTTGGTGCTGGCGTCTTTTCTGACGCCCGATTTGATCCCACATCTCTGAAAGATTATGAAATAAGCCACAAAATAGAGCCTGGTTTTCTAACTCACAAAAACAAGTGTGTGGTGGGTTGCATATGGCACCATGAACTTGGGTCATTCTCTCTATTTTCACCCTTTTACTGTATCAACATTTTCATATAAATTCTTGGTCTGCTGAAACCATTGCATGAGATTTCCAAATGTTTAGAAAAAAATAAAAGGCTTAGCTAAATAATAATACAAGAGACAATAAAGATTCCAGGCTGTTAGAAATTACTCATAGGCATGACCCTGACAGTGTTGCCTCTTGAAGAGAAACTGGGTTTAGTGGTCATGCAATCCATCATGTTTTTGGTTTTTTTGTGTGTGTTTTTTTTTTGAGAGTGGATCCTACGTCCAGGATGCTATTAGATGTTCGGGGATGTGGCGGAGATTCTGAAATATTATGAGCCATAGCCTGCCCTTAAAGCATCAAGAGACTAGTTGGGAATTTGAAATAAGACAGTTGAAAGAAGAGCATCACCACCACCATGGTTGCCATCACCGCAGAGCCCCCACTGACCAAGCACTCACTGTGTCTCAAACTGAGATGCAAACTTCACGTACCCCACATCGCTGTAGCAACCTGCCAGGCGAGTGCTACGGGTCCTTTTCTGGGATAAGGACACTGAGCTCTACGTCCTTGAAGGCCATGCTCCTTGCACTCAACCTCCTTGATATTCCTCCCTGGATATTCCTGCCTCAACAAATCCTTAGGATTACAGAAGTTAGAACTTGTTGGTATGTTTCTAGAAAGCAATTTCAGGAACATAGTTGGGTAGAAGCCAGAGTGCTGGGTATTAGAGGGAAGGGGAATACTGAGGCAATTAAGGAAAACCATTGATAACATTCACTGAATGCTTACATGCACCAAGCATGGCCCTACATTCTTTACACGTACTATCCCAAGTCCTCAGGGTGCCCTTATGAAATAGGTGATAATAAGAATCACAACAGGGCGCCCGGGTGGCTCAGTGGGTTAAGCCGCTGCCTTCGGCTCAGGTCATGATCTCAGGGTCCTGGGATCGAGCCCCGCATCGGGCTCTCTGCTCAGCGGGGAGCCTGCTTCCCCCTCTCCCTCTGCCTGCCTCTCTGCCTACTTGTGATCTCTTTCTCTCTGTCAAATAAATAAATAAAAATCTTAAATAATAATAATAATAATAATAATAATAGCTACCATTTTAGCAAGCATGCTTCAGAGAATGAACTAAGCCCTTTAGGTGCATTCTTTCATTTGACCGTCCTCCCAAACCCAGTAACAGTTGCTATTATCTCTATTTAGCAGAGCAGTAAACTGAGGCTTAGAGAAGTTTATTTGCCCCAGAAGTTGTGACAAGCTACTCAACGGCGGAACCAGGGATTGAACCCAGGGGCCTTCCTGTAAAGCACACACTTGTCAATGCCTTGCCAGACCACCACCCAGAAGGCAACTCAGACGGGCTAAGTTGTCTGTCCACGGTCACACGGCTAATGAGTTGTGGCTCAGGATTCCCTTCCTCAGTCTGCCCTCCTAACATCATGCCACATCACCTCCTCAAATAAGGCAGCCACTCCAGAGTCAGGCAATGAGATCCAAAACCCCAGAGGATACATCTTGAACCAGTAGAAGGAACACTAAGATATCTAGGGAGGGCAGCTTCCTCTCTGCTGACAGAAACAAATGACAGTGGGTCTTCTGGAGCCTACTGAAAACGTCCAATTTATTGGACATCTAAGAAGCACATGAGAGGAATCTGGAATGGAACAAAACTGGTTTCATATCCCCTCTCATCCACTTGATTATCTTTGGGATCTTACACAAGGCACTTAACACTTTGGGACTGTTTTGCCAGCTGCAAAACTCGTAACAAACCACCTGTGTTGCTGTGGTAGAGCGAGCTGGATGGCATCTACCCAGGGAGATTATTCAACAAATGTTCACTGACTGCCATGTGCCGAGTACTCTTCTAGGCCCTGGTGAGCAAAACAGAAAAATCTCATGAACTTACATTCTGGAGGGCAGGAGAATAAAGGAAAACCTCATCTATATCTACATCTACATCTACATGATGTACTAAGAACTATAAAGCAGGGGAAGGGAAAGGGAGTGCAGCGGTCAGGAGGCAGGTTGCCATTTTAAAACAAGTGGTGAGGAAAGACTTCACTGAGGAAGTGACTTTTGATCAAAGCCCTGAATCGAGAGAAAAAGCCCATGGTACTACATAAGAACATTCCAGGCAGAGGGAACTGCAGAAGCAAAGCCCCAGGGAGAGCGGCACACCTGGTATATTTGAGGAATGGCTAAAGAAGGAGGAGAGAAAAGAAGATGGAGACAAGTCAGAGGGAGGGGGCCGGCAGGTGAGAGGGAGGAGGCAAACAGATCTGAGAGAGAAGGCGGGCAGGGCAGACATCAAGGCCCTTGTATCCTCTTGTGAAGACTTTGTCTTTTAATTGGCCTGAAATGGGATATAATGAACAAAATCCTAGATGGATAAAGTAGGACTAACTTTTCTGGCTTCCTCCCTCATTTGGGTAAATCAGAAGATGAAGGAAATGTCCAAATGCAAGACCTTCTGCATTACTGATCTGAGCTCGTGACTTAGTCGTGACCTGGGATGGCTTTTAAGGCAAAGTATTTGTTTCTAGAAGAGGTATTTAAATGTCCTGGGGCTCTTCGAACCATCAGAAATAGGAACCACTTAAGTTAACAGGCAAAGTAATAAGACTATACGGAGGAAACTCACATTTTCATACTTTATGCCTTAATTTTAAGTAGCGTTACAAGATTTCCTGTAGGAATTCAGAGTGTTATCTTATTTTATGCCCCAAACTAGAAAGAGCATTCCACTGGGTTTGCCAAGCTGTTAAGATGAAAATATCTGTTTGAGCACAGCATAATAGATGAGGTGTTTAAGGCATTTTCCTTTAGATTTTTGGTTAATCTTCTTTTAGTTAATTTTCTGAGATAAAATCCAGTTATAAATAACCTGAGGGTACCCTAACTGGGCTGTTCTAAGAATGGCAAATCTTTAATAGCCAGAACTTCTGCCTTTTAGAGATCTCTTGGGGGAAGTGGTTCTTTGAAAATTATCCAAAGCAAAGTAAGTCGAAAGCATTAACAAATTAAAGAGTGAGAAAGAAAAAAAAGGTGAATGTGAAAACTTCTTTGACGTTCACAAGACGGCAGGTCTTACCCTTGAAAATCCTTTTATTATTTCTTTTTTCATAAAGAGTCAAACATTCAAAATCTATTTGTTGATTACAACAGAGAATTGGTGAGTTCTGTCACAGCAGTGTAAGAGGAAATGTGCCCTTTTTACAAAAGGACAGTACAAAACTCAAAACACAGGAGACAGAGAGCCACCATAAATAGCCATTATTTAGACTGAGGTGTGAAGGATATCACCTTAAAAGAAGTTTTAGAACTGCCTTTAAAGATAGCTGGTGGAAGAAGGGAGAGGGGAAAAAAGAAACAGAGCCTTAAGTGTTCTACGTTATAACAAAGTAAACCAAAATTTATAAAAGGATTATAAGGGAGGATGTGCAGGGAAGTCATGTAAACTAGCTGAAATATGAATACTTCCTCAGCACAGGAGAGGGTATGTTGGCTGCCATCCATCTGTAGTGTATATATTATCATGGAGTCTGTTTATAAAAATAAGAGAGGGTGGGAGGCCTGAAGTGGGCATAAGTCAAAACAAACCAATCTGTAGGACTAGATAAGACAGCGTGATTATTCCCAGGTACTCATAGGCTAGAGAGTACCAGGGGAAAGAATTGGAACAAGTTTCTACAAACCAATAAGAGGGTGGGAGAATCTTTAAAAAAAAAAAAAAAAAAAAAGAATAAGATGCCCTAGAAACCTATAAGTCAATAACCCTGTCACCAATTGCAGGATTATCCAGGACATGCAGAGCCTGCGCTGACAAGCAGACTGAGCGGGTATACAGAGTTGTAATCGAGCAGGAAATT